>CM062294.1:509221524-509821524 GCA_031216915.1 Pictodentalium vernedei | reverse complement strand
AAATCCACAGAATGTAGCCTTCCCAGAGTAGTGAGAGTACCCAGACACTGCCATTGGCAGTGTCTGGGTACTCCCACTACTCTGGAATGGCTACATTCTGTGAATTTCTGCAGCAAGAGAGTATTTAATAAAAAACGGAAAACCTCAGATTACGGGATGTCGACAGTTTCGTTTTTTTAAAAAAACTAAAAACCTCGGTTCGGTTTCGGTTAACCTACAGCTCTAGTATCTGCTAGTGAATCACTGTTTGCTTTACTAGCAGAGGTATAGATATGGGGTGTGGGTGGGGGTGGTAAAGGCCACAACTTCACTAATGATCCTGCTGGAAGCTTCAGGTTCTACCAGACTACATAACCAGTATGAGAATGACACACTAAGAAGTTACTGAAAATAAAGCGTCTAAAGTTTTCTAGTCATTCATATTTAAAAATTTCAAGTAGGCTGAGCACCACCCCTACCCCCCCCCCCCCCCCCCCCCAATCCTGTAATAAGTATGATTATAAATGATTTGTGATTTCTTTGTATAGTTATCAGGGTTTAACCCTTTCAACTCGGTGTGCATAAAGTTTTGCGTGAAGAAAAAATTGGCAGTGGATGAGCTGACAATTTAAAGAGCAAAAAATCTGAAGCGAGGTTTGGTAAAAATTTAATCCAACAGCTCGACGGAGCTGCTGGATTAAATTATCACTCAACCCGGAGGTCCATTGGCTGGAACTTTGCTTGTGCTTAATATGCTTTGCTACAAATTTGCAAGTATTGCTTGGGTGGAATCTCCACTATGCAGGTGATTTAGTGGTAATACACTCTCCACGTACTATTTCATGAGCTGACACTAGTTTTTGTAGTATAAACCTTTGGTATATCCAGAAATTTATTGATGCTATTATACAATTCATTTTTCTCTTAACCCTTTACCCAATGAATCGACCGCATCCGCTCGCGTAATATGCAAATTCAGTAGTTGAAAAAATATTATTTTTTCAAAAAATTTCAACAAAACCATATCATGTGACCCCTCACTGGAACGAACTCGTCGAGTGGTCACATGATATGGTTTTGTTGAAAAATTTGAAAAATTGATATTTAAAATAATAAATTTTGATATCATCTGCATTGGGTAAAGGGTTAGCCCTTAACTGGTTGAGTGCTAGAAGCCACCTATCAGTTTTAAAAAAAAGAAATGTTTATATAAAATTGTTTTGTTACTATTTATTGGAGAGTGTCTTAGGCACATAGTAACAAAACAATTATTGATGAACAGGGAGCGTGGTGGCTCAGTGGTAGACTGTTGGACTTCTACGCTAGAGGTCCCGGGTTCGATCCCCGTCCGGGACGACCCGCGTTGTGTCCTTGGGCAAGGCACTTTATCCCGGTTGCCTACATGGGGGCACGTTGACACCATGTACTAAGGTGTACTGCATGTTGATGGTGCACATGTCTTCAACAGCTGTGACCCTGCTTGAGTGGAGCTTGAGCAGGGTTAGAATGTTGAGGAGCTGACAGTTGCTCGTCAATGCTTGGTGGCTCTCTCCGGCTTCCTCCACCCGTAAAACTGTCATGGTCATGATTAGCCATTGTGCATAAGTATGTGATCTTAAACACCAATAAAATAAATAAATTGATGAACAAAATCTTGCTAAACTAAGGGCTCCCTTGCTGGCAGCATTGTATCTTCTAAAAAAAAAATACTCATGTAACAAAATCGCCTTTGAAAAAATAACTTAGCACTCTACCAGTTAAGGGTCTAATTCCGACTTTAATCGCATTTTTCTACAACAAAACAGGTGCCTCAACAAGCAGTTTTGGGGTAAGCCTGCAAGTTATATTTGAAATGCCATGGTAGTTGTTTCTAAGCAAGTCTTGGCTGCCTACATAGGCAGCCAAGACTTGCAAAGAAACAACTGCAGAGTCATAGGATGTGGATTGTCAAAATAAAGCAAAAATGTATAAAAAATCTCCAGGTCCTATTTATTTATTTATTTATTTATTGGAGTTTTAAGGTCACATATTTCTGCACAATGGCTAATCATGACCATGACAGTGTTACAGGTGGAGGAAGCCGGAGTACCCGGAGAGAACCACCGAGCAATGGTGAGCAACTGTCAGCTCTCCAACATACTAACCCCACACAAGCAGGATTAGCATTGGTTGAAGACATGTGCACCATCGACGTGCAGTACGCCTTACTACACAGCGCCACCGTGCCCCCACGTGGGCAATGGGGGTGAAGTGTCTTGCCCAAGGACACAACGCAGTTGCCGCAGGTGGAATTTGAACCGAGGACCTCTCGGCTTGCAGCCTCTACTTACTGATCCACCGCCCCCGACTCCAGGCCCCAAAGAGTTAATATCAAACAGCAGTGGAAAGGGGAAGAGCTAAAAATCATCCTCGATTAGTGTGGGAGAATTGGCAAGCCTTGTGTCTGGGTCAAATATGTTCCCACCCCCCACCCCTTGAGTGAGATTTCACCACCCCCACCCCACTGAAGGATAATAATAATCCTCATGATGGCCACTGATGGTAAAAACTCATTTCTCATAAATCTGACAACAGAAAAACTTTTTTTCTGTTTGCCAAAATATTTCATTAACACAAGTTGACTGATGTCATTATGCATCTTTTGGGTTCAAATTTCAAAATATTCTTCCACTGGGGGAAACTAGATTCACAATATTGGATCCAAGGTTCCCCCAAACAGGATCTTCCCAATTTCTATTGATTAAAGCCTTTATTTATTTATTTCCATTCATCCATTTATTTATTTATTTATTTCCTTTATTTATTTATTCTTTTATTTATTTATTGGGGTTTTAACGACACTTTCGACAGCCAAGTTCACCTTGCATCTGACAGTTTTATGGGTGGAGAAAGCCTCCGGAGTACCTGGAGAGAACCATCAAGCAACGGCAAAAGCCTGTAGTAATGCAACCAACTTTCAAGTAATAATCCACAGATGTACTCAGTTCTGTTTGACCATTGTAACAGATGTAGTCTTCTTTAGAAGAAAAGCACTGCAGCAATTCCTAAGATTCCAAGGCTATATATGATTCCAAGGCTACATATTAATCCTTTACCCAATGCAGACGATACCAACATTTATTATTTTAAATATCATTTTTTTCAATTTTTCAAAACATTTCAACAAAACCATATCATGTGACCCCTCGTTGGAATGAGCTCAACAAGCTCATTCCCAACGAGGGGACACATGATATGGTTTTGTTGAAAGTTTTTGAAAAATAATATTTTTTCAACTGCTGAATTTACATATTACGTGGGCGGATGCGGGCGATTCGTTGGGTAAAGGGTTAAGGGATTACCAATTAACTGGCAGGGTGCTAATGATTTTTCAACTGATTTGTACCATAGTTTTTTCAAAGATCAATGCTACCAGTTAGGAGAGCCTCAGTTTAGCAAGAATTTGTTCATGATGAAATGTTTGTTACAATTTATTGGAGAGTATCTGTTGTACTCTATAAAAAGATTTAACAAAAGCAATTTTATATGGGGCCAAATAAAAAAAGGTGTTTGGTTCTCAGGCATTTTTGTAAGAGCTTTCCAGAAACTGATGTCAGATTCTGGTGTTATCAACATAGAAGCAGTGAGATACTTAGTTTGTGATTATGCTGCATCTTATTTTCACTCATACTATACATATTGAGCAAGTTGCCTGCTTACTTCCAAGATTTTTGATTCATGATATTGGCATGATCCAATTGAGTGAAAGATTCTGCACAATGATTGTGATTATATACACATGTATCTCGAACTACTTTCACATGTTAAAGTTACTTGAAAGTTTTCACTTCAACACATACTACATATACATGACAATTGAGACTGTGCCTTGACCCCTGATGATTTTATCACAATCGAACAGGCTTCACAACAATTGCCAAAAAAGCACCAGTTTTTGCCAAGGAAACAAGGATGAATTACCAGGACTGGTTGGGAATTCGGTTCATAGTCATTTATTTATTTATTTATTTACTGGTGTTTAGGTCACCAGTGAGTTTCAGCATAAATCTTTGGCTATCTCATGACTGCAACATAGGGACGAAGTCAAGTTTAACCCTTAACTGGTAGAGTGCTGGAAACCCATATTTGGGCTTTATTCTGAAGTGCCGGTACCACAGCTTGAAAGCTCACATTCATGTGCTTTGTATTATCTTTGAAGTGATTTTATTTAGTCTGTGAGGATTTGCCTTGTTACAATTTATGCCCATAGCACTCTCCCATAAATTATGAACAAGGCAAAGACCTGTGTTGAAGTTGTGATGGCCAAAAATAATTTAGCACTCTACCAGTTAAGGGTCTGGACGATTGTCTTGAATTCACACCAGACCACATCCTGTAAGCATCCCATGGCTTAGCAGTGATTTCTAGTAAAGTCTTGGCTGCCTGTTAAGGCAGCTGAGACTTGACTAGAAACCACTCCACAGGTAATTTGTGTATTATTAGCAGGATTTCCTCATGATGGCATGTTGATGGCACCTGTTCTGAGGTCGTACAACTCGGAAATAGGCCTTAAAGGGTTAACCAATCATTTATACCCTTTGCTGCCCACTTCAAAGGACTTTCACTGTTGGCAGTAGTTCTGGGTCATATTTTACCAGAAACTCCAAACCTGTTTACTACAGTAAACAAGCACTACTCCACTTCCCTGGGTTCCCACGGGAAGATTTATGGGCATAAAAATGATCAAGTATGTTTCTAAAAAGAACATAAGACTTAATTCCACTGAAGCTGCCATGACGCGATTTGATGAAAGGTTCATTTAAATTTAACTCTTGAGATCATTGGTCAAATGAAAGTGTCAATGACACTGTAGCTTAACTTGTGTGTTGTGTTTGATGAAAAGGATAATGTTCAATGTTTATGAAAGGATTATGAAATAAGACAAGAATTGTGATAATTGGGAATATGTTCATTTCTGTTCCCTGTGTGCTATGTTTATGATAAAAATAATATTAGGTGTACACTGTACTAAAGAGCTGAGGGGTGGGTTAATATGACCTCACAGTTAATGTATGTGGCCCTCACAGTTAACGTATATCAACAAAAGTTACCAAGTTACAGTGAAATTATTCCAAAACGAGTCATCCTATCAAGTTACATTAAAATCCCCTCATAAATATGGCCTGTAGACTGTGCTAAAGGTTTTCGGGCTTCGGACCCCTGTAGCCGTAAGTTTCCCAATTGCATCCAAAGGGGACGTTCTCATCTAGACATCATATGAAGTTTACCTACCAAGTTACAACAAAATCCCTTCATAAATATGACCTGTAGACTGTGCTAAAGGTTTTCGGGCTCGGGCAGCCATCATGGCTGAATGATCGCAACCATAGGGGAAAATCTCACCTGGACATCATCTGGAGTGATCCTAAGAAGTTACAATGAAATCCCTTCATAAATATGACCTGTAGACTGTGCTCAAGGTTTTTGGGCTTCGGGCACTAGTAGCCATCACAACAGACCAATCACGACCAAAAGGGGAGGTAATCATCTAGGCATTACATGGAGTCAACCTAACAGGTTACAATGAAATCCTTCCATAAATATGACCTTTTGCCTATGCTAAAGGTTTTTGGGCTCGGGCACCCATCAAGGCTATATGATCGCGATCAAAATGGGACGCTCTCATCTAGACATTATTTGGAGTCATCCTACCAAGTTACAATGAAATCCCTTCATAAATATGACCTCTAGACTGTGCTAAAGGTTTTTGGGCTTTGGGCCCCTGTAGCCATCACAGCTGCCCAATCATGCCCAAAAGGTGACTTTCTCATCTAGACACTGTATGAAGTCAACCCACCAAGTTACAATGAAATTCCTCAATAAATATGACCTGTAGACTGTGGTAAAGGTTTTCGGGTTTTGGGCTCGGGAAGTCGTCACGGTTGGCAGATCATGCCCAAATGGGGAAATTCTCATCTAGACATCATAAGGAGTCATCCTACCAAGTTACAATGAAATCCCTCCACATTAAACATGACATGCAGACTGTGCTAAAAGTTTTTGGGTTTCGGGCTTGGGCAGCCATCACGGTTGATAGATCATGCCCAAAAGGGGACGTTCTCATCTAGGCATTATACAGAGGCATCCTATCCAGTTACAATGAAATCCCTTCATAAATACGACCTGTAGACTGTGCTAATGGTTTTCGGGTTTTGGGCTCGGGCAGCCATACCCGTTGCCCGATCGCGACCAAAAGGGGACGTTCTCATCTAGACATGACCCCAAACCTGCATATGAAATTTCGTGACGATCAAACAAGAACTGCGGGGTGTAGCCCGTGCTAAAGGAAAATGTGAACAGACGTCACAGACTCACAGACTAACAGACTTCCGCACGCGTGATGGCAATAGCTTATCTTGACTATGTCAATCTGCCAACAGCATGTAAAGGGTTAAATCTTTTACTTCATAGTTTTAATGAACTCCTGTCAACATTTTCTGCTCAAAAGGTAACAGTTTTCATCACCTTTGCTTACCATAGGTGCATATAACTTTACAAACTGTCATTACAAGAACTGGCAAGCAAGCCGGAAAATAAGCAGACTGTCAACTGCAAAATGAGGTTCCCAGAGGGTCAATTTAGTGATGCTACCCTGCATAGCAGGGTAGCATCACTAAATTTACTCTCTGTGAACCTCAATCTGAATCAAGGTCTCAAGCCTAAAGAGAATGAGGTACCAGAGGATAAATTGGCCCAAGGTATGGGATAGCATTATCAAATTCACCCTCTGGGGACCTCATTCTGCAAATGTCAGACTGCTTATTTTCAGGCCTGCTGGCAAGCCAAATGTGAATTTATGTTCTCTGAAAATTATGAACAACAAGTGTTTGACCACCGAGGTGGTATTAGTCCCCTATGGCGCTTTTGTGACATAAGGTGTTTTTGTCACAGAAGACACTAGAGTATATAAGCATATAGGATTTTGAAAAAAAAATATTGAGCGTGCATAATCCCCTCACAACCCTTTATCCATGTACCATATATGAAAGGGTAGCTTGAACCATGTTGGAGGGAGGGGTGGTAACATAAAATAGAGAAAAAAGCTTAAAAAACACAACAAAAATAGCCACCATTCTGCCATCTTGGATTTTGAAAAATAAATATTGACTGTGCATCATCCCCTCAGAACCATTTATCCATGTAGCAAATATGAAAGGTGTAGCTTGAAGCATATTAGAGGGAGAGGTGGTAACATAAAAACAGACAGAAAGACAGACAGACGGACAGACAAACAGACAGATGGACGAACAGACGGACGGAGTGAAATCCTATAGTCCCCTTACGGTTCCCGTAGGGGACTAAAAACATTTGCAAGAACAGAACCATGAAATTGTAATTTTTCTCTCTCTCTTGACAAAAATAAAAAACATTGGAACTAATATTTTAAAAAAAACATAACTTTCAGTGCCATCAACTAAGACCAAAACTGATTTGATTTTAAAATGACATATTGAGGTGATTAATGAGATTCAAAGTGTTTCTTAAGTGGAGAAACTTGTTTTTATAATATAATATGAAGCAAGAATGGTTTGAATCTGAGATATCACACTGATGATACATCTTTTGATCTCTAGCAGAATGAGAAACATAGTCTTTCAATGCTTGCTTCTGTAGTGAAGGGATCCAGTTTAGGCAATTAGGGAGCCAGTTTAAGTCAAGATCTAAGACTAAATATCATAACTTTTTGGCAGTTTTTTCTGCTCATGAGAAACCTCTAAAAAATCTAACATTTAACAAAACTTTTCTCTGCAATTTGTATTGACTTTTTGAGATGTGATTTTTTGAGTTAAATTTTTTTTCCTTAATTCTTCATCAAATCTTGTATGGCCGATTCATAGAAGTCTAGACTACATTTCATAAAAATGTTTTCAAAATACTCAGCGGGTTATTTATTATTATTATTTATTGGTGTTTAAGGTCACATACTTATGCACAATGGCTAATCGTGACCGTGACAGTTTTACGGGTGGAGGAAGCCGGAGTACCCGGAGAGAACCACCGAGCAACGACGAGCAGCTGTCAGCTCTCCAACATCGTAACTCTGAACTCTGCACCGCAGCACAGGCAGGGTTAGATTGGTTGAAGACATGCGCACCATCGACGTGCAGTACGCCTCAGTACACAGCGTCATCGTGTCCCCATGTAGGCAATCGGGGTGAAGTGTCTTGCCCAAGGACACAACGCGGTTGCCGCAGGTGGGATTCGAACCGAGGACCTCTCGGCTTGCAGCCTGCATCTCTACCAACTGAGCCACCGCGCCCCCACTCAGCGGGTTAAGAGTTAAAGATTATCTAAGGTCTAAAAAAGATATATGTTTGTTTCCACTAACGAGATGAAAAAAAATAGGGTCGGTAGGTCGGAAAAACTTTTTATTTTTATTTTATTTTTTTCCAGAATGCAGTTCTCTTAACCCTTTACCTAACATGAAAAGCAGACGACACTTGCAAAAAAAATTCTTGAATAACTAATTTTTTTCATTTTTTGTCTCAAAAACATAGGTTATGACCCCTCGTTGGAACGAGCTCAACGAGCTCGTTCCAACGAGGGGTCATAACCTATGTTTTTGAGACAAAAAATGAAAATATTTTGAAAATTAATTGGCGATTTTTGAGAATAGCGCTGGCCGGTTTTGGCCGTTACGTTGGGTAAAGGGTTAACTCAGTTTATAACCTTTATAACATAAAATAGGCCTCTATGTGGTGCTGTGCAGTTTTACGATATACCAACTATAATCGGTAAAACTGTCAATACCGTCACTGATACTGGCGAATTAAATCATATTTGGTTCCTGAAAAAGTTGGTTTTATCCCGGTGAGGCAGTACACAAATTTCAGCATGATTTAAATTAATGTCACGGTTTACAAGAAGTGATTTTACTTCACTAGTGTGGATTAATGTTGGTTTAAATTTGGGTCTTTTCCCTTTTACCACCCTGTCTAACCTCGCAGACCATGAAACGATTATGTGTTACCTTTCTTCATCAACTGTTCAAGTGTTTTGTCTCAACAGTGACCATTATTACGCAAGTGATTGAATATTGTTTACATCTAATTTGAAACAAACACATGGACTGTATTCCGGTAAGCATGAGTAGTTAATTACATTATACATTTAGACCAATGGCATGCCTGCTATTTAAAACCTGGAAATTTTCCTTGTGAAATACCAAGGGATTCCCTGTAAATTTACACTTGTACTTTAAAGTGATTGGCTGTTTGCACACACTGACGTCACGATAGCATCAAGCCTTCAAAATGGTGTGCTGAAAAGTGTTTCATACAAGACCAAAGCAGGGAACTTTATTGTCTCAAAATAAACAAAAACAAGTCATTTGTGCTTTCTTAGCCAAGACAAATACGATGTTACTTAACCAGTCCATTACCACAATCACTTAAAAAGTCAATTTATTTCAAGTACTGAGGTGTGCTAATTTTAACACTTGACCTCGAGTCGTGATAAAGTGAGGCATGCGAACGGACAATTCAGAATAAGAGGACTGCTGAATAATATATTATGAAGAAGTTCCATGGCTCGATACACTTTTATATAAAATAGGGTTTCTTTTTTATAAAATCTTAATTTTTTGACGATCAATATATGTGGCGCGATTTAAAAAGTGTCAAAAATGCCACCATTTTTTTCACTTTTTTTGGCGATTTCAATAAAATGCTTAGACTCGGTGGTTTGAAATAGGGTCGGTCGGGTTAGCGGAAACAAATGTAAAATTTTTTTTAGGCCTGAACAGCTTTTGGTTTTTCATAGTCCAACTTCAAATAAGCAATGGCTATTCCCTTGCAAGAAAAGCTTCATTACCTGAGTGTCCTTCAGTTCTTTTTCTAGCTTCATCCTGTCGGCAGTCTCAGTTTCTAACATCTCAGCAGCATGAGTAGCTGTGTTGTTCTCCTCCGTTAAATCCGCCGTCAACTCGGATACCTGTAAAAAATGACAGAACACTTCAAAGTTTGAAAAAGTTACACTAAAACTTCCAATACATCATTTATTTATTGGTGTTTAACCCCTAGCACAGCTGTAGTGCAACAGAATTTTCTCCAATCACGCTTGTTTTTCTTGTGTATAACTATGAATTCAACCAATTTGTATCTTGTTTGACAGAGCTCACAGAGCTCTGCCAAACAAGGTATATTTGGTGAAATATCAAACTGCAATTTGGGAAGTATTTGCTGCTGAAAACTTTGCCATTTTGACATCAGTGTGTAGTGGGTTAAGGTCACATATTTCTACACAATGGCTAATCATGACAGCAACGTGGATATGGATTTGAAGTCAGGTCCAGCCAATTGTTTATACCTATGTTGCCCATTGTAGAGGACTTCCACCCAAAGCATTGGTGACCCGGTCATATTTTACCTGTAAAACAGATTGTTTACAAGAGTAAACAAGCACTATTTCACTTCTCAATGTTCCCATGGGAAATTTCTATACTTCAGAGTTATTTTTATTTTGCTCCAAGTGAAAAAGAATATCTGTTCATCCGCCTCCCACCCACTCCCCCTTAGCCCTTTCCCTGCTCTGGATGCAAAGAAACTAAAACTCAAAATATCAAACAGCAAATATTATCCTAATGGAGAGGCCTCTCAGTCTCACAAATCTGCTCATGGGCCCAGTTTAATTTGATATTTGTGGCCTCAATGTAATCTTGCCTTTGGAAATATGCTGTAATGTATTGTTCTATTAATGGTTGAATGATAATTGAGTTATGGCTCAGACAAGCAAATATTGACAAACATGATTCAGAAAATAAAACACAGTCTTGTGCTCTTGACCTTGAGAGATACATGCCTTATTATGATGATGCATGATATATCCTTTACTGACAATAAATGTTTTTATAAAGTTCGGTTAAAAATATTAAATGCTCAAGAAATTATGGCTCAGACAAACAAAATTCTGACGATGAACTGTATAGCCCAGCGAAACAAACTTTCCTTGACCTTGCGGGTACAGACCTCATTACGAGACATGACACATCCCTAACAAATAATATACATGTTATATGTTTTTGTTAAAAAATGTTCAATGGTTAAGAAAGTGACGATGGGCAGATGACAAAATCGATGGATGATGGCCAAATTGGTATGAGGAAAGCCCTGCTTTGTGAGAGTAGAGCTACAAAGTTTGAAAACTGAAAAAAACAAGAGGGAGGACCACACCCCTCCATGGTGCATACCGCCAAACAATGACAAGATAAGAAATGAACCTGATACCGTGAAAGCTACTCCCATTAACAATCTTCATTCCAAATTTCATTTAGAGCTGCAAACCCCAAACCAGAGACATGAAGCGAACAGACAAAAAATTGGCTATTTTATGAGGCACACAGTCTTTGGGTTAACTCACAAGTTACATTCTAAGCCCAGTGGTAGTTGGTTTTAGGAAAGTCTTGGCTGCCTATATACTAGGCAGCCAAGACTTGCCATAAAACAGCAGCAAAGTCGCAGGATGTAGACTGTCCAAGTGTAGCAAAAATATGTAAAAATCTCTTGACCCTAAAGGGTTAATAACTGCCCAAGCCAGAAAATAAGCGGACTGTCATCTGCAAAATGAGGTCCCCAGAGGGTGAATTTAGTGATGCTACCCTGCATAGCGGGTAGCATCACTAAATTTACCCTTTGTGAACCCCAATCTGAATCAGAGTCGCAAAACTAATAAGAGGTACCCAGAGGATACATTGGTCCACTGTATGGGATAGCATCATCAAATTCACCCTCTGGGACCTCATTCTGCAAATGTTTTAATTTTACAAACAATGTCAGGATAAATGCATCCTACCAGGAGAGTTTGCAAGGAAGAATACAACTGGGTCAACTTTTATGGAGCAATACAAAAGGGGAAGTTTGTGGATGTTTGGGGACTCAAGGGTTAAAGCTCTACTTTAACCGTTTACCTAACGAATCGCCCGCATCAACCCGCATAATATGCAAATTCAGCAGTTGAAAAAATATTATATTTCAAAAAATTTCAACAAAACCTTATCATGTGACCCCTCGTTGGAACGAGCTCGAGCTCGTTCCAGCGAGGGGACACATGATATGGTTTTGTTGAAATTTTTTGAAAAATTAAAAAAAATGATATTTAAAATAGTAAATGATGACACTTTCCTTCAGTAAAATTTTACTTTTTAAATTCAATCAGCTTGGTCCAATGGGGTGTTAATAACATTGTTGTGGAAGAAAAAACTGAAAAATAACACAATTTATTACTTTCCAAAGTGAATTTAATGGGATTTCCGGATTTGATTATAAACGATAACTTCACAAGTGAATTATACAATCAACAATTGGGTCACGTATCCGTGCGTGCAAACGAAGACGCTTTGCCATGGGTATAATGGGCACTTCATTGTTTTTTGTTTTTGTCTTTTCAACCCTTTACCTAACATGAAAAGCAGATGACACTTGCAAAAAAATTCTTGAATAACTCTTATTTTCATTTTTTGTCTCAAAAACATAGGTTATGACCCTCTCATTGGAATGAGCTCGTTCCAATGAGGGGTCATAACCTATGTTTTAGAGACAAAAAATGAAACAAGAGGCCCCACGGGGCCTGAAGCGCTCATCTTGTACAGAACACAATTTAAACAGAGTCCAAGAATGAGTCTACATTAAGCAAGCCATCTCCATAGGCTACACTGTCAATCCTTGAGTCCCTCAGGAGTGACAAAAATAATCTGGGCATCATGCCTTTTCTTCAGTTGATCATAAGTAAAATGTAGAGCTCCCCTATGAAGCCCCTTGATACAACCTATGTGGATTAATCTTAGTACCTCTAGAGGGTACTGAATACAAAATTTTTAATTCTTCAGCAAAATGGCCAATTCCGGCTCCCATAGAGAGCCCAAATATTAACCCAGGCTCTTGATTTGAACACAGTTAAATCTGACTTCCCTAGAGATGTTGTGTACCGAATATGAAAGCATTCTGACTGTTGGATCTGAAGAAGAGAAATTGTAAAGAAATTTCTTCGAATTGCACTAAGTTCAAATTTGGGCTACCATAGCGAGCCCAAATACTGACCTATGGATCCGATTTGAACAAACTTGAATCTGACCCCCCTAGAGATGTTGTATACCAAATGTGAAAGCATTCTGACAAGTGAATCTGAAGAAGAAGATTTTTGAAGAAATTCCCTCATATTGTACTAACTTAAATTTCATGTTCCCATATGGAGCCCAAATATTAACCTAGGCACTCGAATTGAACAACCTGGAATCTGACCCCCCTAGAGATGTTGTATACCAAATATAAAAGCATTCCGACTGGTGGATCTGAAGAAGAAGATTTTTAAAGAAATTTTCTCATATTGCACTAAGTAAAAATTTGGGCTACCATAGTGAGCCCAAATATATACCTAGGGATTTGATTTGAACAATCTTGAATCTGACCCCCATAGAGATGTTGCATACCAAATATCAAAGTATTCTGACTGATGGATCTGAGGAAGAAGATTTTTTTAAATTACCCTCCATATTGAACAAAAATAAAATTTGGGCTTCCGTAGGAAGCCCAAATATTAACCTAGGGACTTGGCTTGAACAATCTAGAATCTGACCCATCATAACAATGATGTATACCAAATATTAAAAGATTCTGACTGGTGGTTCTGAAGAAGAAGATTTTTAAAGAATATTCCCCATATTACCCTATGATAAAACTTCGGGCTCCTGTAGAGAGCCCAAATATGAACCAATGAGCTTTATTTCACCAAACTTTTATCTGACCACCCTATGAATGCTGTATACCAAATATCAAAAGATTCTGATGATTGGTTCTGGAGAAAAGATTTTTTAAAATTTTTGCAAATATGCTGACTCAGCATTTTTTCGATGCCCATTACAGAACACCCTGACATAACCGATGGCAATTTTTTTTTACCATTCAATTCTACTGGTCATAAGGATACTTCATACCAAATAAACGCTCTCTGTTCTGTGGGGTTTGGGAAATATATGGGTGTTTGAAAATATTTCTATTTTTAGCTCCCAGGGTTCCCATGGGGATGCGGGAATTATTTTTTTTCCATAGGTCAAGTACTTATGACCCAATACTACCACAACCAAGTTTGGTTCATACCGGACCATCGGTTCAGAAAATAGAAATTTTGGGCGGGGCCAAAAATCTTACCCCTCCTATTACAAAGCCAAATATTACTTTACAAACTTCGTTTGAACAAACTTGATTCTACACCTCATATGGAAGCTCCATAGCAAATATCAAGTCATTGTACACACTGGTTCTTGAGAAGAAGATTTTAAAAATATTTTGGAGCATTTTCCCCCACTCCCTCCCTATGGGGCTGGGCATACTGAGTTGAACAAAAATGAAATGCCCCTTTGGGACCATCACTCACACAAACTTTCACTTGAATTGGCCCAGTGGCTTTGGAGGAGAAGGCCAAAACATGGTGCTGACGGACGACGGACGGGAAGCGATTAGATTAGCTCAGCTTGACTTTGTCAAGATGAGCTAAAAATAATGAAAATTAATTAGCGATTTTTTTAGAATAGCACTCGCCGGTTTTGGCCATTACGTTAGGTAAAGGGTTAAATAATATAATTATCATTAATAATGAAAAGTAATAAACAGAGTAATCGCTTGACTGGACTGGTTACGTGAAATAATTCATTCGAGGCGAGGGACTATATTGTAAAACGTCCCTCACCTCTCATGAATTATTTCACATAATCAGTCCAGTCAAGCGATTACTCTCTATTTAAAAGATGATTTTGGTGAACTGAACTGGAAAACTCCCACACCACACCCAGTCCACCCCACATCCAACAATAACTTCTGGTCAAAAAGGTTTATTTATTTATCTTCGAGGATAAAATAAACATGAAATGCTTCCAATATCTGGTGTTATGATACATGCAACAGACCTACTGTAACAGAATCAAGTGAAACTGAGACTGTCAATTGTGAGAGTTGGAGATGAAATGGTTTATGGATACTGACAAGGTATGTTCAGAAAAACTATAGATGTAATTACAGGTAACAATTCTTTGGAATCATATATTAAGTATTCATCACAGTGCCAAGGTTTCTATCAACCCCCCAAAAAAATCATCTTATGCAAAACTGATTCCACCAAGTATTCATCAAAGTGCCAAGGTTTCCATTAACCCCACAAAAAATCATCTTATGCAAAACTGATTCTATTTATTTATTTATTTATTTGTGTTTAAGGTCACATATTTCTGCACAATGGCTAACCATGATCGTGACAGTTTTACGGGTGGAGGAAGCCGGAGTACCCAGAGAGAACCAGCGAGCAATGGCGAGCAACTGTCAGCTCCCCAACATACCAACTCCACACAAGCAGGGTTAGCATTGGTTGAAGACAGGTGCACCATCGACGTGCAGTACGCCTTAATACACAGCGTCACCGTGCCCCCCACGTGGGCAATGGGGGTGAAGTGTCTTGCCCAAGGACACAACATGGTTGCTGCAGGTGGGATTCAAACCGAGGACCTCTCGGCTTGCAGAGAATTCTATCTGTACAATATGTTTCCTGAGTATAATGTTTAACACAAGTGTCCGAAATTTACTTACCTTGACGACTATTTTTCATAACTTGACTTATTGTTTACTGCAATCTGCTGAGGAAGAGGGGATTAGTAGCAGGTAGATGGGAAAGCGTGTCTAACATCACACTGGGAATATGTCTCACAATCTAACTCTGCAGACCACTCAGACTGGACCACTTAGTGAATTCCTGGTCATATTGCTAAGATGCTGAGAAAGCCATATAACAGTGTAACACCAGCTTTAGAGTTTCAATGCCATGGTCTATTTTAAAATGAATGAAAAAAACATTCATTTTTCTCCTGGCTTTTGCTGATACAATGCTGTGACTGGACACGCTGTTTTAAAGTAGTTCTCGGTGCACCTTTCCAACAAAGTGCCACTACCAGTGATAGCACTTGATCAGCATGGCTGATACTCGAGATAGGGCTTAACTCCTTGCATGCTGCTGGTGGATATTCCTGTCCAGGACAGGAAATCTCTTGACAAAACTAAGTAACATTTAAGGGTATTTAACCAAATTTTTCCCTGAAAATTGTGTAGAATTTTTGCCCAATGATTTCTCAAGTCAAATTTTCATGAATATTTCATAAAATCTAGTCATAGCTGCTGTGAAGCAGCCATGACTAGATTTGATAAAAAGTATTTTTAAATTACTTAGCCTTAAGGTGCTATATAAGTAATGGAAAGTTAACTTGAGAAAGGTGATTGGTTATTTCCGATGTGGTAAAAAATGAAAACAGAATAATAATTTGCGTTTTTCTTTGCTGCCTATCTGTATTTATGAACAATGCTTCAAAGTTTTGAACACAAAATTGAAAAATTATAGCATTTTTTAAATATTTGATGCCATTGAAAATAATGTCACCTATTTTCAAGCTAAATTTCCAATTAGTTTTTTAGCACCTTAAAAGTTAAAATTCATGCAAAGATCAGACTCATTTCTAGAAATGAAAATAATGAGAATCAACTTTGATTCTCGCAAAATGTTCATTTCATTCTTGTCACTGATTTTGAAAGTGTCCTGAAAAGCCTGGAGAATTCTACATATTTTTTTGCTCAACCAAAATGAGGTAAGACGCTGACTTAGCAGTGGTGTCTAGTGAAGGCTTGGATGCCTGTAATTTCCATTAGCAAGGCCTCCAAAAGCCTATTAATAACTTATTGTAGTTCATCAGTTAAATTCGAACTCGTTGTTTCTGAACCTCGTAATTTGATTGGTTGAGAGCCAGTTGGCTTTGTGCTTTGCGCCAGCCGGATCCATGCTCTAATCCCAGGTAAATTCACTCTTACCATGCTCTAATTGCTGGAAGCAGGTCAATTAGAACATGCCTGTATCCATGCTATGTGTGAGCAATGGCGCTAAATCACTCCTATCACAGATTTATCGGAGACACCCCAGAGTTGTTTTGTATGGCAATGGTTGTTAGCGTTCATGCTTTGAAGTTCATCTTGTAAATTTGACCATGGCAAATAGACTGAGATCGAAAATGACATTTTTTTTATTGTTTTTGTTCAAATAAAATGGGTTTGGAGATTTTTTCATTTCTAACAATGACAGGAATTACAATGGAGATAAACGTCTCTTGTTTCGTTAAGACATTTGGGAATTTGATCATGAAAAACCCTTTGGGGCTCATTAATAAAAGGTTTTCCATTGTCAAATTCCCGAATATCTAACTCAACAAGAGACATTTATCTCCAAATTATTTAGTTCTTCCTGAATCCACAAAACAGGTTCAACACTCCCTATCCTACCAGAAAACTTGATGCATGTCATGGGTGACTGAATTTACATTGTGCATATTGCTTCTCACTCTGGAGTTGATTATCATGCAGCTATCTATATTCAACACAAATTGTTCAAGTATTAACACCAATATTTTGGAACATATGTTCCACATGTCTGCATATGTGAGGCAAGTCTCGAACAAAAATTGGAGCCAAGACTTTAAGGGCTAAAACTCCTCTTCTAAATATACAATTACGAGGTTTGTTTTTCACTATGTTCTGTACTGGTTGCACTCACAAGAATATAACTTTACTCCCAAATTCTAAATTATTCAAGAACTAAGGGCTACGCAAAGCGTAGGCCACTGCCCCCAATCCATAGGCATGTTCGAATTAGCCTTAAATGTACTGTGGGGAGAGTGGATTGTAACTAAATCACCCACAAAGTGGAGTTATCACCCAAGCTATAACTTTCCAATTTTGTACATATCGGCAAAAACACAAGCAATGTTTCAGTCAATGGACCTCCGGGTTTAACCCGGAGGTCCATTGGCTGAAACTTTGCTTGTGCTAGTTATGCTTTGCAACAAATTTTCAATTATTGCATGGGTGGAATCTCCACTCTGCGGGTGATTTAGTGATAATACACTCTCCACATACTGTAAGTCGAAAGAGTGAAGAGGGGCAATAACTATGGAAAAAATTATTGAACAGAACCCATTTCTTGTGCATATCCCATGCAGGGCTATCAGCATACTAAAGAAGATCCAAATCCGAATGATGGCTTTGAAATTACAATCCAAAACATTTGTACAGAGGTCTCCACTAGATACACCCAAAATCCTCCTTCAGAGGTCAGGGGTTTTAAAAGTGATTCTCACAGCAGGAGTTCGCAGGAAACAAAACTGTTTCTCACGAGACAAATTTTAAGACCTTCAGGCCCAGTCAGACTCTTTGTTGGGGTAAAATGACACTTTCAACAGCAAGAGTCATATACTGTCAAGACAGTTTTGATGGGTGGAGGAAGCCAAGGTACCTGAAGAGAACTACTAAGTAGCAACTAACTGTCAGACTCTCTAATTTACTAGACTAGCACAAACAGAGTTAGCATTGCAGGCCTGGCAAACTAGAAAATTGACAAATCGTCCCCTGAGTTCCAATGTGTTCTCTGTGCCAGTAAGCACAGAGAACACATTGGAACTCTGGGGACGAAATAATAATAGATTTTAAAGGCAGTCCCAAACAGGTCCAGAAAATCAAGGGGTGCAAAATATTGCCCTCAATTTTTTCTAGGTGTGCAGCACTCCTGCACTCCAAAAGAATGCCAGGCCTGGCATTGATTGAAGGCAAGCACACCATGAACGAGATGAAAAGCAGGCCTGATGTTTTCAAAATTTTGCGTAACCCATTTATCATTCACCTGGTCTGAGCTTTGGTAACCTGTCATTCGTTTCCCTGTACTTTATTCAAGTAACCTATAAGGTAACCTAAATATATATGTATCGCAACTATGCTGATACACAAACTGTTGGATCAAAGCCAAGTTCTTGCTCCTATTAGCAATATTGTGATGAAAAGAGATGAATACTTAGGAACAATAATGAGGCTGTGTTGCGGCAATTCAGATACAAATTAGTTGCAATTATAGCCTAATCTTGCCATGGCCTAGCATGCTGCAGAACAGTATTGCATCCATAATCACTGTTTGTGGCAGAGGCACGAGTTGTTTCCATTTCCTGATTTTGTACCTATGTTACATCTTAATATGATCAACAGTTTAAAATGATGTTGACCATCAACCAATCATCAGCATAGGTGTTTGCATCTGCCGAAGTATAGCTGCTATGTTGGCCAATAATTGGCCCACAGAGCAGCTATACTTCAGGCAGATGCTGTTATAGCCCCCATATTATATTGAGATTGAGATATCCTTAAGTTGATAATTATGTGAGAAAGATTTTTTTTTTATTTTCTGCATTTTCTGACTGGACTAACTCTTTTGCACTCAGTGACCTTGTTTACATCTTTGTTACACTGATATATTGTACATATAGCTGTTGATTGTTTAATTGTTTAAATAGGTCAATGACCTTGTTTACTTGAACTTTAACAGAATCCCCCAGAAACTAATAGAACATTGCAGAAACTTCCTCTTCTGGGACATTCTATCTGGTTACTATATAAAGGTTTGTCAACAGAATTCAAAAACTCATTTTAGAAAACCATTTCAGAAAGACTAACTTCAATTGTTTGCATTGGAGATTATTATTGTTTCAGAACAGTGCATTTATTATAGAAGCAGTGCTTCTTTGTGAATTTGGAAGATTGATTCCAAAAGAGAATTTTTGAAGAGAATTTGTTCGTCTTGGAAAAGAGAATTTTTACTTTCTGTGAAATAGAATAATATTTTGTGAAAAGCCAGGATTCTACTGGATTGTTTGGAAATTACCTGTGGCACCAACTCTTCTTGGATTTTTACTCCATTTGAATTTTGCAGAGCATTTTATTATATTTTATTGGAGACTGCTGAAATTTCAAAGTGAAAATTTTATTACAAATCTACGGGATACTGTTTCTGAGAGACATTCTTGGATTTAATACTACATGTACCAGCTGGTAACTTTCTTCAGAAGATACTTCACCACTGGATTACTGGATTCTGTCAAACTGCACTTTGGACTAATTCAATAATTGATAAGTACCACTGTTTTTATTTTCTGTAAACCAATTAGTGTAAAAGATCTTTGTATCATTTTTTTTTATATATTAATTATTTTTAATTAAATTTCAGAATAGTTAAATTCATAGTTTTGTTGCTGATTCTCAGATTTCTTTCTGTTACCAATATCATTAATAATTCCACACCGTAACAGAAATTGGGGGCTCGTCCGGGATTGAATATAAGATAACGAGAAAACTTTATTTGCATATTGCAATTATTATTTGGCTCACTTTTAAAACATTTAAATTTTCTTAGAAAATTTCAGTATTATTATTTATATTCTGAGAACCAGCAAACCTTTTCATCATGGTATTCATTGTGACAGAATTTATTTCTGAATTTGAAAGCTCTCCTAGTTTGACTCTTTTAGAATCTCTTAAGAAGGATTTATTTCAACTTGCTCAGTATCTAAAATTACCTGCCACCCCTGGTCTGAACAAACATAAACTTAAACAGCTCATTGTTAATCATTATATGGAGGAAGGCCTTTTGCCTCAGTCTGAAACTTTCCCCTCTGAACCACAACCCACTGATGCCCTTGAACTCAAAAAGTTAGAATTGGAATTAAAAAAGTTAGAAAGGCAACAAAAAATGAGGGAAATTGAAATTCAGGCTCAAAAAGAAAAAGAAGAAAGAGAAAATGAAATTAAATTATTAAAGAATTAGAAGCTCAAAAAGAAAGGGAACAAATTCAGGCTCAAAAAGAAAGGGAACAAATTCAGGCTCAAAAAGAAATGGAACAAATTCAGGCTCAAAAAGAAAGGGAACTAAAATTAAGGGAAATAGAAGCTCAAAAAGAAATGCACTTAAAAGAATTAGAAATTCAGGCCCAAAAGGAAATAAAAATAAAAGAATTAGAATCTCAACATCAAGGCTCAAATGTAATTTCTCCAAGTAGATTTGATGCAACTAAACATGTTAGGCTAGTTCCCCCTTTCAAGAAAAAGAAGTTGATAAATATTTTTCACATTTTGAAAAAGTGGCAACAAGTTTAGAATGGCCAAGGGATGTCTGGACTTTGCTACTGCAAAGTGTTTTGAAAGGGAAGGCCCAAGAAATCTATTCCGCTCTATCTTCTGAGCAAAGCAACAATTATGACGCTGTTAAGGAGGCAATACTTAAGGCATATGAACTTGTTCCAGAGGCCTATAGGCAGAAATTCAGAAATTATTATAAAAATGAAAATCAAACTCATGTGGAATTTGCCAGAGAAAAGCAAAATTTATTTGACAGGTGGTGCCACTCAAAAGAAATAGGGAAAGATTTTACAAAATTAAAGGAAATGATGCTGATTGAGGAGTTTAAAGGAAAGATACATTCAGATATAAAGGCCCACCTGGATAAACAAAAAGTTGACACATTAAATAGAGCAGCAGTACTGGCAGATGACTATGCCTTAACTCATAAAATGAGCCGTAACGCCACAAATTTTTGGCCCCACAAGAATTCTTTCCAAAGTGGACCTAGACCAGCTTCAGATAAAACTCATCCTTCCAATCATCCTTCCCATCCTACAAACTTTTCACCACCTAAATTTAATCGGAAGCCTAATGAGAATAAGTCATCCAATGCCAGCCCTTCACCATTACGACCCAACAGTTCAACTAAAGCTTGTAATTATTGTAAGAAAGCAGGTCATTTATTATCTGATTGCTGGCTGTTAAAAAGGAAAAATGAGTCCTCTACTTCACAGAATGCACTAGCATGTGCTCCATGCCCTGAAAATTATGTTATAAAGCAAGACGCTTTAGAAAATTATAAGCCATTTATTTCTGAAGGCTTTGTTTCCCTTGATGGGGATAAGCACTGTTCCTTACCAATAAAAATACTGAGAGACACAGGGGCTACTCAGTCATTAATGTTAGAAGGCATTTTGCCATTTTCTGAAGAAAGTGCTACAGGGGCACAAGTTCTAATATCGGGTATTGAGTCAAACTCTTTAAAGGTCCCACTTCATAAAATAAATTTAAGAAGTAGCTTAGTAAATGGGACTGTGACAGTAGGAATCAGACCTACTCTACCTGTAAAAGGTATTTCTTTATTATTGGGAAATGACTTAGCTGGTGACAAAGTCACTGTAGAACCTCAAGTGGTGGATAAGCCGAGCACAGATGAAAGTATTATTAATTTGAAGGAATGTTTTCCTTTTGCCTTTCCAGCATGTGCTGTGACTCGGTCCATGGCAAAGAAAACTGAGGTTGATAACAACCTCAACTGTGTTGATTTAAACAGCAAAGCTGGGGATAAGAACTGTCACAGAATTACGGATTCTGAAGACATTGATTTGTCTCAAACATTTTTGAGTCAGTGTGATGACTCGTCCAGACATTGTAAAGAGGCCACTACACCTGAGAGTGATAGGGGGACCTCCTTGAATGTCATTTCCCGGACATCTTTAATTCAGGAACAGGAAAGTGATCCTGACCTTGCTGAGCCATGTGAAAAGGCTCTAACACAGGCTGAAGCCCAAAACTCCCCTGTCTGTTATTTCAGAAAATCTGGTGTACTTATGAGGAATTGGCGACCACCAGAAGTACCCTCCAATAGTGATTAGGAGGTTATTTATCAAATAGTTGTCACCACTAAATACCGGAATGAAATAATAAGCCTGGCTCATGAAAATCCAATGGCTGGACATTTGGGAGTTAGGAAAACCTACTCTCGTATTCAGTAATGTTTTTACTGGCCCAAGCTTCGACAGGATGTTGTTGAATTTTGTAAAACCTGCCACACCTGTCAAATTGTAGGAAAACCCAACCAGAAGATTCCTCCTGCTCCCCTTCAACCAATCCCTGCTTTTGAGGAGCCATTTAGTAGAATTATTATTGATTGTGTTGGCCCTTTGCCTAGAACAAGATCTGGAAATGAATATCTTCTTACCATCATGTGTGCTTCTACACGATTTCCTGAGGCCATTCCTCTAAGAAATATTAAAACTAAGACTATAGTTAAGGCCTTGATCAAATTTTTCACGACTTTCGGTCTACCCAGGTCAGTGCAATCGGACCAAGGCTCAAATTTTATGTCAAACATTTTTCAGCAGGTGATGTATGAGCTCAAAATTAAGCAGTACACATCAAGTGCCTATCATCCCGAAAGTCAAGGAGCTCTAGAACGCTTTCATCAAACACTGAAGACCATGATAAAGGCCTATGGGGAGGATAATGAGAAGGATTGGGATGAAGGAGTACATCTCCTCTTATTTGCAGTCCGTGAGACTGTACAGGAATCTCTGGGGTTCAGCCCTTTTGAATTAGTGTTTGGACACATAGTGAGGGGTCCACTCACTGCTTTGAAGGAGAAATGGCTCGAAGAAGAGCCACCTGAAATTTCTCTTCTGGACTATGTGTCCACTTTTAAGGAAAAATTGCACCAGGCCAGAGAAATGGCAAATAAACATTTACAGAAAGCCCAGAGTCATATGAAGAACTGGTATGATAAAAAGGCGAAATTTCGCTCCTTTAAACCTGGGGACAAGGTGCTAGTATTATTCCCTGTAAAGGGCAATGCTTTACAAGCAAGATATTCAGGCCCTCATATTGTTAAGCACAAGATCATTGATACTGATTATGTTGTTGAGACTCCCGATAGACTCAAAAATACTCAGCTGTGCCATATAAATATGTTGAAAACTTATTATGAGAGAGAACCAAACTCTCTACCAGTCTCAACAGTCACCCACATGGATGAGCTGGAAAATCCTGCAGAGGATATTCATGAAGGCAGCGAAAATGTACCTCTGAAGTTACAGAACTCAGATGTCCTGAGAGATCTACAAAATAAAACAGATTATTTACTGCCTGACCAAAGAAAAGATTTAGTTGATTTAATTTTCAAATATCAACACTTATTTCCCGATGTGCCTAGTAGGACATCTGTTATTTTTCATGATGTTGATGTAGGAGAGGCAAATCCCATCAAACAGCATCCATATAGATTGAACCCTTTCAAAGCCGAGATCATGCGAAAAGAAATACAGTATATGCTGGACAATGATATCATAGAACCTAGCCATAGCAACTGGAGTTCGCCCTGTATACTCGTCCCAAAACCTGATGGCATTTACCGATTTTGTACGGATTACCGAAAGGTGAACAGCCTCACCAAAGCAGACAATTATCCAATTCCTAGAATTGATGACTGCATTGACAAACTTGGCCATGCTAAATTTGTGACAAAATTTGACTTGTTAAAGGGTTATTGGCAAGTCCCTTTAACAGAAAAAGCAAAAGAAATATCTGCTTTTGTTACCCCATTTGGGTTGTATCAATATAAAGTAACCCCTTTTGGCATGAAAAATTCTCCGGCAACGTTCCAGCGCATGGTTAACCACTTAATTGCAGACCTAGATCACAGTGAAGCTTATATTGATGATGTTATTATACACACAGATACAAATTGGGCTGATCATCTAAAGCATATTCAAGAATTTTTTGACAAAGTGACCCAAGCCAACCTAACTATTAACTTGGTAAAATCAGAATTTGGCAAAGCAACTGTAAATTATTTAGGTCATGTTGTGGGGCAGGGGCAGGTGAGGCCAATTGCGGCTAAAGTTGATGCCATTGTAAATTTTCCAGTACCAAACTCTAAAAAAGAGCTCATGAGATTCTTAGGCATGGCTGGATATTATAGAAAATTTTGTTTAAATTTTTCAGATATTGTCTCCCCTTTGACCAGTTTATTGAGCAAAAGGGTTAAGTTTGTTTGGACTGAGGAATGTCAGAAATCCTTTAACAGAATAAAAACTTTATTAAATAATTCCCCTGTCCTGGCCAGTCCCAATTATGAAAAGCCCTTCAAATTATTCATAGATGCAAGTGACAATGGAGCAGGTGGGTATATTGCCCAGGAAGATTCCCAAGGTATTGATCACCCTGTATGTTATTTTTCCAGAAAATTTCTCAAACATCAAAAGAATTACTCTACAGTAGAAAAAGAAACTTTGGCTCTAATTTTGGCATTAACCCATTTTGATGTGTATGTAGGAACCGCCCAATGTCCAATTACAGTTTACACCGATCATAACCCTTTAACATTTATCAATAAAATGAAAAACAAGAATCAAAGATTATTGCGGTGGAGTTTAGCCCTTCAAGAATATAATTTAGAGGTTAGGCATATTTCGGGAAGAGATAATGTTGTAGCTGATGCTCTTTCCAGAATATCCTAATTTAAAATGATCTGATTGGTCCCCATTCACTTCAAGTGTATGTATGTTTATTAAAAAAAAAAAAAAAAAATTGTGAAGATTATGGTGTGTGTGTATTGTAAACCAGCCAGAGTCTGCTAAAATTATGTAAAAAGTTTTCAGTACCTTCAAACTTTTTCTTTTAAGGCGGGGTGTGTTATAGCCCCCATATTATATTGAGATTGAGATATCCTTAAGTTGATAATTATGTGAGAAAGATTTTTTTTTTATTTTCTGCATTTTCTGACTGGACTAACTCTTTTGCACTCAGTGACCTTGTTTACATCTTTGTTACACTGATATATTGTACATATAGCTGTTGATTGTTTAATTGTTTAAATAGGTCAATGACCTTGTTTACTTGAACTTTAACAGAATCCCCCAGAAACTAATAGAACATTGCAGAAACTTCCTCTTCTGGGACATTCTATCTGGTTACTATATAAAGGTTTGTCAACAGAATTCAAAAACTCATTTTAGAAAACCATTTCAGAAAGACGAACTTCAATTGTTTGCATTGGAGATTATTATTGTTTCAGAACAGTGCATTTATTATAGAAGCAGTGCTTCTTTGTGAATTTGGAAGATTGATTCCAAAAGAGAATTTTTGAAGAGAATTTGTTCGTCTTGGAAAAGAGAATTTTTACTTTCTGTGAAATAGAATAATATTTTGTGAAAAGCCAGGATTCTACTGGATTAGGGTTGGGCGGTATTGGTAAAAATAAATACCGCAGTAATCGCAAAATATTACCGCGGTATACCGAAATACCGATTAAAATCAAAGGGGGTCTTCTCCATAACAAAAAACGCAACTTCAACGTGTCGAAACTGTAAAATTTGAGCCTGAAGTTTTTCGCACAAGACGGCCGTCAAAAATCAAAACTTTTTCAAATATTTACTCACAAATGATTTTAGTTTAGCACAAAGTTCAGTTGGGACAACTTGGGGTATATAACAAGGCACATTTGATGTTTATCGAAGAAAATTCAAAATAAAATCAAACCCAGAGATAATAATTCTTCGAATCAGAATCGTCCAGTGACATGAGATTGAGAAGTGAAGTGTGCAAAAAGTAACAACAGAAGGGCATGCGATTGCCACAGTTCATCACAATAATTTTCATGTTTGATTAAAATTAATAACCGTATTACATACACATCACCATTCAAATAAAAAGGTTGTATGGGGCGAATGCTGCTTGGTAGAAAATGTAAGTAAGGTGGGCTTTTTTATTTTTTTTTAAATAATGACAAGACTTTCGTCCTTTTTGTGTTGAATAATCCTGCAAGCACATTTCTGAAATCACGAGGCAGTAATGACGTACTGCGTGTCCTAGCAGCCAATCACTGTGAGTTTCGTTTGGAATCCCCTGATATTTCCCCCAAAGAAAATGTCCTATTTTTATTTAACTTCAGCAGACGGCAGTGCCATTGGCCGAAAGTGTCCACGTGACTAACTACGCATGCTAAGTGCGTGCCCTCCACCTCAACTTGTTTCAAATTCAAGGTAATAAATAGAATTGCTTCAGTTCCAGCAGTCAGCTATTCATTAAATGCCTCCACAGAATATAAATGACTTGGCAGAAACCTGCAAACACACACGTATCTTGAACTTTACTATGATTCGCACAGCAAGAAACTAAACAGAATACAATAATTACCCAAATTTAAGCCAAGTGTATCGAGCCTGATTGATGTGAAACTATTCACAGCCAACCGCGATGGGCAATTTGAGAATTGCATATCGCGGTAAAACCGAGTTTTCGGTATACCTATTAAACAATTATTTGCTGGTATCGGTAACGGTATTGAAAATATTACCGAATATAATCGGTATACCGAAATACCGCCCAACCCTATACTGGATTGTTTGGAAATTACCTGTGGCACCAACTCTTCTTGGATTTTTACTCCATTTGAATTTTGCGGAGCATTTTATTATATTTTATTGGAGACTGCTGAAATTTCAAAGTGAAAATTTTATTACAAATCTACGGGATACTGTTTCTGAGAGACATTCTTGGATTTAATACTACATGTACCAGCTGGTAACTTTCTTCAGAAGATACTTCACCACTGGATTACTGGATTCTGTCAAACTGCACTTTGGACTAATTCAATAATTGATAAGTACCACTGTTTTTATTTTCTGTAAACCAATTAGTGTAAAAGATCTTTGTATCATTTTTTTTTATATATTAATTATTTTTAATTAAATTTCAGAATTGTTAAATTCATAGTTTTGTTGCTGATTCTCAGATTTCTTTCTGTTACCAATATCATTAATAATTCCACACCGTAACAGAAATAAACACCTGTGCAGCTGATGATTGGTTGATGCTAAAAATCAATCCACTATTTATTCGTACTAGATCATTCAACTTGGTGAACATTTTGCGTGACTCAATGATAATTTGGTACAACCCATTTTTCGTTCCCGTGTTTTTTTCATTTTAAGTAATCTCCACACTACTCAAAAGGCCATTCGCCTCAAATCGACAGGTCTGGTATAGCTTACTTAAGTTAGCATATTGGGATTACAGTTTCTGGCCCAAGGACACAATTGTTTGGGAAAAAGTTCATTCCATCTTTACTGGTCAAGCACATGGTCCCAGGTAATGATGAATGTTAAATGCATTTACAAAGAGGATTTATAATCTTATGAAGAGAATCAATGTTTTGACAATAAATGGATGATGAATTCACAAATGACCGATTGTTGGTACTGTTAAGGATATTGATCGGTTATAAGCTAGATGTACCGGTATTACCTGGACCATTACCAGCTTTATGAAGACAGTACTCAAGACAGATATTCTCTTCACAATCATTGCACACTTTAACAACAAATATGCAGAAATAAATAATATCTTCCTGGATAAAATAAGTGATTTTTTCACATGTTTCAGAATCAATTTATTAATCATGACTTCATGGTGAAATTCTGACCAAAATACATGCTGCTACCACTGGATGTAAATACAAGTACCAATTAAAGAAGATGTGATGTCATATAATGATGACATCAGCTTATATAGACAACAATGTTACATCACAGAATCAGGTACTCTCAGTGAAGAGACAAACTATACTTGATTTCAAAAATGTGTCTGCAACACAGGACTTCCCCATTCAAATACATAAAATCTACTGAATTGGAAATCAAAAGAGTGAAGAAAATAAAAATGTTAACCCTTTACCTAACACAAAAATCAGACGACACTTGCAAATAGAATTCACAAATAACTATTTTGTTTTCAAAAACACAGCTTATGACCCCTCATTGTAATGAGCTGAACAAGCTCATTCCAATGAGGTGTCATAAGCTATGTTTTTGAGATATAAAATGAAAAAATAATCAAAAGTGAATGGCGATTTTTGCGAATAGTGCTGGCCGGTTTTGACCATTATGTTGGGTAAAACGGTTAAAGGAAACCAAATAATTCACTGGAACATTTGTTAAACTGATTTTTATTTCTCAAAAAAAAAGTAATTTTGAAATTTTAACCTTTTGAACTCGTAAGACCGATTTTTCGGTCCAAGGCATAATTTTGTCCCATTTTTGTCTTATTATAAGAGGCCTATACATGGGGGCATTGAGTATAAAATTTTCATGGCTGCAGACTGAAGTTATTATTTTATCTTCCCCGTATTTTGATATTGGACTGACCCACCTAACTGTAAGTGTACACAAAGGCGATATCATTCCAGGAAACGAGGATTCCAAGGGTTAATATACACTTCCCTCAAAGTTTAGCAAATGAACTAAATCCAACTGACAATATGTACGGAAGCTGCCAAATATTTCCTTTTCTTTTAAATTTTTTATTCCTCTATATTACAACTTCACTACAATGAGATCAATCTTCTCGTCAAATGAGGGTTTATAAGCTAAGTTTAAAAAATCAGATAGAACAAAATGGGTGAATAATTGTTTCAATCAAATATCGTTCATCTCTAATGAAATAGCGCAACCAAATTTTCATTCACCTGTATTACAGCAGAACCCTGTTAACTGAAAAGCCATTTTGCCAGTGAAAATTATTCAGTTAACAGGAGTATTCAATTAACAGGGATTTAATCACTTTCCTGTATTCTGGTAATAAACTGCGCATTTATTTGATTATATCTTGTTTGACAGAGCTCATGAAGCCTTTAACTTTACTAGGGGTTCGTTTTTATCAGGAATCTAAGCTGAGGTTTAAAAAAGTATCGAGTAGGGGTGGGGGTGTAGAGGGGCACCAAATGTTATGACCAAAATTTTTTGCTACGATATAGGTCTTCAAAGGGATCTATTAGGGGTAATTTTTTTTACCAGGAATCTAATGGTGAGGTTTAAAAAGTGCCGGGGTGGGGTGGGGGTGGGGGTGTAGAGGGGCACCAACAGTTATGACCAAAATTTTTTTCTCACCAATATAGGTCTTCAAAGGGGTCTACTAGGGGTAATTTTAATACTCTCCTCAGCCCGAGCAATGGCGGGTAACCCTGCTAGTTTTAAATAATAATCAAACTTGAATGGCAGTTTTTGCGAAATTTATTAATTTGTTGGTGTTTAAGGCGATATATTTCTACTCAATGGCAATCATGGCCACAACATGGATATATAAAGTCAAGTTCAACGAATCAATTATATACATGTTGCCTATGTTAGAAGACTTCCAACCCAGGCACTGGTAATCAGGTCCTATTTTACCAGTAAAATATAATGTATTTACCACACAGCAAACACGCACTACTTCACTTCCAGGGTTTCTAAGTGGAATATTTTGTGCTGGCCGGGTTTGGCCATTATATTAACTGGTTCAGTGCTGGAAGCTATATCAGGGCTTTCAGAAAATGAAGGTACCAGCAAAGGCCACCGTATTCCTTGTTCATGTTTCATATTCAGTCAAATGTAAATAATATTTTAATATAATTTTGTTCTATTACAAATTACTGGAGAGTGCATATAGGCACTCTCCAATAATTTGTAATAAAACAAATAATGAACAACAAATTCAGACTACCAAAATAATAATCTAGCCCTCAACCTGTTAAGTAATATTTATTTATTTATTTATTATTTATTTATTGGTGTTTAAGGTCACATATTTCTGCACAATGGCTAATCATGACCTCGACAGTTGTACGGGTGGAGGAAGCCGGAGTACCCAGAGAGAATCACCGAGCAACGACGGGCAACTGTCAGCTTCTCAACATACTAACTCCATACTAACTCCACACAAGCAGGGTTCGCATTGGTTGAAGACAGTGCACCATCAACGTGCACTATGCCTTAGTATAGTACACAACGCCACCGTGTCCCCACGTGGGCAATGGGGGTAAAGTGTCTTGCCCAAGGACACAACGTGGTTTCCGCAGGTGGAATTCGAACCGAGAACCTCCCAGCTTGCAGCCTGCACCTCTACCGAGCCACCGCACCCCCACCAGTTAAGTAAAAAAGTATAGCTTATTCATACATGAACATGATGGTAACAAACTACTTTCTTTTTGTTTGATATATTGTGGGTAACAGACATAGCTATTCGAAAATTAAATTATATAGGACTTGTAGTAACTAATGTATTGTCTTCAGAATAATTACCAGATGTTAACAACAGATTTTCCTGATGTTTTTTAACATGATGAGTAGGTACTAATGTACTGTGGATCATTTCCTAATTAGCTGGCTCTGTGAAGCAGATGAACAATCAACCTCATTTCAGAGTTCTTAAGGGAGTTCTTGAAGAAATAGTCATCTCATAACTAATTACGATTTTTTTTTTACTCCTGTTACTTTGTATATGTGAATTCCGCTAAGAATTAAAATATGTTAATGGGTTCAGTTTACAAGAAAATGTTTTTTCATTAAATACTTTAACCCCTTCATCTGACTTGTGATCAACCGCTATGGTAAATGAACCATCGGCCAATACCGATGTTAAAAATTTAATAATTGACTGATACCAATGCCGATGTTTTAAGTTCCATGAAAATGCGTGAATAACCTGATCGAACCCTGCAAAGTTGCAATTAGAATCTCAATGTGGGGTTGTGTTCCTAGTCAACTCGCCACCAAATCAACTCTCCCAGACAATTTATCCAGGTCAACTCGCCCCTCAATCGGGGGCAAGAATAAATCCCTTATATTTAAAACTCATAGCGATCATGCGGTAACCTGTACACAGACCGACAGACACTGTCCTGACTCGGATAAATCTGACTCTTTCCTTCTTCCCATATTGGCCATAAGCCAAATATTCAATATGTACGTTTACAATAGACCTTTCCATTTTGAAAATCATGTGATTCTGCCCTGCCATGGAATGAGCACGTTGTATTGTTTTCAAAAAAGCTGCCCTGTATAATTTACTTCACTTGTCTCCCTCCAGATTTCTTTCATAATACAGTAGAATCCTCTTAATTGAATATCCATTTTGCCAGTGAAAATTATTCAATTAACAGGAGTATACAATTAACAAGGATTTGGTCAGTTTTCTGTGTTCTTGGGGTAAACTTAGCATTTATTCTATTATATCTTGTTTGACAGAGCTCATAGAGCTCTGTCAAACAAGATATGATAGAATAAATGCCTGTATTGGATGTATTGAGGCCAAAAAGGTTGATAAACAAGAGGCCCCAGGGGGGCCTAAGGGCGCTCACCTGACATGGTAGTCTAAATATCAAACCAGGGACTTGACTTGAATAAGCTGCAACGCCCCCTCCTAAGAAAAGCATATACCAACCAGATGAAGCAATTGTGCCCACACAATACACAGGATTTAAACACATAAAAACAGATTTTTTTTTTATTTTTGTTCGGAAATTTTCTAAGTTCCAAACAAAATATTTTCAGCCTAAAATTTTTTTTTCTTCTTAAAATTGACCAAAACGCATAAAAAACTAAAAACTAATTTCTGGATTTTGGTCCAAAATTTCAAAGACCCATCTGGACCCCAAATTTTCAGTGTAAAAAAAAAAAAAAAAATTTTGTCTTAAAAATGACCAAAATGCATAAAAACAAAAAAAACCTCATTTCTGGATTGTGGTCCCAAATTTTCGAAGTCCCACCCAGACCCCAAATTTTCAGTGTAAAAAAAATAAATTTTTTTGTCTTATAATTGACTGTAACGCATAAAAAAAAAAAAAAAAAAAAAAAATTCGGATTTTGGTCCAAAATTTCTAAGTCCGGAATGGGACCCCAAATTTTCAGCCTAAATATGAACCCAGGGACTTGGCTTGAACAAACTTGAATCTCACCCCCCTAAGGATGTTGCATACCAAATATCAAAAGATTTTCATTGGTAGATCTGAAAAAGATTTTTAAAGAATATTCCTCATTCTGCACTAATTTAAACATTTGGGCTCCTATAGAGAGCCCAAATATGGACCCAGGGAATTGATTTCAATAAACATGTGAAACAATCTTCCAAAGATGTTATATGTGAAATTTGAAAGCTTTTGGAGCAGTGGTTTGGGAGAAAAGTAGTCTCGCATGTTTTTCCCATTACCCACAATGTTAAATGAAAGTGTCAATGACACTGTAGCTCATCTTGACAAACTTGAACTTGGTAAGTTATAAATGAAATGGCAAAATTGAAGATCATTGGGACCAATGTCATTTTTTTTGCCAGTGGCAACATTTTTTGACAGAAACCGAAGAAAATCGATAGCTCCCATCTAGAGGCCTCCCCAAACAAGCATGCCAGGTTTCAAAGCAATCCGATCATAAATGTGCCCTGTAGGGTGTACAAAAGGGAAATATTGTGGTCTGACTATACTAAATTCTAAGAATGTTGGCCGTGGCAACATTTTTTGACGGAAATGGAAGAAAATCGATAGCTCCCATCTAGAGGTCACCCCAAACAAGCATACCAAGTTTCAAAGCAATCAAATCATAAATGTGCCCTGTAGGGTGTGCCAAAGGGAAATATTGTGGTCTGACTAAACTGAGTTCTAAAAACGTTGGCCACGGCAACATTTTTTGACGGAAATTGAAGAAAATCGATAGCTCCCATCTAGATGTCACCCCAAACAAGCATGCCAGGTTTCAAAGCAATCCGATCATAAATGTACCCTGTAGGGTGTGCCAAAGGGAAATATTGAGTCTTCTGACTAAACTAAGTTCTATGAACGTTGACCGTGGCAACATTTTTTGCCGGAAATTGAAGAAAATCGATAGCTCCCATCTAGAGGTCACCCTAAATAAGCGTATCAGGTTTCAAAGCAATCAAATCATAAATGTGCCCTGTAGGGTGTGCCAAAGGGAAATATTGTGGTTTGACTAAACTAAGTTCTAAGAACGTTGGCCGCGGCAACATTTTTTGACGGAAATTGAAGAAAATCGATAGCTCCCATCTAGAGGTCACCCCAAACAAGCATAAGAAGTTTCAAAGTAATCTGATCATAAATGCGACCTGTGAGGTGTGCCGAAGGAAATTGTGGACGTACATACTAACGTACATACACCGACGGACGAGAAGTGATGGCAATAGCTCAGCTTGACTTTGTCAAGTTGAGCTAAAAATGCTGACTCAGCACTTTTTCAAAGTCCCCAAAAAGTACCCCATGATAAAACCGATAGCAATTTTTTTTTACCATTCCATTCTGTTGGTCCTAAGGAAGCTTCACACCAAATAAGAATTCTCAGTGCCATGTAGTTTTGGAGATATGGGTGTTTTAATTTTTTTTCTATTTTTAGCCCCTGCAGTTCCCACGGGGCGACGTGAAAAAAGATTTGGGCATAAATTAAGTACTTATGACCCAATAAGCCCTCATATCAAATTTGGTTCAAATCTGCCTCTCGGGTTGGAAAACAGAAATTTTGGGAGTGGCAAAAATTCTTGCCCCTCCCATAACAACGGGAAATATAGCCCCACAAACTTCTCTTGAATAATCCGCGTGTACACCTCAAAAGTAAGCTGCACACCTAATATCAAGTCTCTGTTACTGCTGGTTTATGAGAAGATTTTTTAAGATTTAGGCACACTTTTTGGGCATGGCCTTACCAAGGTGAGAGGCAACTTGATTTGAACAAAATCAAATTGGTATGTTATATGTGAAATTTAAAAGCTTTTGGAGCAGTAGTTTAGGAGAAAAGTAGTCTTATATATTTTTCCCACTACCCACAGTGTTAAAAAATGCTGACTCTGCACTTTTTCAAAGTCCCAGAAAAGTACCCCATGATAAAACCGATAGCAATTTTTTTTGATCATTCCATTCTGTTGGTCCTAAGGAAGCTTGAAATACCAAATAAGAATTCTCACTGCCGTGTAGTTTTGGAGATATGGGTGTTTTAATTTTTTTTTATTTTCAGCTCCTGCGGTTCCCATGGGGCGACGGGAAAAACAATTTTTGCTTAAATTAAGTACTCATGACCCAATACGCCCTCATATCAAATTTGGTCCAAATCTGCCTCTCGGTTTGGAAAATAGAAATTTTGGGAGGGTCAAATATTCTTGCCCCTCCCATAACGACGGCAAATATAACCCCACAAACTTCTCTTGAACAAATCTGAGTCTACACCTCAAAAGGAAGCTGCACACCAAATATCAAGTCTCTGCTACGGCTGGTTCATGAGAAGATTTTTTAAGATTTCAGCACACTTTTTGGGTGTGGCCCTACCAAGGGGCGAGGCAACTTTATTTGAACAAAATCAAATTGCAATGTCATAAACTATTATCTCAAATATCAATTAAATTGGTTCAGCAGTTTGGGTGGAGTAGACGCAAACACCATGTTCACGGACGACAGACGGTGAGTGATCACTATAGCTCTACGGACTAAAAGTCAGGTGAGCTAGAAACCTTCATGACAGCAAACTAAAATTTGAATAAGTCAAGGGAAATATCTCCAAAAGGGATAATGTGAATGCGACAAAATGCGAACTTGACCTGCAGTTTGGAATTCTGGACAATACGGATAATGTGCTGGTTTGGAAATCAATTTACCATCCAGACACCATGATACATGTTATTTTTCCGCAAAGACATTGGAGAATAACTCAAGAATGGAAAATGTGAATACAGCAAAATGATAACTTCACAAATACTTTTTTGTCATTCTAGAGAAAATGTAAAAGTTTCAAAAACATATTTGAATGCATGCTAAAGTTACAGGCCTGACATTCTTTAGAATTGCAGTAGTGCTGCACGCCTACTGCATGTATAGAAAATATTGAGGGCACCCCTTGATTTTCTGGAATGCTAGACCTGTTTGGGTCTGCCTTTAAAATCTACTATCATTTTGTCCTCTGAGTTCCAATGTGTTCTCTGTGCCTACTGGCACAGAGAACACATTGGAACTCAGGGGACGATTTGTCAATGTGGCACTAACGCATGACCCATTCTGTGTCGCGTTTCGATATATTTTGAGTGTAGAAGACATGGACATAACAATTGAATTCAACATTTTGAATAATGAGATTTTTCCATTATGTAGCTGAATGTAGTACAATTTTTCAGTCACAATATTAATACCTTGAAGTGAATATAACCAAAATTGCATAAAAGTTTTTGCACTAAAATTTCAGGTGCAACAGCACTCCCAAGCAATCTGAGGAGGGCAACTGTTTTGCACTCCTTGATTTTCTAGATTGCCAGGCCAGAAGTTATCATTCGGAAACCGTAACTCGTATGGACAGAAAAGAGTAACACATACATATCCTCAGCAATTACTCAATCTTTTATACTCACTTTGGAGTACTAACATTTGGGCACTGATTGCCTTTTTCATGCCATTTATGCCAAGAGAACATAAGCTTGCCACCATCACAAATAAAGCAAGGTGCACACAAGCGATTATTTTCTGCTGGACAGCGCTAATTTTGAAATCACTTCTAAATTTCGCTCATCTGCCCAGTATGGTGACAGAACGTAGCGATACTGTTCGCACGATCGATCGCACCTATCAAGCATGTTTGATATTTTTGCCTGATTTTATTGTTGTTAACAGATTGCCGATATAATCGCTTGGAAGCCCACTCTGGCAAACATACTCAAACAGAACAATTTCCTGAAACGCCTCATTGGACAGGTCACATGATCAATGGATTTGGAGAATCATGGCATTCAGTTTCTAGGAAAATTGCAGTAAGTGTCCCCTTGTGATTGGGCATAAAATTTTACCTACAATTTGAACACACCAATCCATCAAAATATAATCACTTGCGTGCCCCTTGCTTAAGGACTACCCCAATTCCTAGGGAACCCATGGTAAGGTGAAACTGAATATCAGTAAAGAAAGTGACAAGACTTATTACCCCACGAAATAACAATTCAAAAAGAAATAAAACAAGTCCACTTATGCAAAGTTTACTGATGAAACTGATAACATGTACAGTTGACAATGTTTTGACAATGCTAATATCTAGCTATGAAAATAAAATAAAAGCTTCTGAAGCAGTGTTTTGGGAGAAGAAGATTCTTCAACGTTATTCCCATTAGCTACACTGTTAAAAAATGATGACTCGGCACTTTTAGTCCTAGAAAAGAACCTTATGATAAAATTTTTACCATTTTTTTCTTCCGGTCCTAAGGAAGCTTCACACCATATAAAAATTCTCAGTGCCATGGAGTTCTGGAGATATGGGCATTTAAAAAGAAAAAAATTTTTTAGCTCCTGCAGTTCCCGTGGGGGACAGGAAAACAATTTTCGGCATAAATTAGGTACTTATGACCCAATAAGCCCTCATATCAAATTTGGTTCAAATCGACTTTTTGGTTTGGAAAATAAAAATTTTGGTATAATTTGGGCTCCCACAGTGAGCCCAAATATGAACCCAGGTACTTGGCTTTACCAAACTTCACTCTCAGCCCCTAAGAATGCTGTACATCAAATATCAAAACATTTTGACTGGTGGATCTGAAAAAAAATTTTTTTTTAAAGAATATTCCTCATATTGAACTAAGTTATAATTTGGGCTCCCACAGGGAGACCAAATATGAGCCGAAGGACTTGACTTGAACAAACTTGAATCTCACCTCCCTAAGCATACTGTATACCAAATATCAAAAGATTCTGACCGGTGGATGCGAAGAAGAAGATTTTAAAAGAATATACCTCGTATTGCACTAAGTTACAATTTGGGTTCCCAAAGGGAGTCCAAATATGAACTCAGGGACTTGGCTTGAACAAACATCAATCTCACCCCCCTAAGGATGATGCATAGCAAATATCAAAAGATTCTGATTTGTGGATCCGAAGAAGAAGATTTTTAAAATATATCCCTCATATTGCACTAATTTGAACATTTGGGTTCCCATAGGGAACCCAAATATGGACCGAGGAATTTGATTTCTACAAATATGTGAATCAATGTTCCAAAGATGTTATATGTAAAATATGAAAGCTTTTAGAGCAGTGGTTTGGAAGAAAACAATTCTTTATTTTTTTCCCATTGCCTACTGTGTTAAAAAATACTGACTCAGCACTTTTTCAGAGTCCCGAAAAAGTACCCTATGATAAAACCGATAGCAATTTTTTTTTACCAATCCTTTCTGTTGGTCCCAAGAAAGCTTCACACCAAATAAAAATTCTCACTGCCGTGCAGTTTTTGAGATATAGGCGTTTTAATTTTTTTCTATTTTTAGCTCCTGTGGTTCCCACGGGGCTACAGGAAAAAAAATTTCTGCATAAATTAGGTACTTATGACCCAATAAGCCCTCACATAAAATTTGGTTCAAATTGGCCTCTCGGTTTAAAAAATAGAAATTTGGGGTGGGGCCAAAATTTTTGCTCCTCCCATAACATCGCCAAGTATAGACCTACAAACTTCTCTTGAACAAACTTGAGTCTACACCTCAAAAGGAAGCTGCATACCAAATATCAAGTCTCTGCTATTGCTGGTTCTTGAGAAGAAGATTTTTTAAGAATTGGAGCATTTTTGCCCCACCCCTCTGCTCAATATGAGCCGAAACCTAATTTGCCCAAAAATCAAAATGCCGCTATATAACCCCTACTCACATGAAATTTCATTAACATGCGGCCAGTGGTTTGGAAGAAAAAGACCCAAACACCACCTTCACGCCGGACGACGGACGACGGACGCCGGACGACGGACGACGGACGAAAAGTGATCAGAAAAGCTCACCCTGACTTTCAGTCAGGTGAGCTAATAAGGGGAATTTGGAGCGTGTCACAGTAATATTTTCGACATATTATAAAAATTTATATACAATTAACAGGAGTTTACTCTACAACCCATATGCAATTAACAGATCAAATTTGAACAGAAGGTATGGTAAATTATATTCAATTAACAGGGATATACAATTGAGAGATATCCAATTAAGTTGGCTCCTCTGTACTGTTTTTATAAATAAATCAAAAATGAAACCTGCACTGACAGTCTGACACTATTTGTTTTAATAAGAATTTTCCACATCAAATGATCACCCTTCCAGGCCAAATGCTATTGTTTACACAAACAATACGGCCATATGCATCGCATACCATGGTGGGACAGAACTGTGTAATTTTCAAAATGGAGTAATAAAGGAAAGCTCAATGTTAAACAACTTAAGAAACTGGGCAGGGATTTCCGTGTAATATGAATTATACATGACCAAGTGACAAATTGAAATTGTGGCTAAGCTTTAAATTATTCATAGAATATTAAAACGCACAGAATTCTGCAATCAATAGTATTGACACATTCCCCAGAAGTTTCACGTGTAAACTCTGTTTTTGAAGATATGGCTGTGAGTAAAAAAAAAAACAACGATGGTTTATTTTGACCTTATAACAATCGGCGCACCCCTATTGGCAAAGGATGCCCTTTTCTGCCGATGATTCGCTGATTACCCCATTATCGGCCGATGCCAATGGCAGATGCCAATAATGGGTTCATCACTACATCTAAAGAATCAGCCGCATCCACCCACATGATTTACAAATTGAGCAGCTGAAACAAAATTAAAATTTTCAGAAAATTTCAACAAAACCATATCATGTGACCCCTCCATTGGAACATGCTCATTACAAGGAGGGGTCGTTGAAATTTATATGACAAATTTTACATGAAAGTGTTGATGACACTGCAGCTGAACTTGTCCAAGAAGGGACTGAGCTAAATAGAAAGCTCCAGTGATATCAAGTCATTCAATCGAGTTTCTACAAAAAAGACACCACACCAAAGCTACATATGAAATCTGAAAAAGATCTGGTGAGAGAAGTGGACAGTAGGGTGTGCTAATAGAATTGTTGACAATTTATATGCCAAATCCAAGATGGCTGCTGTCGGCCTTGTTTTTCAACAAAATTCTGAAAAACTTGATAATTCCCACCTAGATATGACACCAAAGCGACATATGGAATTTGAAAAAGATCGGATGAGAAATGTGACCTGTAGGGTGTGCCAATGGAAATGTTCCACAATTTATATCCAAATCCAAGATAGCTTCTGGCAGCCGTGTTTTTCAACGAAAATTCAAAAAATTGATAGCTCCCATCTAGGCATCACACAACAGCTACATATGAAATTTGAAAAAGATCGGGTGAGAGATGCACCTGTAGGGTGTGCCAATGGAATTGTTGACAATTTATATGCCAAATCTAAGATGGCCACTGACTGTCATGTTTTTCAATGAAATTCGGGAAAATTCAATAGCTCCCATCCAGACATTGCCCCAAAAGCCAGGTATGAAACTTGGAATTAATCAGGTAGGAGATGCAGCCTGTACGGTGTGGCAATGGAATTGTTGACAATTTATGTGCCAAGTCCAGGATGGCTGCCGACGGCCATGTTTTTCAACGAAATGCAGAAAAATTTTGATAGCTCCCATCTAGACATCACATCAAATCTACATATGAAATTTGAAAAAGATTGGGGGAGATGCAGTCTGCAGTGTGAGAAAATGGAATCATTGACAGTTTAGGCCATACAAAGTAGATCTTCTGTTTCTCAGGCCATTATTTGTAAAATTGCATGCAAGCGAGCGTTTTTTTATTTTATTTTTTATTTCTGTAATTATTTCTTTGCCATCAAAAGTTCATGTTCTTGGTTTATGTTTTTGGCCTCATAATCTATGGAATAGCATGGGTGGTGGTGTATTTCATCCCTTGAGAGTAAGAAGGCTTTGCAATGCTAAAGCATTGCAAAGCCTTCTTGCACTCAAGGGACAAATTTATCATTTTTTTTAACTTGGGTAAAATATCAGACATAAACTATTTAATTTTTTTTTTAAAGATTGCATTGCTTATAAAAAGAGAGCATGCAGCAGCCAGAAGGACCATGCAGGAGGGCCTGAGAAACAGATTTTTTATCTTTTTAGGCCTTATATGCCAAATCTAAGATGGCAGCTGGTGGCCATGTTTTTCAACAAAATTTGAAACAATTCAATAGCTCCCATCTAGACATTGCCCCAAAGCTATGTATTAAATTTGGAACTGTTTGGGTGAGAGATGCGGCCTGTACAGTGTGCCAATGGAATTGTTGACAATTTATGTGCCAAATCTAAGATGGCTGCTGGCAACAAAATTCAGAAAAATTTGATAGCTCCCATCTAGATATCACACCAAAGCTACATATGAAATTTGAAACTGATCGGGTAAGTGATGTGGCCTGTTGGGTGTGCCAATAGAATTATCGACAATTTATATGTCAAATCTATGAAGGCTACAGGCGGCCATGTTTTTCAATGAAATTCGGAAAAATTTGATAGCTCCCATCCAGACACTGCCCCAAAGACACGTATGAAATTTGGAACTGATCGGGTTAGAACTGCGGGCTGTAGGATGTGCTAAAGGAATAGTGGATGAACAGAGGAATGTACGGATGGACATACAGATGGATGTACAGACAGATGCTGGATCGATCACAACCCATCCCAATAACTCATACTTGACGTCAAGTTGCGTTAAAAACAAAAGTATTAAATTCATTCAAAATTTTTTAAAAGACACCAAAAATTTTAATTGTTCCAAAAAGATGAAAATATTAACTCTTGGAAAATGTGAATTTATTTATTTATTGGTATTTACGGTCACATACTTCTGCACAATGGCTAGTCATGACCACAATATGGAGATAAAGTGAAGGTCAGTCAATCGTTTATAACCCAAGTTGCCTATTTTAGAGGACACGCATCCCAAGCATTCGTGACAGGATCCTATTTTACCAGTGAAACAGAGCTGGTTTACCACAGTAAACAAGCACTGCTTCACTTCCCAGGGTTCCCGATGGGGTGGAAAATGTAAAAGGGTTCCCGAGGGGGGTGGAAAATGTAAATGTGTTACACTGAATTACACGGAAAGTTAACGTGGCATGTATTTTTAACACTGTTAATGATACTATAAAATTTGATGTTTCAATAACGCATACGAAAGCTATTGACTGGGAAGCCTTAAAATTATGATTTTCTCACCAAATTAAGATATATCTAAGAATATGAATGAAAAAGTACAAAACAGAACATGACCTGTAGTTCACCATTTCTAACAAACCTATATTGAAAGTCCAAAATTAAAGATTTGCACAATTAATGGACACAAATATGAGTTTAACCCTTTACCTAACGCCCTTGTAATTTGTAAATTGAGCAGTTGAAAAAAATTAATTTTTCAAAATATTTCAACAAAACTATATCATGTGACCCCTCATTGGAACGAGCTCATCGAGCTCGTTCCAATGAGGGGTCACATGATATGGTTTTGTTGAAATTTTTTTAAAAATAGTAATTAAAATAATAAATTTTGATATTCTCTACGTTGTGTAATGGGTTAAATTGAAAAAAGATTAAAAAAAAAAAAGAATTTGATCACTAGAACTCCATAAAATCACTCATTTGAAAACTTTCACTGTGCAATTGGTCCTGAAGCTTTAACTGGTCGAGTGCTCAATTATTTTTAGCCTCCCTGGGGGTGGGGTGGGGCACATCCCCCAAAATTTCAGTCATGCCCCACCCCCCCCCCCCCCCCCCATGTTAACCCATATAGTGAACAGCAGGCAAGAAATTTTAATATCTAGCAATTTCCTTGATTCTGAGTCATCGTGGCCTAATTATTGGATGCCTTTCACAACTTATAAATAAGGACATGAACGGACTGGTGTCAAGGAAATTGTTTGTTTTTTTCCTCAAGTTTCAAAAAATTCCGGGGGGGGGGGCACCCTCCAACGAAAGAGAGGCACCCTCTCCTGTGCTTGCCCCCATATCGCTGCTGCAGGACTCAGATGATGTAGCGAATCATATTCTGTACCTCTGCTCCCCCCAGCTATTACTCTTGCCACCATAACTTTGATGACCTGGCTACGTGTCTTTGCCATGTTACTCTCCCATAAATTGTAACAAGGAAAATCAATATAGACTAAAATAAATAATAAATAATTTACATTCAAGGATAATATGAAGGGCATCCACATAGTCTGAAGCTTTTGAGTTGCAGTACCTGCACTTTAGAGTAAAGCCCAAATATGGGCTTCCAGCACTCAACGATTTAAACTTTTCACAACACAAATAGACCATACACAAGAACATTTAGACAAATGAAGGTTTTATTCTTTAAAAAATGCAAAATTGTAACTTCTATATACTATATTAAGTCTAAACCCGCTGAGTATTTTTAAAATATTTTTCCTCACATCCAGTCATGGCTGCTGAGGAACAGCCATGACTAGATGTGATGAAAAATTTATATAAACTTAACCATTTACCCAATGAATTGGCCGCATCCACCAGCGTAATATGCAAATTCAGCAGCTGAAAAAAAGTATTTTTCAAAAAAATTTCAGCAAAACCATATCATGTGACCCCTCGTTGGAATGAGCTCATCGAGCTCATTCCAACAAGGGGTCACATGATAAGGTTTTGTTTTGAAAAAAATTTAAAATGATATTTAAAATAATAAATTTTGATATTGTCTGCGTTGGGTAAAGGGTTAACTCAAGAAATCACTGATCAAACAGATAATTCAATATACAAGGGAGAATTTGAATAAAAAATCCTCAAATTATACTTATTTCACCAGTAACTATTCCTTTTCCAGGGCAGGAATATCTGCCAGCAGCATGCAAGGAGTTAAACAAAATACACTTACATTATATAAACTTTATTTTTAAAACAGCAGCGACTTCCACTAAAAACAATTTGAAAAAACTGTTCACCAGTTTTTTATCATGCCAAGAAAAAAAATTATTCTGAAGACAAAGCTGTTTCCTTTTCACTGATGTTCCATCTGCCATCTTTTAAACAAGGATGTGCCAGTGAAGGGGTCAATAAAAACTGCACTGATTAAAGGATTATATATCCAAGCTTTCATTTAAAAAATATCCTAAGAACTACCAATCAATCAATCACCAATGAATGTCTTGTTACTGAAAGCTATCCTACCTCATTTTCACAAGGCATGAGCTGAAACGTGAAGTCTGTGGCGACTTCTGGGAAGTCTGTGGAGGCCTCTGTGAAGTCTGCGGAGGCCTCTGTGAAGTCTGCAGAGGCCTCTGTGAAGTCTGCGGAGACATCTGTGAAGTCTGCAGAGACATTTGTAAAATCTGCAGTGACTTCAAAATCTGCTGAGACCTCAATGTCAGTAGATACCTCGAACATAGCACACAGCCCAAGTCAGTCAGAAAATAACATCAGGATATAAGGATGGTGAGATATATTAGCTATAAATAAGCCATCAGAATGGGTAGAGAAAGTTATCAACTAATGCTAGTGAACATCTCAATGGAAGGTAGTGCCATATCAGTTCTGAGTGTATGTATATGTTACTTCATTAACCCTGATGCAATTCAATTATTTATTCATTTGTTTATTCGTGTTTGATGTCATTTTCAGAAAATGAGGCCATATTAAAGAACTGTATTAGTAGAAACTAAAGCAGGGACTGCTCTCACTCACCATTACTCTCCTAAACGTTTCATTAGGGGGAGCAATTAATCACGTGCCTTCATGATGAGTGCAGAAATTATGTCATACATCAAGTTATATATTTCATTTCAATCAACCATCACCTGACCCAACTAGGAGGGGATAAGTGCAAAACATTATTTTGCGTAACTAAAATCTTTCATTTTTTGCTTAAAACATATCTTATGGCACCTCATTGGAATAAGCTCAATGTGCTCATTCCAGTAAGGAGTCATAAGCTATGTTTTTAGAGCAAAAATGAAAAAATAAAATTTGTATGGTCATTTTCGTGTACAGTGCTGGTCAGTTTGGGCTGCATGATAGGTAAAGGGTAAAAATCCTCCTGAATTTTTCACTCTTGCAAAATCAAAATGAGAGTGATCATTCGCTCACCTTCATTTTCTTCCCGGCAGTCACTGCTAAAGTGTAGCCATGCAATTTAACCCCTAAACACTATTGTTGAAATATCAAAATTTTAAGCTGCAAATTTTTTTCCCTGTGATAGAACAAGGAATTTAACCAATTCAGTCCTGTTGAATGCCAGATTGGTTAAATTCTTAGTTGCATTATGATAGAAATTTTCGACTTGAAATTTCAGTATTTCGACATTAGAGTATAGGGGTTAACTCCAAGCACTCTGGCAGTATTTGAAATTTTACATCCATGACTCCATATTGCCCATACAGAAAAAAAATAAACTTATTATATCTTGTTTGACAGAGCTCAATGAGCTCTGTCAAACAAGATATAATTTTTTTAATTCTCAGTTGCATTGTGGGAAAAATTTGCTGCCGAAAACTTTGAAATTTTGACATCAGAGTGCAGAGAGTTAACCCAGATGTTCTTTTATTTATTTATTCATTTATTGGGGTTTAAAGACACTTTCAGATGTCCTTTGTTACAAAAAGAATCCAGTTTCTGACCAATCACTTGCATGGAAATCATACACATTTAAAATGTGGGCTACACTAATTTTTTTTCAGCCTGCAGCCATACTGATGCATTTCCAAGGATGACAAGAGGAAACCCTCATATAAAAAAAACCTTGCTTTCATTGAACAAGTTAAACCCATAGCAATACAGTTTCAAATCCTAAATCAAACTGGGCCAAAGATTTTGAATCAAATGGAACAGAATCTTGTAATACAGGTATTAAAGTTATAAATATCACATCTTCTTACAGTGATAAATACAGCCAAACTTCTTACAGTGACAAATACATTCAAACCTCTTACAATGATAAATACAGCCAAACTTCTTACAGTTATAAATACAGCCAAACTTCTTACAGTTATAAATACAGCCAAACTTCTTACAGTTATAAATACAGCCAAACTTCTTACAGTGATAAATACAGCCAAACTTCTTAAAGTGATAAATACATTCAAACCTCTTACAGTGATAAATACAGCCAAACCTTTTAAAATGATAAATACAGCCAAACTTCTTACAATGATAAATACAGCCAAACTTCTTACAGTGATAAATACAGTCAAACTTCTTACAGTGATAAATACAGCCAAACTTCTTACAGTGATAAATACAGTCAAACTTCTTACAGTGATAAATACAGCCAAACTTCTTAAAATGATAAATAGAGCCAAACTTCTTACAGTGATAAATACAGTCAAACTTCTTACAGTTATAAATACAGCGAAACTTCTTACAGTGATAAATACAGCCAAACTTCTTACAGTGATAAATACAGCCAAACTTCTTACAGTGATAAATACAGCCAAACTTCTTACAGTGATAAATACAGCCAAACTTCTTACAGTGATAAATACAGCCAAACTTCTTACAGTGATAAATACAGCCAAACTTCTTACAATGATAAATACAGCCAAACTTCTTACAGTGATAAATACAGCCAAACTTCTTACAGTGATAAATACAGCCAAACTTCTTACAGTGATAAATACAGCCAAACTTCTTACAGTGATAAATACAGCCAAACTTCTTACAGTGATAAATACAGCCAAACTTCTTACAGTGATAAATACAGCCAAACTTTTTACAGTGATAAATACAGTCAAACTTCTTACAGTGATAAATACAGCCAAACTTCTTACAGTGATAAATACAGTCAAACTTCTTACAGTGATAAATACAGCCAAACTTCTTACAGTGATAAATACAGCCAAACTTCTTACAGTGATAAATACAGCCAAACTTCTTACAGTGATAAATACAGCCAAACTTCTTACAGTGATAAATACAGCCAAACTTCTTACAGTGATAAATACCGTCAAACTTCTTACAGTGATAAATACAGCCAAACTTCTTACAGTGATAAATACAGTCAAACTTCTTACAGTGATAAATACAGCCAAACTTCTTAAAATGATAAATAGAGCCAAACTTCTTACAGTGATAAATACAGTCAAACTTCTTACAGTTATAAATACAGCGAAACTTCTTACAGTGATAAATACAGCCAAACTTCTTACAGTGATAAATACAGCCAAACTTCTTACAGTGATAAATACAGCCAAACTTCTTACAGTGATAAATACAGTCAAACTTCTTACAGTGATAAATACAGCCAAACTTCTTAAAGTGATAAATACATTCAAACCTCTTACAATGATAAATAGAGCCAAACTTCTTACAGTGATAAATACAGCCAAACTTCTTAAAATGATAAATACAGTCAAACTTCTTACAGTGATAAATACAGCCAAACTTCTTACAGTGATAAATACAGCCAAACTTCTTACAGTGATAAATACAGCCAAACTTCTTACAGTGATAAATACAGCCAAACTTCTTACAGTGATAAATACAGTCAAACTTCTTACAGTGATAAATACAGCCAAACTTCTTACAGTGATAAATACAGCCAAACTTCTTACAGTGATAAATACAGCCAAACTTCTTACAGTGATAAATACAGCCAAACTTCTTACAGTGATAAATACAGCCAAACTTCTTACAGTGATAAATACAGCCAAACTTCTTACAGTGATAAATACAGCCAAACGTCTTACAGTGATAAATACAGTCAAACTTCTTACAGTGATAAATACAGCCAAACTTCTTACAGTGATAAATACAGCCAAACTTCTTACAGTGATAAATACAGTCAAACTTCTTACAGTTATAAATACAGCCAAACTTCTTACAGTTATAAATACAGCCAAACTTCTTAAAATGATAAATACAGCCAAACTTCTTACAGTTATAAATACAGTCAAACTTCTTACAGTGATAAATACAGCCAAACTTCTTACAGTGATAAATACAGCCAAACTTCTTAAAATGATAAATACAGCCAAACTTCTTACAGTGATAAATACAGCCAAACTTCTTAAAATGATAAATACAGCCAAACTTCTTACAGTTATAAATACAGTCAAACTTCTTACAGTGATAAATACAGCCAAACTTCTTACAGTGATAAATACAGCCAAACTTCTTAAAGTGATAAATACATTCAAACCTCTTACAATGATAAATAGAGCCAAACTTCTTACAGTGATAAATACAGTCAAACTTCTTACAGTGATAAATACAGCCAAACTTCTTAAAATGATAAATACAGCCAAACTTCTTACAGTTATAAATACAGTCAAACTTCTTACAGTGATAAATACAGCCAAACTTCTTACAATGATAAATACAGCAAAACTTCTTACAGTGATAAATACAGCCAAACTTCTTAAAATGATAAATACAGTCAAACTTCTTACAGTGATAAATACAGTCAAACTTCTTACAGTGATAAATACAGTCAAACTTCTTACAGTGATAAATACAGCCAAACTTCTTAAAATGATAAATAGAGCCAAACTTCTTACAGTGATAAATACAGCCAAACTTCTTAGTGATAAATACAGCCAAACTTCTTACAGTGATAAATACAGCCAAACTTCTTACAGTGATAAATACAGCCAAACTTCTTACAGTGATAAATACAGCCAAACTTCTTAAAGTGATAAATACATTCAAACCTCTTACAATGATAAATACAGCCAAACTTCTTACAGTGATAAATACAGCCAAACTTCTTACAGTGATAAATACAGCCAAACTTCTTACAGTGATAAATACAGCCAAACTTCTTACAGTGATAAATACAGCCAAACTTCTTACAGTGATAAATACAGCCAAACTTCTTACAGTGATAAATACAGCCAAACTTCTTACAGTGATAAATACAGCCAAACTTCTTAAAATGATAAATACAGTCAAACTTCTTACAGTGATAAATACAGCCAAACTTCTTACAGTGATAAATACAGCCAAACTTCTTAAAATGATAAATACAGTCAAACTTCTTACAGTGATAAATACAGTCAAACTTCTTACAGTGATAAATACAGCCAAACTTCTTACAGTGATAAATAGAGCCAACAACACCAGGCCCCTCTTCTCCCAGCCTCTTGATGGTCCTGTGCCTAACCACATTGCAATACTTTACTTCAATATGAGCAGGTGTGCTCAAGTCCCTTGCTCAATGGGCCACTGCACCTTCTAGCTTTCAGATTACAATACAGTGAAACCCTGTTTATTGAATAGCCACTTTGCCAATGGAAATTATTCAGTTAACAGGAGTATTCAATTAACAGGGATTGTGTCACTTTCCTGTATTCTAGAGATAAACTTAGCATTTATTCTATTATATCTTGTTTGACAGAGCTCTATGAGCTCTGTCAAATAAGGTGTAATAGATCAAATGCCTATATTGGATAAACTGAGGCCAAATGGGTCTATAAACAAAGAAAAACTGGCGAGAGTCAGGGTAATTTCTCGACAGGTTACAATTTTTTATTCAATTAACAGTCGTTTACTCTATAACCTATATTCAATTAACAGGTCAAATTTGTACTGGAGGTATGGAAAATGGTTTTGTGTTGGGAAATTATATTCAATTAACAGGGATATACAATTAAGAGATATCCAATTAAGTGGGCTCGACTGTATAAGGTAGACTAGACTACTACAACAAGCATAATGTTATAAAACACCACACAGACTTTTTTCAAGACCAAGATACCTTCCCTGATTTATAGATTTACTTGTCTTGTCTTAACCCTTTACCCAGTGAATTGCCCGCATCCGCCTGCGTAATATGCAAATTCAGCAGTTGAAAAAATATTATTTTTCAAAAAATTTCAACAAAACCACATCATGTGATCCCCTCATTGGAACGAGCTCATTCAAACGAGGGGTCACATGATATGGTTTTGTTGAAATAGTTTGAAAAATTTTAAAAAATGATATTTAAAATAATAAATTTTGATATTGTCTGCGTTGGATAAAGGGTTAACCCTTTACGTAACGGCCCAAACTGGCTAGCGCTATTCACAAGAATCACCATTAACTTTTCGTTATTTTTTTCATTTTTTGTCTCAAAATTTAAAAAATTAATCATTCAAGAATTTTGTTTGTAAGAGTCGTCTAGCTTTCATGTTAGGTAAAGGGTTAAAATTGTGCATTTGGTTAATATATACTGATGCACCTGAAGAAATTCCCTCAGAGAGGGAAACTGGAGAATACTTGTGAGAGGTAATAGCTAAATATTACGACTTCCCAGGAAGATAATCAGCAGCCCCATGGCCAATGACAGAATCTATCAATTGAGCAGCAACAGTGAAAGAAAATATGTGTGGTTACATAGCAAAGTATATGTTGACATGAGTTTAGTATGTTATTATCTTGCCAATTTTTATCTGCTTTCTTAATTTACATTTCACAGCTGTTTTAACGTCATTCATGTTATGCTACTGAGAAATATTCTCCAATAGTAAGTCTTATGAACTCTCAAACTGCTAAGTGTGTTCCTCAACTTCTTATAAAATTAAATCATGTCACAGTAGTGTGATTTCTTTGTTTAACTCCTTACATGCTGCTGGTGGGTACTGCAGCCAAGACAGCAAATCTCTCGACACCAGGGAGTTGGCGACACGGGGGGGGGGGGGGGGGGGGGGGGGGGGGGGGGGGGGGGGGGGGGGAATCTATCAATTGAGCAGCAACAGTGAAAGAAAATATGTGTGGTTACATAGCAAAGTATATGTTGACATGAGTTTAGTATGTTATTATCTTGCCAATTTTTATCTGCTTTCTTAATTTACATTTCACAGCTGTTTTAACGTCATTCATGTTATGCTACTGAGAAATATTCTCCAATAGTAAGTCTTATGAACTCTCAAACTGCTAAGTGTGTTCCTCAACTTCTTATAAAATTAAATCATGTCACAGTAGTGTGATTTCTTTGTTTAACTCCTTACATGCTGCTGGTGGGTACTGCAGCCAAGACAGCAAATCTCTCGACACCAGGGAGTTGGCGACACGGGGGGGGGGGGGGGGGGGGGGGGGGGGGGGGGGGAGGGGGGGGCAAGCAAGAAAATAAGCAGACTATCATCTGCAAAATGAGGTCCCCAGAGGGTGAATTTAGTGATGCTACCCTGCATAGCAGAGTAGCATCACTAAATTTACCCTCTGTAAACTTCATTCTGAATCAGGGTATCAAAACTAAACAGAAAGAGGTACCGAGGGGATAAATTGGCCCACTGTATAGGATAGCATCATCAAATTCATCCTCTGGGGACCTCATTCTGCAAATGTCAGACTGCTTATTTAAGGCCTGGGGGGGGGGGGGGGAGGTGTCACCCCCTCCCCAATCCTGGACAAAATTTTCTATAGTTGGAAATTCGGAGGGTAAGTCATGAGGAGTTGGAAATTCCATCTATCTGTATTTTAGAGCTTCTTTGTTGATGTCTCCTTTACTTCCCAAAATTCCAACCCATTTCAAATCGGCAAAAATTCCAACTGTTACTATTTACAACTGTAGTGTATGCAATATCCAGCTTCATAAGTATGCATGATGTCAATCGGTACGAGATTTCTATAATATGTTTACTTATCGTAATAAAAAAAAATCCTCAAAATGCACTTCAAGAAAATCACATCATGTAGAATCGTTATCCTGAGTTAATTCCATCATTCACAGTTATTGATCTTTCCTGCATAAGATCTGATTTATTGTCAGGGACAGTGTGAATTGCTCAAAATTCAGCTTGAACATTTGTTTAGCACATATTCACCTCCAGAGTAATACCAAATAAAAATAATCTGAAAAATTCTATGATAAATGCGTTGGCATTTCAGTTGCTAGAATCAATTTTATCCCCCCTTTCATGGCTTCATTTCTAAATTTTTCTCAGTAGTGAATTTCCAACTAAGGGGAGGGACCAGGAGGGGAGTTTCCCCCTCCTGGTCCCTACCCTTAGAACCCCCCCCCCCCCCCGGGTCCCTCCCATTAGTTGGATATTCACTACCCTACACCCCCCCCCCCCCCCCCCTTCCCCCCAATCGGAAACCTCTAACCACATCCCCTGTTTGTCACTAGAATACCTTGGGCATTTTTAACAATATTTTGCCCTATAAATTAAGGTAACTTTTCATCCATTTCATCTAATGATTTTCACAGTTGGTATTCATGAGTTTTCCATCAAATCCTGTTATGGCTGCTTCACAGCAGCCATGTCTAGATATGATGAAAAATATGTTGAAGAAGTGAAAAGAGCAATGCAAAGCATTGAATATGCCCCCTCCTGCAATACCATGGATAGCATATGCTGCTCATTGGAGTGGTGGTATTTCTCACAGGTAACTCATTTATGAAACAAAGTGTTTCCAATGAAAAATGTGGGAGATTGTCAGTGTAGATCGAAAACACCCCAAGATGACATAAATATCTACCATTTTGAAGAAACAAATGAACAAACATGTTGACTATCACAGTTAACCTGTAAGGGCCTGAACAAATTTCTTGAATACCCACTAGACCACCATCTGCGCATTATCAGTAGCTAAGCAGTGACTTCTAGTCAAGTCTTGGCTGCCCATTTAGGCAGCCAAGACTTGCCTAGAAACCACTGCCAAGGTAATATGTCTATTTTCAGCAGGATCTCCTAATGATTGCATGTTAAGGTTACCTGTTCTGAGGACGTAAAAGTCCGAAATGGGCCTTTAAGTGTTTAACTCCCTGCATACCCATTCAACAGTTTTCTAAGACTAACAAGGGGCATAACTGTGGTAAGTAAGTGTGGACAAAGCCTGGAATATGTGAACATCTTTTCGCCCACATTGGTCTACCAAAGGACATCAAACCCTGGCAACCAATGCTAGAGTTATAATTGAAAATGTTGATAGGGGCACGCTTTTTTAAGTATAACAAGGGACATAACTCTGGTATGTATGTATGGATGAACTTCACAATATGAGGATATCCTTTCCTCATATTGGTCTATCATCATACCAAAGGATATGAAAACCTGATGAACAATGTTCCAGTTTTTATGCAAAAGATTCATAGGTACAGCTTTCTAAATCTAACAAGGGTGAAAACTCTGGTAAGTATATGTGGCTGAAATCCATAATATGTTGATATCCCTCTCCCCATACTGGTCTCTCAAAACACCATATGACATCAAAACCTGACCAGCAGTACTTGAGTTATAATGCAAAACATTTGTAGAGACAGGTTTCTAAGTCTAACAAGGGTGATAACGCTGATGAGTATATGTGGCTGAAACGCATAATATGTAGATAGGTCTCCCCCCATACTGGTCTCTCACAACACCATACGACATCAAAACTTGGCAAGCAGGACTTGAGTTATAATGCAAAACATTTGTAGACAGGTTTCTAAGTCTAACAAGGGTGATAACTCTGGTGAGTATATGTGGCCGAACCCCATAATATGTAGATATCCCTTCCCCCATACTGGTCTCTCACACCATACGACATCAAAACCTGACATCCAGTAGCAGTACTTGAGTTATTATGCAAAACATTTGTAGAGACCGATTTCCAAGTCTAATAATGGCCACACTCTGGAGAATGAGTGGACAAACCCTGCAATATGTGTGTGGATATACTTTCCCCTGGTCTCTCACTGAGTCACAATATTAACCCTTTACCCAATGAATCACCCGCGTAATATGCAAATTCAGCAGCTGAAAAAAAATATTATTTTTCGAAAAATTTCAACAACACCATATCATGTGACCCCTCTTTGGAACGAGCTCGTCAAGCTCGTTCCAAAGAGGGGTCACATGATATGGTGTTGTTGAAATTTTTTGAAAAAATTTAAAAAATGCTATTTAAAATAATAAATTTTGATATCGTCTGCGTTGGTCAAAGGGTTAAAGGGTTAAAAGATATCAATATCCAAGAACCAGTACAGTGGAACCCTGTTAATTGAATAGCCATTTTGCCAGTCAGAATTATTCAATTAACAGGAGTATTCAATTAACAGGGATTTGGTCACTTTCCTGTATTTTAGAGATAAACTGAGCATTTACCTATTATATCTTGTTTGACAGAGCTCATGGAGCTTTGTCAAACAAGATATAATAGAATAAATGCCTATAATAGATGCACTTATGTGAAATAGATCTCTAAACATTGGGTTTTTAGTGATTGTTAGGAAAATTACTCGACACATTACAGGATTTTTTATTCAATTAACAGGAGTTTGCTCTATAACAAATATTCAAGTAGGAGGTCAAATTTGTATTGAAAGTATGGTAAATGGTTTGGTGTTTGGAAATTATATTCAATTAACAGGGTTATTCAATTAAGAAATATATAATTAAGTGGGCACTGTATAATTATGAGTTATCTCATCATTAAACCTCCTCCAGAAGTCTGGGGGAGGGGGGACGAGGAGGGGATAACAAGACACACACCCCCACACTCCAGGAACCCAAAAAGTTCACCTGACACTAATTCACACAGCGATTTTAGGATTTTTTTTAAACAATAATTCATCAGTTATTAATTACTTTTATTTTGTTCCACACCCTGGGGCAGTATTTATTTATCATTTGTTTAATATTGATTAAGGTCACATATTTCTGCATAATGGTTAGTCATGACAACGACAGTCTTATGGGTGGAGGAATCTGGAGTACCTGAGAACCACCGAGCAACAGCAAGCAACTGTCAGCTCCCCAACATACTAACTCCACACAAGCAGGGTTAACATTGGTTGAAGACAAGTGCACCATCAACGTGCAGTATGCCTTAGTACACAATGCCACCATGTCCCCACATGGGCAATGGGGGTGAAGTGTCTTGCCCAAGGACAATTCACGGTTGCCGCAGGTGGGATTCGAACTGAGGACCTCTCATCTTGCAGCCTGCACCTCTACCTACTGAGCCACCATGCCCCCTGACTGGGGCAGTGAATTGAGAGAACGAGTACTGCCAAATACCTCCCATGTTCCCACAAGTAAATTGCATTATTACAAATACTTCATATAAACAGAAAATTAACAATTTCCACAGAATACAGAGTAATCAAGATGGAAGGATTAACCCTCTGCACTCTGATGTCAAAAATTTAGTTTTCAGCAGCAAATATTTCCCACAATGCAACTGAGAATTTAAAAAATTATATTTTATTTGACAGAGCTCATTGGGCTCTGTCAAACAAGATATAATTTTTTTAATTTTTCATGCTGCATGGAGTCAATGAAAAATTTGAAATACTACCAGAGTGCTAGGAGTTAAAATGACTGAGGGCCTGATTTGAACAAAGTTGAATCTAACCTCACTTAAAAATCAAGGGGCGCGGTGGTGCGGTAACCGGTTCTCGTTACATCACCGAAGTTAAGCAATGTCGAGCCCGGTTAATCCTCGGATGGGTGACCGTCTGAACCATCAATTCAGACTCCTGCGATTTGTTCTTGGGTAAGGCACTTCACCCCGATTGTCCACATGAGGGGGGGGGGGGGGGGGGCACGATGACGCCGTGTACTAAGGTGTACTGCACGTCGATGGAGTGCATGTCTTCAACCAATCTAACCCTGCCTGTGCTGCAGTGCAGCGTTACGATGTTGGGGAGCTGCTCGTCGTTGCTCGGTGGTTCTCTCCAGGTACTCAGGCTTCCTCCACCCGTAAAACTGTCACGGTCATGATTAGCCATTGTGCATAAGTATGTGACCTTAAACACCAATAAATAAATAAATATCAAAAATCAACATATTCTGACTGGTGGATCTGAATAAAAAGATTATACTTCAATTGCATTAAGTTGAAAATTCAGCTCCAAATTTGAACACAGGGACTTGATTTGAACAAACTTGAATCAGACCCCCATAAGGATGCTGTACTCTAAATATCAAAAGATTCTGACTGTTGGGTCTGAAGAAGGCAATTTTCAAAGAATATTCCTCAAATTGCACCAGGTTAAAGGGACAATCAGCCACGATTTTGAAAAATATATAAGTTGACCATTTTAAAAAAAACACAATTCCCATACTGCTAATGTACCCTATGTTTTGTATATCATTAATATGAAAGCGTTTGATTCAATAAAATAAATTAACAAGAAGATGATTTTTTATTCATTTATTTGTTACTTGTATTTAAATATAACCTTTGGCATCTACGGTTAATTAACAGTAACATACTCAGGTTCTTTGTTGGAGTTTGTTTTCACTTTCAGCATCTCTAGCCATAATGCAACAACGTTAGTGGGAAGTCAAGTTATCATTTATTTATTTGTGTTTAAGGTCACTTTCAGCATCTTTGGCTATACACTGGAGCCCACTTAATTGGATATCTCTTAACTGAATTACCCTATTAATAAAATATAATGTCCCAACACAAAACCATTTACCAAATCTCCAGTACAAATTTGACCTGTTAACTGAATATAGGTTATAGAGTAAACTCCTGTTAATTGAATAAAAATCTTGTAATCTGTGAGGAAATTACCCTGACTCTCCACAGTTTTTCTTTGTTTATAGACCTATTTGGCCTCAGGACATCCAATACAGGTATTTAATCTATTATATCTTGTTTGACAGAGCCCATGGAAAGTGACATAATCCATGTAAAATGAATACACCTGTTAATTGAATAATTTTCATTGGCAAAGTGGCTATTTAGTTAACAGTGTTCCACTGTATCATAACTGCAATATAGGTATAAAGTTAAGTTTAGCCAATTGTTTATACCTATATGCTGCCCACTTTAGAGGAATTCCACCTCAGGCATTGTTTCCGGGTCCTATTTTACCAGTAAAACTGAAGTTGTTTACTGCAGGAAGCAAACACTGCACAACATCCCAGGTTCCCACAGGAGGGAAGTCAAATTTAGCCAATCATTTATTAACCCTTTACCCAACGTAACGGCCAAAACCGGTCAGCGCTATTCTCAAAAATCGCCAGTGAATTTTCCTTATTTTTTTCATTTTTTGTCTCAAAAACATGGGTTATGACCCCTCATTGGAACGAGCTCGTCGAGCTCGTTCCAATGAGGGGTCATAACCTATGTTTTTGAGACAAAAAATGAAAAAAAATTAGTTGTTCAAGATTTTTTTTCGCAAGTGTCGTCTGCTTTTCACGTTAGGTAAAGGGTTAACTGGTTGAGGGATAGATTATGTTTGGTGGTGTTAATTTATTTAAAATTTATTTTATGGATGGATGGATGGATGGATGGATGGATGGATGGACAGGTGGATAGATGGACAAGGTGATTCCAGTATACCCCACCCCCACAACTCATTGCAGGGTGAATAATGATATAAACAAAATATTATTAGCATTTGAATGAATAGGAAACATTTAAAATCCTGATAGTGGCTTCCAGCACTCAACCAGTTAACCCTTTACCCAATGCAGACGATTTCAAAATTTATTATTTTAAATATAATTTTTTAAAATTTTTCAAAAAATTTCAGCAAAACCATATCATGTGACCCCTCATTGGAACGAGCTCAATGAGCTCGTTCCAATGAGGGGTCACATGATATGGTTTTGCTGAAATATTTTGAAAAATTAAATTTTTTCAACTGCTCAATTTGCATATTACGCGGGCGGATGTGGGCGATTCGTTAGGTAAAGGGTTAATATGCTACCCACTTGTACTGACATTGATCACAGGTCCCCACAGGCTCATGGGTCCTTATCAACTTCGTCTCGATAAATAAGTCTACTCCGTGCTCATAAACACCAGTCAACAACCTGTATTAATGTTGCTATATACGATCAAATGCATGTTTAGCAGCCTGATATGATAAAATTAATTGTTCAATTAACTCACCTGACAGGTAAAAAAATATAAATCCTGGTACAATGTAAGGTTAGAGCAAGTGCAGTACTGCGTAGATTTGTAACATTACCACATCAAAGTTATCCAAGGTATTGAACATCTTTTACACAATGTATATGGACCATATTGGATGTCAGCTACTTAACTCCTTGGAATTGTTATCACCATGACTGCAAATTACCCACCCCATAGTACACTAATCCTTTGCCAATTCCGATTTACAAACTATTGTAAGCTCATAGATGCCTTGTATCCTCTTATTCAAAGAAAATACTATGCCTTTACATTTATTGGTTCAATTCATAAACCCACCAAGATGTGGACATTCTTTATCAGATTATCTTAACATTAATTCTTTGGATGCTGCGGGCAGATATTCCTGCCCAGCACTGGGATTCTCTTGTCACTGAAATTAGTATAATTTGGGTATGTTCAATAAAAAAAATTTTCCTCCTGTAAATTGAATGGATTTTTTTCTTTTTTCACCAATGATTTCTTAAGTTCAATTTAGATGATTTTTTCATCAAATCTAGTCATGGCTGCTTCATAGCAGCCATGACTAGATTTGAAGAAAAATTTCTTGAAAATACTCTGCCAGTTAAGAGTTATTTATTTATTTATTTGGTGTTTAAGGTCACATATTTATGTACAATGGCTAATCATGACCGTGACAGTTTTACGGGTGGAGGAAGCCGGAGTACCCGAAGAGAACCACCGAGCAATGGCGAGCAACTGTCAGCTCCCCAACATACCAACTCCACACAAGCAGGGTTAGCACTGGCTGAATACAAGTGCACCATCGACGTGTAGTACACCTTAGTACACAATGCCACCGCACCCCCAAGGTTAAGAGTTAAAAGCTTCAGTACTTTAGGCAGAACAGTTGCCAATAAAACATTTTATACAGAATACAAGCAATCTCTGGTGCTGGTTTCAAACCAAGTTTAGTTGATAGGGGTGGGGTGGGGGTGGGGGTGGGGGGGGCTGGGGGGGGCAACAGTTAACATCTAACATTTTACTCACACATGTTCACAAGAATTATCAGCTAGAAAGGAACTGAATGTTTCATCTGACAGGAATTCTCCAGTGGGATAGCAAAATTGAGTGTTCGATTTCAATGCCAGTAGTATAATTAACTGTTTACAATCTCCATATGCAGGAGAAATGAATAACCACTTGCAATATCTCCATCTCCAAGAGTCTGAGAAAACTGAAATTCTAAGTACTGTCAAGTTTAAATTAAAGTTTAATAAATTTGTAAAAATGTTGACCAAGCTCAGTAAGATTAAATTTCTACTAGTAGGTGATCATGACAAAGGCACATATGAAAATCAACATATAGCGATAACAAAAATTAAAGTTGAAGTTAAGTAACTGCAGAAACAAAATATAAATTCGATTAATTAGGAGGCATAACTTCACCCCCAATCAACAGACCAGACTGCTTATCAAACTCGACCTTTAGATTCTTCAGCTAACTCAAATACTGAATATCAGTCAAATCAATTAATATTTGTTGAAGTTATCACGCTAATGAACAAAAAATTTGTTAAAATCGACTAATTAGTAGTCATAACTCCACCCCTAATTATCAGACTGGGCTGGTTTTCGAACTTGACCTGTAGATTCTTCGGCTGAACTCAAATACTAAATTATTTATTTATTTTACTTATTGGTGTTTAACCCTTTACCCAACGAATCGCCCATGTTATATGCAAATTCAGCAGCTGAAAAAATATTATTTTTTGAAAAATATCAACAAAACCATATCATGTGACCCCTATTTGGAACGAGCTCGTCAAGCTCGTTCCAAAGAGGGGTCACATGATGTGGTTTTGCTGACATTTTTTGAAAAAAATGATATTTAAAATAATAAATTTTGGAATCGTCTGCGTTGGGTAAAGGGTTAAGGTCATATACTTATGCACAATGGCTAATCATGACCGTGACAGTTTTACGGGTGGAGGAAGCCAGAGTACCCGGAGAACCACCGAGCAACGACGAGCAGCTGCCAGCTCCCCAACATCGCAACTCCACACTGCAGCACAGGCCGGGTTAGATTGCTTGAAGACATGCATACTATCGACGTGCAGTATGCCTTAGTACACGGTGTCATCGTGCCCCCATGTGGACAATCGGGGTTAAGTGCCTTGCCCAAGGACACAACATGGGAGTCCGAATTGATCGCACAGACAGTCACCCATCCAATGATTAACCGGGCTCGACGTTGCTTAACTTCGGTGATCTGATGAGAACTGGTTACCGCAATGCTACCGCCACCCCCCCCCCCCCCCCCCTCCTCAAATACTAGATATTGGCCCAATCAGTGAATATTTGTTGAATTTATCACACTAATGAATTACGGGCGCATGGTATATCAATAAACCCGATACATACTGGTATTCAAACCAGTATTGATTGAATACTAGTGTAATTACAAAAATATCGGTTTATCATCATTATTTATTTACCCACAATTTAATTTTCAAGAAGTCTTGAGTTTTAACTGTAGTCCTGAATGAATAATATTATCCTTTTACCCAACGAATAGGACACATCCATCCGCGTAATATACAAATTCAGCAGCTGAAAAAATATTTTTCAAAAAAATTCAACAATATCATGTCACCTCTCACTGGAATGAGCCCGTTCCAATGAGAGGGCGCATGATACTGTTTTGCTGAAATTTTTGGAAAAATTCAATAAAATAATATTTAAAATAATAAATTTTGATATCGTCTGCATTTGGGTAAAGGGTTATTCGAACAACATCGTCAAGGCATGCTAATTTGTTCCACTGTGATGGCTCAAGTCCCGATTATGGTACGTATGTTCAGATATCTGATCAATCTTTCAATATACTGGTATACCACAGCATTTTTTGGAATACCGATACCGGTATTCAGTTCGGAATACCGTGCAGCCCTATAATGAATGAAAATTTGTTAAAATTGATAAAATGGGACTTGGGAGCCATAACTAAGCCCCTGATCACTGAATCAGACTCAATAACGCGACAAGAGTAACACTATAGGCCCTCGAGTCCTTGACCATGTTAGGGCAGGCCCTAAAAAGTGTGATAGATGAAATGATATAGATGAAAAGTGTGTCATTAAGAAATTATAAATTATTTTATTTATTTTCCGAAATGGCATTAGGTTATATGTTAGAATAGGTTTTTGTCTGGGCAGAAGAAGATGACTAACATATCTATTCGTACTATGAAACTATTTTATTACTTTCCAAAGTGTGATTTACTGGGATTTCCCAGCTTGATTATAAACGATAACTTAACAAAGGAATTATGCAATCAACAATTGGGTCATATATCCATGAGTGCAAATGAAGACGCTTTGCCGTGGATATAATGGGGACTTTATTGTTTTTTTTAACCCTTTACCTAATACGAAAAGCAGATGACACTTGCAAAAAAATTCTTGAACAGCTATTATTTACATTTTTTGTCTTAAAAACATAGGTTATGACCCCTCATTGGAACGAGCTCGTTCCAATGAGGGGTTATAACCTATGTTTTAGAGACAAAAAATGAAAAAATAATGAAAACTAATTGGCGATTTTTGAAAATAGTGCTGGGTGTTATGTTAGGTAAAGGGTTAAACAATATAATTATCGATAATAATAAAAAGTAATAAATAGAGTAATCGCTTGACTGGACTGGTTACGTGAAATAATTCGAGGCGAGGGACTATATTGTAAAACACTCGTGCGCATTCGCACACTCATGTTTGTACAACGTCCCTCACCTCTCATGAATTATTTCACGTAACCAGTCCAGTCAAGCGATTACTCTCTGTACCACCTCATCTAAGAAATATCCTTGTTTCAAACATAGTAAAAGACTGGAGATGATTCGAACAAAACAGGAATATTAGCAATTTCTGCAATGTACACCACAATCAACTGATGTAATTTTAATGATTGTTCATTCACAAGGCAATATGTGTGCTATGTTTGTAATTAAGAAACATCTGTAAGGGAACATTGAAACAGATAAAAATATACTGTTCATACATGAAAGATAAACTGGCCTAATCACTTCTCAGTGGTTAGTAATATTTCTTATTTTGTCTAGAAAGGATTAGGGTTATGTGAAACTAACAGAATTTATACATTTTGAACATTAAGAATGAATTCCAAGAAATGCTCCCTCTTCATATGTAGACATTTACTGTTCTTAACATGCCAATAAAAAGATTTGCTGAATACATTTTCAGCATATTCTTTACTTTATATCATATAAAAACAGCTTGACAACACCCCCACAGTGTTAATATCAGCACTGTTCTATTCAAAGTCAAATATGAAATAAATTTAATAAAAGCTGGAGTCCTCTGACTGTATGTCAGTACAGTGGAGCCCACTTAATTGGATATCTCTTAATTGAATAACTCTGTTAATTGAATATAATTACCAAACACAAAACTATTTACCATTCCTTCATCACAAATTTGACCTGTTAATTGAATATAGGTTTTAGAGTAAACTCCTGCTAATTGAAAAAAAATCTTGTAACATGTCAAGAGTTTACCCTGACACTCACCAATTTTCCCTTGTTTATAGACTTATTTGGCCTCAGTACAGGCATTTAATCAATTATATCATGTTTGACAGAGCTCAGAGAGCTCTGTCAAACAAAATGTAATAGAATAAATGCTAAGTTTATCTCCAAAATACAGGAAAGTGACAAAATCCCTGTTAATTGAATATGCCTTTTAATTGAATAATCTTCACTGGCAAAGCAGCCATTCAATTAATAGGGTTTCACTGTATTAGCTCCTTTCATCCCAGAACCAGTCTTTAACTATAACATAAATGAGTCTGCTTATATAATAATTTCATTCTTAAAATTTTCTTTTCTTTATTTCAAAACATATATTAAGACTACGTAATGAAACAAGTTCAACAAGCACATGTCATGAGATGGCAAAATTGCTCATCTCGCAAAGTGACAAGTGGATTGATCTTTCCACAATGCATGCATGCGTCAACTTTTATCTAACAATCATATAGATTCTGGCCTGAAAACCACGAGAAACGGTACGTATCACATAATGTGTTCCGAATCATATAGACGACTCATTCTGATGCCGCATCATATAGACGACTTGTTTCCGGTAGTGCTAAGGGCTATCATAACAGGCACATAGATACATTCTATGAGAGTTTCAGTGGTCAACTGAACATTAAGTCCCAAAAATGTTTGAAAAATAATTTAACCCTTTACCTTTAGCAGATGACACTTGAAAATAAAATTCTTAAATAACTAATTTTTTTCTATTTTTTGTCTCAAAAACATTGGCTATGACCCCCCGTTGGAACGAGCTCGATGAGCTCGTTCCAATGAGGGGTCATAACCTATGTTTTGAGACAAAAAATGAAAAAAATAATGAAGAAAATTAATTGGCGATTTTTTTGTGAATAGCATTGGCCGGTTTTGGCCGTTACATTGGGTGAGGGGTTAAGATTTAATCTGTTTATGTGACAGAATTGTTAGATAAATGAATTATCATGATAATGTGCATGTCCTTTGATTTTTATCAGATTCTTGGTGGTGTCCAAAAATGGGATCACAACTCGTCGGCCTTTGCCGGCGAGTTGTGATCCCATTTTTGGACACCACCGAGAATCTGATACAAATCACAGGACATGCACATTGTCATGATAATCTGTATTTATCAGAATCTGATTATATTTGTTGAAGTTATCGCATCCACACAGTCATCATCAGACAAATACCAAATTTTCAACAAAAAACAGCATAAGATGCAGAAATCAATGAAATTAGCTGAGTATCCAAACAGTGATATCTTCCCAAAATGTATGCATGTACCAAGTTTCATTCAAATCCAGTTATATTTGTTCAAGGTATCATGTTCACAAAATCATAATCAGACATAGAATTTTCAACAAAAAGGGGCTCAGACAGATTGTAGGTGACCAAACCAGAAAATAAGCAGACTAACACCTGCAAAATGAGGTCCACAGAGGGTGAATTTAGTGATGCTACCTTGCACAGCAGGGTAGCATCACTAAATTTACCCTCTGTGAACCTCAATCTGTATCAGGGTCTCAAACCTAAACAGAACGAGGTACCCAGAGGATAAATTGGCCCACTGAATGGGATAGCATGATCAAATTCACCCTCTGGGAACCTCATTCTGCAAATGTCAGACGGCCTATTTTCAGGCATGTAGGTGACAGGGGTTGGAGATTCAAACTTCGTTATTAATTCTAATTACCACATAAATAAGTTTGACAATAAGGCCACACAAAGTAGATCTTCTGTTTCTCAGGCCATCATTTGTGAAATTGCATGCGGGCGAGCGTTGTTTTTATTTTATTTTTTATTTCAGTAATTACTTCTTAGCCATCAAAAGTTCATGTTCTTGGTTCAAGTTTTAGGCCTCATAATCTATGGAATAGCATGGGTGGTGGTGTATTTCATCCCTTGAGTGCAAGAAGGCTTTGCAATGCTTTAGCATTGCAAAGCCTTCTTGCACTCAAGGGACAAATTCATCAATTTTTTTAACTTGGGTAAAATATCAGACATAAACCATTTAAATTTAATTTTTTTTAAGTTAAAATTGGTTATAAAAAGAGATCAAGCGGCAGCCAAAAGGACCATGCGGGAAGGCCTGAGAAACAGATTTTTTATTTTTTTAGGCCTAAAATAACTATTTTTCAGCTCCAACAGTAATGCTTTTGGGATTTCAACAGAATCATTTTACTGGTAGAGTGCTGGATGCCCATATTTGGGCTTTACTCTGAAGTGTCAGTACTAGCACTTGAAGGCTTCATATTTTGTGCATGTTGTTCATATCATCTTTGAAGTTTAATTATTTAGTCTGTTAGGATTTGCCTTGTTACAATTTATGGGAGAGGGCCTATTGGCACTCTCCCATAAATTGTAACTAGGCAAACATATGTGAACAAATTTTGATGACCAAAAATAATTCAGCTCTCTACCAGTTAATAAAAAAAATACTTAATTTTGATTTTTAATCACAGAAATCTTTGCACATGATACGCGTAAGATAAAAAAACAAACCACCGTGGAAATAAGTGGATTTGTAGCTAATGTGCTATCACAAGACTTTGTACTTATGCCAAAACATTACATTTTTGCTGTAATTATCTAATTCACATCAAAAGATTCAGTTAGCAAAAAAATTAGAAAAATTAATGTGGTTTCATGTTCAGAGATTGTGCTTTTAATCAAAGCAAGGTCTTACATACAACTTCAAAATGAGCACTTACACTACAAATTCCAGGTAAAAAAAACAAGACAAAATAAGTTGTAGGTTATCTGCAAAGACTGTATTAAAAAACTCCATAATTTCTTGGAAAACTTCTTTCCATTATATTATAGAGAGTAATCGCTTGACTGGACTGGTTACGTGAAATAATTCATGAGAGGTGAGGGACATTGTACAAACACGAGTGTGCGAATGCGCACAAGTGTTTTACAATACAGTCCCTCGCCTCGAATGAATTATTTAACGTACTTTTCATTATTAACGATCATTATATTATTTATCCCTTTACCTAACGTAACAGCCAAAACCGGCCAGCGCTATTTTAAACAAGAGGCCCCACGGGGCCTGAAGCGCTCATCTTGTACAGAACACAATTTAAACAGAGTCCAAGAATGAGTCTACATTAAGCAAGCCATCTCCATAGACTACACTGTCAATCCTTGAGTCCCTCAGGAGTGACAAAAATAATGTAGGCATCATGCCTTTTCTTCAGTTGATCGTAAGTAAAATGTAGAGCTCCCCTATGAAGCCCCTTGATACAACCTATGTGGATTAATCTTAGTACCTCTAGAGGGTACTGAATACAAAATTTTTAATTCTTCAGCAAAATGGCCAATTCCGGCTCCCATAGAGAGCCCAAATATTAACCCAGGCTCTTGATTTGAACACAGTTAAATCTGACTTCCCTAGAGATGTTGTGTACCGAATATGAAAGCATTCTGACCGTTGGATCTGAAGAAGAGAAATTGTAAAGAAATTTCTTCGAATTGCACTAAGTTCAAATTTGGGCTACCATAGCGAGCCCAAATATTGACCTATGGATCCGATTTGAACAAACTTGAATCTGACCCCCCTAGAGATGTTGTATACCAAATGTGAAAGCATTCTGACAAGTGAATCTGAAGAAGAAGATTTTTGAACAAATTCCCTCATATTGTACTAAGTTAAATTTCATGTTCCCATATGGAGCCCAAATATTAACCTAGGCACTCGAATTGAACAACCTGGAATCTGACCCCCCTAGAGATGTTGTATACTAAATATAAAAGCATTCCGACTGGTGGATCTGAAGAAGAAGATTTTTAAAGAAATTTTCTCATATTGCACTAAGTAAAAATTTGGGCTACCATAGTGAGCCCAAATATATACCTAGGGATCTGATTTGAACAAAATTGAATCTGACCCCCCATAGAGATGTTGCATACCAAATATCAAAGCATTCTGACTGATGGATCTGAAGAAGAAGATTTTTTTAAATTACCCTCCATATTTAACAAAGATAAAATTTGGCCTTCCATAGGAAGCCCAAATATTAACCTAGGGACTTGGTTTGAACAATCTAGAATCTGACCCTCATAACAATGATATATACCAAATATTAAAAGATTCTGACTGGTGGTTCTTAAGAAGAAGATTTTTAAAGAATATTCCCCATATTACCCTATGTTAAAACTTCGGGCTCCTGTAGAGAGCCCAAATATGAACCAATGAGCTTTATTTCAACAAACTTTTATCTGACCCCCCTATGAATGCTGTATACCAAATATCAAAAGATTCTGATGATTGGTTCTGGAGAAAAGATTTATTAAAATTTTTGCAAATATGCTGACTCAGCATTATTTCGATGCCCATTACAGAACACCCTAACATAACCGATGCCAATTTTTTTTTACCATTCAATTCTACTGGTCATAAGGATACTTCATACCAAATAAAAGATCTCTGTTCCATGGGGTTTGGGAAATATGGGCGTTTGAAAATATTTCTATTTTTAGCTCCCAGGGTTCCCATGGGGATGCAGGAATTTTTTTTTTTGCATGGGTCAAGTACTTATGACCCAATACTACCACAAACCAAATTTGGTTCATACCGGACCATCGGTTCAGAAAATAGAAATTTTGGGCGGGGCCAAAAATCTTACCCCTCCTATTACAAAGCCAAATATTACTTCACGAACTTCGTTTGAACAAACTTGATTCTACACCTCATATGGAAGCTCCATAGCAAATATCAAGTCATTGTACACACTGGTTCTTGAGAAGAAGATTTTTAAAATATTTTGGAGCATTTTCCCCCACTCCCTCCCTATGGGGCTGGGCATGCTGAGTTGAACAAAAATGAAATGCCCCTTTGGGACCATCACTCACACAAACTTTCACTTGAATTGGCCCAGTGGCTTTGGAGGAGAAGACCAAAACATGGTGACGACGGACGCCGGACACCGGACGACGGACGGGAAGCGATGAGATTAGCTCAGTTTGACTTTGTCAAGATGAGCTAAAAATCGCCAATTAATTTTCATTATTTTTTCATTTTTAGCCTCTAAAACATAGGTTATAACTCCTCATTGGAACGAGCTCATCAAGCTCATTCCAATGAGGGGTCATAACCTGTGTTTTTGAGACAAATGAAAGTGTCAATGACACTGTAGCTCAACTTTGAATATGACAGGAATTAGTATTTGCTGTGACCAGGTCAACAATAATGAATATGACAGGAATCAGTATTTGTTGTGACCAAGTCAACAATAATGAATAAGAGAAAAAGAGTAATTCGCATAATATATGCACGTGAAAAAAATACGTAATATATGTGATGTATTCCATGTTACTAAATATTCGTACAAAAGTTTATCCATATCAGATCTTTCATATAGAAGTTCTGTACAAAAAACTGATTGCACCTAATTTTGGTACAAAATGGCCGCCAGTGGCCATCTTGAATTTCGGACCGGACCCCAAAACACTCGTTATCGACCCACGGTGATAACAAAGATATCCAAGAAGTTTCGTAAAGATCGGTTCATAAATACGGCCTCTAGCCCGAGCCGTATTGGCATTTGCAGTTACAGTGCTAAAAGTAACACTAAATAAATCAAAGTTAGTCTAATTGGCATAATTTATGCACGAGAAAAAAACCCGTATCTTTTTATGATGTATCCCATGGTACTAAACATTCACACAAAAAATTATTCAAATCAGTGTTTTCATTTGGAAGTTCTGCGCAAAAATCTGATTGCACCTAATTTTGTACAAAACGGCTGCCAGTGGCCATCTTGAATTTCAGACTGGACCCCAAAACACTCGTTCTCATCAAACGGTGATAACAAAGGTACCCAAGAAGTTTCGTAAAGATCGGTTCATAAATACGGTCTCCAGCCCAAGCCGTATTGGCATTTGCACTTATAGTGCTAAAAGTAACACTAAATAAATCAAAGTTAGTCTAATTTGCATAATTTACGCACGAGAAAAAACCCATATTATATGGGATGTATTCCATGGTACTAAACATTCAGACAAAAAATTATTCAAATCAGAGCTTTCATATGGAAGTTCTGCACAAAAATGTGATTGTACCTAATTTTGTACAAAATGGCTGCCAGTGGCCATGTTGAATTTTGGACTAGACCCCAAAACACCCATTCTCGTCCCACGGTGATAACAAAGGTGCCCAATAAGTTTTGTAAAGATTGGTTCATAAATACAGCCTGTAGCCTGAGCCGTGTTGATGGCGCGACGGGCTTACAGACGGACGACGGATGACGGGCCATGACAATACCTCTAATTTGGCTTGCCAAAGTTGAGCTAAAAATGAAAATAATAGTTATTCAAGAATATTTTTTGCAAGTGTCGTCTGCTTTTAATGTTAGGTAAAGGGTTAAAAAAAAAACAACAACAATGAAGTCTCCATTACACCCACGGCAAAGCGTCTTAATTTGCGTGCACGGATACATGACACAACTGTTGATTGCATAATTCATTTGTGAAGTTATCGTTTATAATCAAACCCGGAAATCCCAGTAAATCACACTTTGGAAAGTAATAAATTATTATCCTGGTGAGCAGTATGTTGCAAAGTGGAACTGTGTTGTCTAAATAGAGTTCCTTGACCAGAATTTGGTTTATTCCCTATACTTGGGTGAAATGAAAGTGTCAATGACACTGTAGCTTAACCCAATGCACTCTGATGTCAAAATGACTAAGTTTTCACCAGCAAATATTTCCCATACTGCAGCTTGATATTTAACCAAATATACCTTGTTTGACAGAGCTCACTGAGCTCTGTCAAACAAGATATAATTGGTTAAATTCATAGTTAAACAAGAGAAAAAACAGAGTGATTGGAGAAAAGTATGTTTCACTACCCTAGTTCTAGGGGTTAACAATGAACAAGCATTTCATTTACATTCATTGCAGACATCATGCTAACTAGTGAGAAAATAATACTCATTCCCCAATATCTCATGGTTTGAAAACACTTGCGATGCAACATCCCTAATGAAAGTGTCAATGACACTGTAGCTTAACTTGTTAAGACATGTACATGTATAGTATGTGACACAGCAATGACAAACATCTAGGTAATGACCTGATAACAAAGGTATATATAAAGTATTTTAACCGTCTGTACATAAATACTGACCGTAGCCTGTAACAAATGTATAGGTAAAGTATTGTAAAGGTGGGTGACAGTCTGATGCTAAACTAGAAAAGAAATCTTTGAGTCCCAGAGTGGGTCTGACTGAACCCCAAAATATTTGTTCTCATAGCACAGTGATAACAAAGGCACCCCAAAACACAATCATTCCTGTCCCAAGGTAAAAACAAAGGTACCCAAGAAGTTTCGTGAAGATCAGTTCATAAATACAAGCTGTATAGAAGTTGTGACAAAAAACTGATTGGACCTAATTTCGGTACAAAATGGCCACTGGCAGCCATCTTGAATTTTGCACCGCACCCAGAAACAATCGTTCTCATCCCAAGGTGATAACAAAAGTACCCAAGAAGTTTTGTGAAGATCGTTTGATAAATTCAGCCTCAAGCATGAGCCGTATTGACATGTGTACTTACTTTGTGTAAGTAGCACTGAAAAAATCAAAGTTCATCTAATTTGCATAATTTCTGCACGAGAAAAAAACCCGTATTATATGTGATGTATCCCATGGTACTAAACATTAACACAAAGATTTTTCAAATCAGCGCTTTCATATGGAAGTTCTGTGCAAAAATCTGATTGCACCTAATTTTGTAGAAAATGGCTGCCATTGGCCATCTTGAATTTCAGACCGGACCCAAAAACACTCGTTCTCATCCCACGGTGATACCAAAGGCACCCAAGAAGTTTCGTAAAGATCAGTTCATAAATACGGCCTCGAGCCCGAGCCGTATTGGCATTTGCACTTACAGTGCTGAAAGTAACACTAAATACATCTAAGTTAATCTAATTTGCATAATTTACGCACGAGAAAAAAACCTGTATTATATGTGATGTATCCCATGGTACTAAACATTCATACAAAAAATTATTCAAATCAGAACTTTCATATGGAAGTTCTGCGCAAAAATCTGATTGCACCTAATTTTGTACAAAATGGCTGCCAGTGGCCAACTTGAATTTCAGATAGGACCCCAAAACACTTGTTCTCATCCCACGGTCATAACAAAGGTACCAAAGAAGTTTCGTAAAGATCAGTTCATAAATACAGCCTCTAGCCCGAGCCGTATTGAATTGTTGACAGACAGACGGACGACTGGCCATGGCATAAGCTCAAATTTGGCTTCGCCAAAGTTGAGCAAAAAATTGCTTTGCAATTCACAAACACTGTTATTGCATACCAGGGGAACAGGACACACAATGTTAACTCTGGATTTTTATACCCATATTTCTGTTAATGAAATGCTGATATGAAACAAACAGTTAAAACAAGAGGCCCCACGGGGCCTGAGGGCGCTCACCTGATACTGGCCGAGTCATATCACCAAAATAGCAAGGGATTCTGCCTTGTGGTTATTATCAGTTTTTCAACATAAAAGTGTTTTCTCTACTTAGTAACCCAGAGTGTTCATATGTTAGATCCCCATATTGGGTACTCAATAATTTATCTATTTATTTATTGGAATTTAAGGTCACTTTCTAAGGCTACATCATTACAGAGGCATAATTATAATATCAGGTTTGGTCAATCGTTTATGCCTATTACTGCCCACTTTACAGGGCTTTCAACGCAGGAATTGGTTACTACTGGGCCCAATTTTATCAATAAAGCAGAACTTGAACAAACTTCAATTTGCCACTTCTAAGAAAATCAAAAATCAAATATCAAAAGATTCTGACAGGAGTAACAGAAAAAAAAGATTTTTTAAGAATATTTCTCATACTGAACTAAGTTATACATGGGCTCCCATAGGGAGCCCAAAAATAAAAGCTTCTGAAGCAGTGTTTTGGGAGAAGAAGATTCTTCAACGTTATTCCCATTAGCTACACTGTTAAAAAATGATGACTCGGCACTTTTAGTCCTAGAAAAGAACCTTATGATAAAATTTTTACCATTTTTTTCTTCCGGTCCTAAGGAAGCTTCACACCATATAAAAATTCTCAGTGCCATGTAGTTCTGGAGATATGGGCATTTAAAAAGAAAAAAATTTTTTAGCTCCTGCAGTTCCCGTGGGGGACAGGAAAACAATTTTCGGCATAAATTAGGTACTTATGACCCAATAAGCCCTCATATCAAATTTGGTTCAAATCGACTTTTTGGTTTGGAAAATAAAAATTTTGGTATAATTTGGGCTCCCACAGTGAGCCCAAATATGAACCCAGGTACTTGGCTTTACCAAACTTCACTCTCAGCCCCTAAGAATGCTGTACATCAAATATCAAAACATTCTGACTGGTGGATCTGAAAAAAAAATTTTTTTTAAAGAATATTCCTCATATTGAACTAAGTTATAATTTGGGCTCCCACGGGGAGACCAAATATGAGCCGAAGGACTTGACTTGAACAAACTTGAATCTCACCTCCCTAAGCATACTGTATACCAAATATCAAAAGATTCTGACCGGTGGATGCGAAGAAGAAGATTTTAAAAGAATATACCTCGTATTGCACTAAGTTACAATTTGGGTTCCCAAAGGGAGTCCAAATATGAACTCAGGGACTTGGCTTGAACAAACATCAATCTCACCCCCCTAAGGATGATGCATAGCAAATATCAAAAGATTCTGATTTGTGGATCCGAAGAAGAAGATTTTTAAAATATATCCCTCATATTGCACTAATTTGAACATTTGGGTTCCCATAGGGAACCCAAATATGGACCGAGGAATTTGATTTCTACAAATATGTGAATCAATGTTCCAAAGATGTTATATGTAAAATATGAAAGCTTTTAGAGCAGTGGTTTGGAAGAAAACAATTCTTTATTTTTTTCCCATTGCCTACTGTGTTAAAAAATACTGACTCAGCACTTTTTCAGAGTCCCGAAAAAGTACCCTATGATAAAACCGATAGCAATTTTTTTTTACCAATCCTTTCTGTTGGTCCCAAGAAAGCTTCACACCAAATAAAAATTCTCACTGCCGTGCAGTTTTTGAGATATAGGCGTTTTAATTTTTTTCTATTTTTAGCTCCTGTGGTTCCCACGGGGCTACAGGAAAAAAAATTTCTGCATAAATTAGGTACTTATGACCCAATAAGCCCTCACATAAAATTTGGTTCAAATTGGCCTCTCGGTTTAAAAAATAGAAATTTGGGGTGGGGCCAAAATTTTTGCTCCTCCCATAACATCGCCAAGTATAGACCTACAAACTTCTCTTGAACAAACTTGAGTCTACACCTCAAAAGGAAGCTGCATACCAAATATCAAGTCTCTGCTATTGCTGGTTCTTGAGAAGAAGATTTTTTAAGAATTGGAGCATTTTTGCCCCACCCCTCTGCTCAATATGAGCCGAAACCTAATTTGCCCAAAAATCAAAATGCTGCTATATAACCCCTACTCACATGAAATTTCATTAACATGCGGCCAGTGGTTTGGAAGAAAAAGACCCAAACACCACCTTCACGCCGGACGACGGACGCCGGACGACGGACGACGGACGAAAAGTGATCAGAAAAGCTCACCCTGACTTTCAGTCAGGTGAGCTAATGATCTTAAAGCAATATCTTGAACAGTATGATACATAACTAGAGGTACTGTGAGTAAGCTCACAGTGATACTCCCCGTGCCTGAAATGTATAAGTTAGATTATCTCCCCTTGGGAATGTCAGAATGGAATTATATTGCTTCATGCACATCTGCATATGGAGTTCTTCCATTGTGTAAAGTTTCATGAAAATTCTTCAAACGGTTTAGGAGGAATTGCGCTTACAAGGATGGCTGAAATGTATAAGTTAGATTATCTCCCCTTGGAAATGTCAGAACGGAATTATATTGCTTCATGCACACCTGCATATGGAGTTCTTCCATTGTGTAAAGTTTCATGAAAATTCTTCAAACGGTTTAGGAGGAGTTACGCTTACAAGGATGGCTGAAATGTATAAGTTTGATTATCTCCCCTTGGAAATGTCAGAACGAAATTATATTGCTTCATGTACACCTGCATATGGAGTTCTTCCATTGTGCAAAGTTTCATGAAAATTCTTCAAACGGTTTAGGAGGAGTTGCGCTTACAAGGATGGACAGATGGACAGACAGACGGATGGACAGGGGGATTCCTATATACTTAATAGGCGAGACTTCAGGAATGATATGCAATAGTTGTCTTGGCAGTGAAATGGTTGATGTGGTGTAGCCTCCTATCCCTCTCTTTCAGACCCATCTGTAGTTATATATATATATATGTATATGCACGTCACCGATTTTTGTAATGAAAAACAAACCACAACCGAAAAACATTGTTGGAATTTGTAGGTAATATCAAATGAAGCTATACCATCCATCTATTTATTGGCAATAAGCATTGCTGGTAATTAGTGGAGGTTATATTTGCAGGTGAAGTGTTGATTAGTTTCAGAGAGAATACCTTGTCTGATAAATTATATTATAATGTACAACAAACAATAAGGCCTTATTGTGAAACACTCTTAACCCTTAAAGAGCTGGAGATTTTGCAGATTTTTGCTACACACTTAGCCTTTGTGGTTATAATGAGAAGGCTATGCTTGGCTGCAAATATAGGTAGCCAAGGCTAATCAATGACGAGGAGGTCCATTGGGGGTTTTGGGGCATACACTAGTATGCACTCTGGCAGTCACCTGTGTGTGTTTAATCCTTTACCCAATGTAACAGCCTAAACCAGCCAGCGCTCTTCACAAAATACACCATTCAATTTTCATTACGTTTTCATTTTTTTTCACAAAAACATAACTTATGACCCCTCATTGGAACAAGCTCATTGAGCTCATTCCAATGAGGGGTCATAAGCTATTTTTTGATGTAAAAAAATGAAAAAATTACTTATTCAAAAATTCGCAAGTGTCGTCTGCTTTTCGTGTTAGGTAAAAGGTTAAGGAACAAAAATTACAGACCTACCAGAGGACCATGGATTGGTCCGGTGGGAGAAAATATTGATTTGCAGGTATGAAACTCATCAAGTCCTTGACTCTAAACCTTTTGAGCGGCGTGTATCTAACACTCAAATTTTGCCTGTTTTATGTTAATATCTGACATAAAAATTCAATTGGTCAAATATGGGGCACATTTTGTGTGTTACTAGGAGGAATGGATGGAGTATCATAAATGAAAGTGTCAAGGACACTGCAGCTCAACTTAACCAAGAAGGGACTGAACTAAAAAAATCAGAAAAATTCAGTAGCTCCCATGTAGACATTACCTGAAAGCCACATATGAAATTTGAAACTGATCGGGTGAGAGATGCAGCCTGAAGAGTGTGCTAAAGGAATTGTAGATGGACAGAGGGACGTTTGGATGAACAGACATACAAACAGATGACGGATCACAACCCATCGCAATATTTCGTACTTGACGTTGTCACGGTGAGCTAAAAACAATGCTCTGATATCCTTTAAAACTTACAAGGACTTTTTTAGTAAAACATTTTTTTTTTCCACAAACGTTTAGGGATCCCCTGAGCTTACTCCACCATCTCCTTATGGGTGTGCTGACACTGGCCAAGACTAGTCTAGTAACAACTGCCATGGTACTTACAATGTAACTTGTTAGTTTAACCAAAGGCAGCATATTGAGATGTGTATTTTGATGCAGTAAGAAAGTGATAACTCAGAATTAGGCCTTTAAGGGTTAACCCATCACCTCCGTAACAGGCCTGCTGTTTTCAAAATTTTGCATAACCCATTTATCGTTCACCTGGACTGAGCTTTGGTAACTTATTGTTCGTTCCCCTGTAATTTATTCAGGAACCAAAATATATATGTATCACAACTATGCTGATATATGAACTGTTGAAGAATAAAGATGAATCGTTAGGAACAATAAGAAAGCTGTGTTGCAGCAATTCAGATACAAATCCGTTGCAAGAATAGCCTAATCTTGGCATGGACTAGCATGATGCAGAACAGTAAACACTATGTGTGGCAGAGACATGAGTTATTACCATTTCCTGATTTTGTACCTATGTTACATTACCAACAGTTTAAAATGAGGTGGAGCATCAACCAATCAATCATCAGCAAACTGTCTGGTAGGTATTTGCATCTGCCTGAAGTATAGCTGCTCTGTTGGCCAATAACTGGCCAACAAAGCAGCTATACTTCAGGCCGATGCAAACACCTGTGCAGCTGATGACTGGTTGATGCTCAACATCATTCCACCATTCATTTGTACTAGATCATTCAACTTGGCAAAAATTTTGCATGACCTGGTGACAATTTGGAGCGACCAATTTGTCGTTCGAGCATTTTTCATTTTAGGTAACCTCCACACAGACAAAACGGTCATTCGCATAGATAGATAGGCCTGCCACAGACAAGCCAAATATGTGAAGCTATGCGTGTAAAAGTTTACAAATTTTTTTTGCATTATTTCTTTCATCCCTGGTGGCTGAGTTGATAACTGCACTGGTCTCTAATGTCAGAGGTTCCGGGGAAGAAAGTTCTCGGGGTGTCCAAACACTCTCTATCAGCATCAACTGTAGGGTTGATCCTGTCACAGCAAACCGTCCTATCAGGTGGGGACATAAAATGGCTGTCTTCTGTGCAGACAAAGACACACTCCGTGCAGGCTAAAGATACCTTCGTAGTATTCAGGAACAGCAAGGCCACGAAGCTGCCACTATGGTGGTCATTCCACACATCTGCCCCATTAGACCAAGGAGAGACGTTAATATAAGTTGCATAACTTGCTCGCCAATCCTTGTAAACAATTACTCTGACAAACCAGTGAATTTTAGAATACATGAAAATACCAAACTTTGGTTAATCGCATAACCCTGCTGATTGAACATTTTTTTCTGAGAATGGGGCCATTCAATTAAACGGGTTCCACTGTATTACAAAACAAAATTACAGAACCTAAATGATATGATGATTTTGCTCTTTATTTTCCTTTATCTGAACAAGGCAAGTGCATTTCATACATGAATTACAAGTTCTTTGAATGAGTTAGGTTTAGTTCTTCTGGCCCAGACAAGATCATAAAATTAGTTTGTGGAAATAGAAATAAATGAAATACTCCAGGGGAGAAACAATAAATAGAATACATGTTAGGGTAATAAAATTTTTTGTTTGTTTCTCAGACACCTCCCTCGTTAATGAAAACCTGCCTCATCACTTCATTTTTATACAGTAGAATCCTCTTAATTGAATATCCATTTTGCCAGAGAAAATTATTCAATTAACAGGAGTATACAATAAACAGGGATTTGGTCAGTTTCCTGTGTTCTAGAGGTAAACTGAGCATTTATTCTATTATATCTTGTTTGACAGAGCTCATAGAGCTCTGCCAAACAAGATATAATAGAATAAATGCCTGTATTGGATGTAGTGAGGCCAAAAAGGTTGATAAATAAGGGGAATTTGGTGCGTGTCACAGTAATTTTTTCGATATATTACAAAAATTTATATACAATTAACAGGAGTTTACTCGACAACCCATATGCAATTAACAGATCAAATTTGTACTGAAGGTATGGTAAATGGGTTTGTGTTTGAAAATTACATTCAATTAACAGGGATATACAATTAAGAGATATCCAATTAAGTGGGCTCCACTGTACCTGGAAATCTCTTCGATGATACTATTTTGCACTTTTTGGATGAAAAATTTAACCAACTATATCTTGTTTGACAGAGCTCAGTGAGTTCTGTCAAACAAGATATAGTTGGGTTAAATTTGCAACTTCGAAGAACTGGTATAAAATACCAAGGAAGGCTGAATTATAGCCTGACCGGTTTCGTACGTGTGTGTACTCATCAGAGGCTGTGTGTTAGGGCTCCTCATTTATATAGGTTATTGTTCGGCAAGTAACTGGAAAAAAATGTATGGTGACGTGAGATTCTGCTCCGAAAACCCCATGACCAAGAAACGTCAAAGAAAGGCAAGCCCACGTATGAAACCATTAACGACAGAAATTTTACCATCAAATCACTGGAGAGTGAATTGAAATACGCCGATGAGACTAAAAGACACCTTTATGCCTGAATTAATGAATATATTGCTAACATTAAACACTCACGACACACACCTGTGCCTCTTCTTTTCAATCAAAGTAACCACAAACAAAGTGATTTACGATACAGAATAATTTAGGTCCTCAGTTTGGACCCAGACAACAACTCCAGCACTGAGTGTCGTCGAAATAGGGAGATCCATTGGATGTTCACTCTCCGAACTCTCAACCCAATCGGCATGAACAGGGGAAGGATTTTCAATCTGGTTTTTATATTTATAAATTTGCAACTGCATTATGGGAAATTTCTAATACATGTACTGAAAACATTGGGGGGTTTTCCACATAATAGTGCAATTCGTAATTTCTCCAACTTGTTACAGAACCGTTGTGCATTAACAGATCAAAAAAAAACTAGAGATGGTCTGTCACCCAGTATGCCCCCATCATGGCATACCATCTAGTGTGGGTGACTGAAAAGGGGCATTCATTTTTCTAAGTAAAAAAAAAATCCAATATGGCCACCAGGCGGCCATCTTGAATCTGATCAGGAAAAAGATTATGTCACTCACTGCTCATCATGTTGATCATTTTGGTGAAGTTTCATGAAAATGTGACTAAAACTGTGGAAGTAGTTCGCTCCACAAGTATTTTGCAAATATTTTGCCATCTTGAATCCGATCTGGAAAAAATTTATGTCAAGCACTGCTCCTCATCATGTCGATCAATTTATATTGAGTTTAATGAAAATGCAGCAAAAACTGTAGAAGTAGTTTGCTCCACAAGTATTTTGCAAAATCCAATATGGCTGCCAGTCGGCCATCTTGAATCTGATCTGAGAAAAAATTATGTCACGCACTTCCTCTCATCATGTTGATCATTTTTGTGAAGCTTCAGGAAAGTGCGACTAAAACTGTGGAAGTAGTTCGCTCCACAAGTTTAAATGTGCAAAGGAGCAATGACAACAGACTGACCGACCAACAAGTTGACTCCTATATACCCCCCTAAACTTCATTTTATGGGGGTATAAAGAAAAAAGCCTCCTCCCTCCCTCATCATAAAACTGAAGCAAAATTGCCTGAGAAACAAGAATTTGTTTTCATAGGCCTAACAGACATTGCAATAAAAACATTTTGTATGTTGCATCTGTTGATGATCTGTCAAAGTATAGTTAATTTATTGTAACAGTGTTGCAGGTACAAGACAGAATATGAAGCTACAAAAAATTAGTTTGATGTGCAAACATGATGCTGATGAATCCCCTGCTGTACAAAGAGACTATTATTCACAAATATTCATGTTAATTCATGCAAGTTTATAGGAAGTTGTTTTTTCTTGACTGATGAGGACCATATTTTTCTGCAGTCCATAATCTGAAATTTATCTGTCAGTTGTCAGTACGTCAACTGTCTAAGATTTGAAGTAACATTCAACCTTAATTCTTAAGAGTCTAAATCTAACTTTGATGACTTTTTAGTACAACAGAACAGGTGCCCCAACATTCACACTTTGGGTAAACTTGAAAATTTCATTCTAAGTACATTGGCAGTTGTTTCTAGGCAAGTATTGGCTGCCAATCTAGGCAGCCATGACTTGCCATTAACTAAATGATGTAACTTGGCAAAGAATAGTAAAGATGTATAGAAATCTCTTGGCCTTTAACTGGTAGAGTGCTGAATTATTTTTAGTCAACAAAATTTGTTCGCAAGTCTTTGCCACGTTACAATTTATGGGAGAGTGCCTGTAGGCACGCTCCCATAAATTGTAACAAGGGAAAATCCATACAGACCAAATAATTTAGAATCAAAGTCAATATGAAGCACATCCACATAGTTTGAAGCCTTTGAGTTGCAGTACCTGCACTTTAGAGTAAAGCCCAAATATGGGCTTCCAGCACTCTACCAGTTAAGGGTTGGAGGGGGTGGGGGTGGGGGCACAGGGTGTCTCGGAGGCTATGGCATCAAATTTCAAACCAAAAGGTCCATGGTTCAACCCCACTAAGGGTAACTGTGTTGTGTCTTTGGGAAAGGCACTTAATCCTGATTGATCATGTGTGGAGGGGGGGGGGGGGGGGGCGTGGGCACGGTGGTGCTGTTTACTAAGGCATACTGCACATTTGTGGTGCACTTGTCTTCAACCAATGCTAACACTGCTTGTGGGGAGTTTGTATCTTGGGGAGTCTTGCTGCTCAGTGGTTGTCCCTGGTACTACGGCATCTGCCACCCATAAAACTGTCCCGACATGTGATGACCCTGACTGTCGGAAGTCAATAACCTCAATAAAAGAAAGAAAAAAAAGGGGGGGGGGGGGGGGCTAAAACAAGCTCTGATGCTGTTTTTCTCAAGTCTCAAGGTTTAGCAGTGATTCCTTCTGAAGACTTGGCAGCCTATACATGACTAACAACATTACCAGAGTAGCCTGATCATGGTCTGGAAGACCATCTTATGAGTGGGGGTTGGAATGTCTGTTCCGAGGCCACAGCATCTGTTAAAATTGGAATTTGACCCTAAATGAAAAACTTGGTTTCCAAGTATTTTCTTGAATGTTTCATAAAAGCAAGTCTGTACAGCAGCCATGACTTCATTTGATGGAAATTCAATGTGTGAAGTCAAAAATAAGAGGGCAATCCTTTCTAGGGGTATAATTGTTAAGTGGAGCCAGGAACAAGTATATTTTGTGGACAGAACCTGTTAAAACAGACGACTGATACCCCACTAACTGTTCTGGTAGACAGGGCCTTAACTGGTTGAGGGCAACATTATTTTTGGTGGTCTGAAAATGTTCATCAAAATTTGTTTTATTGAAAATTATTGAAGAGTGCCCACAGGCACTCTTCAATAATTTGTGATAAAACAAATATATATAAACAAAATATTATTAGCATTTGAAGGAATATAAATGATAAGCAAGGAAAATGTTGGCGTTTGCACTGGTACCCTCATATTTTTGAAAGCCCTGATGGTGGCTTTTAGCACTCAACCAGTTAAAACCCAACACAGCTGAATAAACATCAGAAATAAGTTCATTTTCATATAATTTAATTTTCTTAAAGAATGTTGATTTCTATGCACATGATTGGTAAAGATGTATTTTTCATACCCTGGTGAATGTATTTTCTACAGTATGATTTTTTTCCCCAGGCCAATTGTCAATAAAATCATAGGCATGTCTACTTGTGCAATTGAAAAGTAATTACAGCAAATGGTTGGGGTAGATGTAAATTTACCTGTATCAACTACTTCAAAACAATTATTTTTGTACATTAAAATGATTAAATTGTCTCATTTATTGCTTACATAAAGCTAATTATCAGTTCATTGTTACAAGTTGCTAACTTTACACATAATATGAATGGAATGGTTGTGCTTGGGAAGACAGGGTTACCTGTTTTGGTGACAAGAAAGAATGAACAAGTGTGATAAAGAGAGTTTATCTTACAATCAACATGTATTGTGTCTGTATTAACTCTGCAACTGTTGTGTATCCGACCCCCTGATACAGATGTTTGTAGCAAGGGGTCGGATACAAGCACGTTCCTTTCGTGTGTGTTCCATTTTTTTTCTTTTTGTTCATCCGTACGAATAAATAGTTTGTTATATATTTGTCTACATTCTTGATTTATCCCCAATATATTGTAAGATAAAATGATTATTACCATTATGTGGATGTACAAAATATGTATCCGAGGCTCGTTCAGGGTTCTAAGGGTAGATCATGACTTGTCTTCGACTAATCGTGATCTGCCCTTAAAACCCGGAGCTTGACTTGGTTACACATTTTGTACATCCACATAATGGTAATAATCTCTATGTATTCATGCAGGATCACTTATCAAAGAATCCATCTATTTTGCCAGGAATTTGCAAAAATAAATAATTAAACCAAGTAATTAACAGCTCGAAATTTAATTAAAAAACTAAAGTAAATTAACTGCTTCACTTTATCAGAATATAAATTCGAGATACAATGTGTCGAGTTTGGAATAAAGTGCAAGATACTTCATACAATTTAACACGTCTTATCCCAACTTTATACTGCAAAAAAGTAACAGATTATTCATTTCAATTACAGTGGATCCCACTTAACTGGATATCTCTTAATTGAATAAAAGGCAGCCCGGCCACACATCACTCCCCCCCCCCTCCCCAGTCCGCTCCCCCCCCCCCCAAAAAAAAAGAGTGTGCAATTTGAGGTATTTGAAAGAAATTAAATTTTTTAGTCAAAAAAGGGGCATAACTCTAGCAAAAAATGTCGGACCAAACCCCGATTTGAACTTGACCTGTATTTTACATTGATACACCTACATACCAAATTTCATTTGATTTAGCCAACTGCAACTACAGTTATCAATGGGAAACGAAGAAAAATGAATTTTTGAGGAGGAAAAAGAGACATAACTCTGGCAAACATAGACGGACTGCACCCCAATTCGAACTTGACCTGTATTTTATGTTGAAACACCTACATACCAAATTTCATTTGATTTGGCCGACTATAACTGAAGTTATCAGGACACAAAGAAGAATGAATTTTCGAAGTCAAAAAAGGGGCATAACTCAGAAATATTTTCGGGGAACAATAATTCTGTTAATTGAATATAATTTCCCATCACAAAACCTTTTACCATACCTCCAGTACAAATTTGACCCGTTAATTGAATATAGGTTATAGAGAAAACTCCTGTTGATTGAATAAAAAAAATCTTGCAACCTGCTGAGAAATTACCCTGACTCTCCTCAGTTTTCCTTTATTTATAGACCTATTTGGCCTCAGTACATCTAATACAGGCATTTGATCTATTATATCTTGTTTGACAGAGCTCTTGGAGCACTGTCAAACAAGATATAATAGAATAAATGCTAAGCTTAATCTCTAGAATACAGGAAAGTGACACAATCCCTGTTAATTGAATGCTCCAGTTAACTGAAAAATTTTCATTGGCAAAGTGGCTATTCAATTAACATGGTTCCACTGTATTATCTGTTTTCTCTTACCAATGGGTCCAAACTGCAGGTATTTTATTTATCTGAAACAGGGTGCGTGGTGGCTCAGTGGTAGACTGTTGGGACTTCTATGCTAGAGGTCCCAAGTTCGATCCCCGTCTGGGACGACCCACGTTGTGTCCTTGGGCAAGGCACTTTATCCCAGTTGCCACATGGGGGCACGATGACGTCGTGTACTAAGGTGTACTGCACGTCGGTGGTGCACATGTCTTCAAACACTGTAACCCTGATTGGGCGAAGCTTGAACAGAGTTAGAATGTTGAGGAGCTGACAGTTGCTCGTTGATGCTCGGTGGTTCTCTCCGGGTACTCCGGCTTCCTCCATCCGTAAAACTGTCACGGTCACGATTAGCCATGTGCGTAAGTATGTGACCTTAAACACCAATAAATAAATAAATCTATGTGAAATTCTTACCCTTATCTCTAGTTTATCACAGTGTTGTCTATAATCATGTCTCTCCTTCTCTATTTTCTCTAATTTTGTTTTCATTTGTTCAAGTTCAATCTGAAAGCAAAGCGTGATAATTGTGAAATGAGAAAAAGACAAATACACCTAATGACATTATTAACTACCACAATGCCTGTAACTTGTTTCACAACCAAGTCTCAATGATACATTAGAAAACAGAAAAAAGAAAAACTTGAACTGGTAAAGTGCTAATTATTTTTGGTCGTCAAAATCACGTCTTTGCCTTGTTGTTATAATTTAGGGGAGAGTGCCTTTGGGCACTCTTCAATAAATTGTAGCAAAGCAAATCCAAACAGATGAAATAATTTCACGTCAAAGACGATATAACGCACATCCACATAATATGAAGCCTATAGGTTGCAGTACCTGCACTTCAGAAGGGAGCCCAAATTTGGGCTTCCAGCATTCAAACACTTAACCCTTAACTGGTAGAGTGCTGGAAGCCCATATTTGGTCTTTACCGTGAAGTGTCGTACCACAACTTAAAGGCTTCATACTCTGTGGATTTTGTTCATATCACCTTTGAAGTGAAATTATTTAGACTGTTAGGATTTGCATTCTTACAATTTATAGGAGAGTGCCTATTGGAACTCTTCCATAAATTGTAACAAGGCAAATATATGTGAACAAATTTTGATGACCAAAAATAATTCAGCACTCTACCAGTTAAGCGCCTGGAGAGTTTTGTACATTTTTTCTACACTTTGACAGCCAACATCTTGTGGCTATGCAGTTGTTTCTAGGCAAGTCTTGGCTGCCTTGATAGGCAGCCAAGACTTGTCTAGAAACAACTGCCAAGGGTCTTAGAATGCAACCTGAAAGTTTCTCCAGAGGCAGCATGTTGGGGCACCTGTTTTGTCACAGTAAAAAGTGATCAGTCAGAATTAGAACCTCATGGGTTAAACACTGACAGTTTTTGTACCTTGACATATTCTAAAGGAAGAGAAAAGCTTGGTCTTTAACTCTGTTGATAAACTACTGACAAAAATTTACAGTTTCAAAGTTTGCCACATAACATATAATCAGCATGATGAAATTTATTTCTGGAATAAGCTTAACCACCCTGATCACACAAACTGGTCTTGAACCTGTAAAGGGGTAACTCATGATAGATCATTTGCCAAATGTATGTAAGCCATTCACTAATTTCAAAATGAATTTTGATCATAAAAATTATATTATTATAAAGACTGGAGAATGCCAATTGATAATTACTAAGAATTGCTAGAATATTTTTGGAAAGCAAAACTTGTGTTTATTTAAATAATGAATGCAGTATATGAGCACAAATATGAGACTGAAACATTCAGCAAGCTCCTTGAAGGGCACTTTACTCAATAAATACCAGCAACAATAATCAGTCTGTCAAGTCTTCCTAGCCACTACTAAATTCATGAACCTATTATCAGAATAATTGTCCACTGATGTACAGTACAGTGCAGATAACTGTGTTACAGCCTTTTTTTATTTCCAAATTACAGTGTAGAATACCTGTCAATAAATTCTAAAGCAAAGAAAATAATCTGGCAAGTTCGTAGTTAAATACATAAAGTTTGGAAAATGAGATGACATGTCATGAAAACCAGTGTCATATCCCCAGGAAATAAACTCATTAAACTTATACTTATTGCAGCTATACAGACTATGACAAAATGAATACATTAATAGACACAGGGCTACGACCAACACCCTCTTGGAATAAGGGGAGGGGGGGGGGGGAGAGGGGGGGGGTGGGCAGAAGTCATTTTACTGTTAAAGGAATCCTTGTACCACAGGCTTTTCTTCAAACGACTATGGAATTTCAAAGTTGACTAGTCGACACCCCAAAGTCGAGTCGACATCGACTAATCAGCAAGCCAGACTAACTTCGGAATTCGCACTTGTAACCGAGCAACAACACTGCGTTACACGAGAAAAAGACTTTTTTTTTAGTTCCTAACAGGCTACCCCCTGCTTCATTACAAGGACGAACCATGAGCTATTCATCGTGGTAAAACAAATGTGTCAAACACATAAACCTCCCTATTTTAATGTAGAGCTGTTCGGTCCACAGTAAAAGTAGTCGGTACTCGGCGCCGTCAAAGTACAGAAAATGGAACCAAGTAATTTTGGAAAAGACCGAAAATGTCGGTTCCGGTACAACCGAGTTACCACATAAACAAAAGAGGGGAAAAATGAACGTCGAGGGCCAGTTGTATTACGAGAAACATTCAATGATTTATATTTTGATGTTGGCGCATCAGCACTGGAAGAGTCAAACCAAGACACTGAGTGGGAGTCAGGGAGCGTGACACAACACGTGCTGCGGACAAACTGTCTATAAAGTTCTTTGAAGTTTATCGAGTTTCCGGTTGGTTGTTACATTGTCGCATCCACTATCTGAAGCCAGCGATCGGCAGCACGTTTTTTTTTCCAAGCATTTTGTAACCCTATTTCTCTGGAGATGTGAATTCATTGATCTTTCTACTGAGATTTTGTTGGCTTGCGAGTCCTCCTACTGTGTTTCGACTGGTCGACGACAAAAACCAGAGTCGGCTATAGGCGAAAAAACGTCGACTAGTCGACTAATCATTTGAGCACTACTCCTTTGAGAACAGTTAACTAATGAAGACCTCTATCCAATTGTGACAAGCTTTATGGTTTCAGAATAGATACTTCAGCATACAATTAAGATATCCCACATTCAATAGTCAGAGTGCCTCGACAGTCGTTTAACATCAAGTCTTGGTGTGGCTAGAAATCACTGCAGTGTTTTTTCCATTGGAGTTGTTGTGCAACTGCAGATTTTAAAACTGGTCAGTTTAGACCAAACAAAGTAGATCTTCGGTTTCTCAGGCCATTTTTTGTAAAATTGCATGTGGGCGGGCGGGCGGGCGGGCGGGCGGGCGGGCGGTTTTTTATTTAATTTTTTTTGTTATTTCTTTGCCATCAAAAGCTCAGGTTCTTGGTTTGTTTTATGCTTTAGGCCTCATAATGTACAAAATAGCATGGATGGTGGTATATTTCATCCCTTGAGTTCAAGAAGGCTTTGCAATGCTAAAGCATTGCAAAGCCTTCTTGCACTCAAGGGACAAATTTATCAATTTTATTAGCTTGGGTAAATATTTTTAGTTTTAGGGCCTGAGAAACAAATTTTCAACTTTTTTTTAGGCCTTATCAGTGATTTGTTAGGAGGGAGTTTACTGCCCTCCTTATTTTCAAATCAGATGAGCTATAGAGGGTTTGTGTGATCAACTACAGGGATGGACTATCAATCTAGGTAAAAAGGGACAACTATAAGAGAATTTCTCTCCTACTTACCCTTCCTTGATATGGTCCCTACCATTAATATTTGAGAGTTTTTTTAAGAATTAGCTTATTATCGACAAAGAGTGATGAAAAAATAACTAAGGAGCTTGCCATATCTCAAGGTCATAAGCTGGTATTATTAACAATGATGCAATCACCTTAGCAGGGTTTCACGTGCCTTAAGCATCACACTACCATGTCAGACCCATGAGGTGGGTGTGAGAATTAGGTGCCTTTTGTTATTTTCTTTAAAATGAGTCTTGAAAGAAAGATTTTGACTGATTGTATGCCCCCTTCCCCAAATAAAATCCATCACTCCAGCACAAGTCAATTGGGTGAATATATTTTTTGTCATACCTTGAAATCCTTCAAAATTTATTTTAACAAGAGGTCACGTATCACGGAAGCAATACAATGTCCCCTATTGGACTAATGAGCATTAATAATTATACAAATGTTATAACCTAGATGTGATCAGCATGAATTCCGTTGAAGCGTTTCCAAAAAAAGTCTGGAAAACAATTGTGACTGACAGACTGACAGATGGACAGAGTGCAAACCTATAGTCCCATCCAGCGATGCCAGTAGGGGACTAAAAATAATCTGACGTCCACCTCCGCCCCCCACACACACAACTTCCCAATCAACCTCCTTTATCCCCCTCTCCACTGGGGTAAATTTGGAGAAAATATTTATTTGATATAAAATCACTTTAAAATCCTTCAAAACTCATTTTAAAACTAACCCCACCCAAATACTTTCATCTCACCTTGTGGTGTTGAATAACACTTTATTACATGCCTGTTCTATGCAATTCTCATCTACAGCAACAGCAAACCATACAGAAAATGAAAGTCTGTTCTGCACATATGTGTGGAATGGAAATCGTTGACAGACTATTTTTAAATAGAAGCAACATTTCACTGGAATTTTTGAATCGCTAAAAATTATCTCCTGAGTTCCAATGTGTTCTATGTGCCAGTAGGCTGCCAGTAGGCCACCAGTAGGCTGCCAGTAGGCTGCCAGTAGGCCACCAGTAGGCCACCAGTAGGACACTAGTAGGCTGCCAGTAGGCCACCAGTAGGCTATCAGTAGGCCACCAGTAGGCTGCCAGTAGGCCACCAGTAGGCTGCCAGTAGGCCACCAGTAGGCTGCCAGTAGGCCACCAGTGGGCCAACAGGACACCAGTGGGCTGCCAGTAGGCCACCAGAAGGCTGCCAGTAGGCCACCAGTAGGCCACCAGTAGGCTGCCAGTAGGCCACCAGTAGGCAGCCACCAGTAGGCGGCCACCAGTGGGCTGCCAGTAGGCTGCCAGTAGGCCACCAATAGGCTGCCAGTAGGCCACCAGTAGGCTGCCAGTAGGCCACCAGTAGGCCACCAGTAGGCCACCAGTAGGCCACCAGTAGGCTGCCAGTAGGCACATTGGAACTCAGGTGATGAAATAATTAACACGGGTTCCCCTCGCAAATTTGATTGGTGATAAAATGTGTTCTTTTTGTTGATAGTTGTCAAATGAATTGCCGAGTGTCCTTTTAATAATTGTTTTTATAGACGAGAAGACATGTAATAAATGCAGAATGACATGTGTGTGTGAATGGGTTAATCAATATGGCACATGTGCCAGCGGGGAAGGCTAAAACACAGAATTATCTTCATCGGTTACAAAGAAAACTTAACCTTGAAATGAAATTTATTTTAGTAATAGTGACCTTGACCCAGAACCTAGTGGCATGGTTTTGATTGGGACACATCAGTTCATGGTGGGGTATATCCATGTCATATTTCATGGACGTCTTACAGTACAGTCACCGTGGACTGGTCATATTCCACGCGTGGGCAGTGATGTCCACGCAAGCATTTACCAGGTAATAAAAATAATCACTTGCAAAATTTTCATTAATGAAGCACCAGGTTGTAGCCGGTGCTTCATTAATTAATTTTTTGATGAATATTCCTATAATTAGTGTTTGTAATCTAATATTATTGCGGCCATGGAAATAGAGCCCACCCGTGGAAAGTGACCAGTCCACGGTGGATGTATTGTATATGGTTCAAAAGGTATAATCCATTGTTGAGAGCCTTCATTCATGGAAATATCTTAAACTGTGAGGAAAAGATTTTATCATGGTTAGGACACACAAAGTAGATCTTCTGTTTCTCAGGCCATTATTTGTAAAATTGCATGCGGGTGAGCATTTTTTTATTTTATTTTTTATTTCTGAAATTATTTCTTTGCCATCAAAGTTCATGTTCTTGGTTCAAGTTTTAGGCATAATTATCTATGGAATAGCATGGGTGGTGGTGTATTTCATCCCTTGAGAGCAAGAAGGCTTTGCAATGCTAAAGCACTCAAGGGTCAAATTTATCAAATTTTTCAACTTGGGTAAAATATCAGACATAAACCATTTAATTTTTAATTTTTTTAAGTTCACATTGGCTATAAAAAGAGAGCATGCGGCAGCCAAAAGGACCATGCAGGAGGGCCTGAGAAACAGATTTTTAATTTTTTTTGGCCTTATCCTGAAACTCATATGAAAAAGAAAGAAAGAAAGAAAGAAAGAAAGAAAGAAAGAAAGAAAGAAAAAAAGAAGGAAAGAAAGAATACTGACATGTATAAATATTCTTTAACCCTTTACCCAATGCACAGGTTATCAAAATTTTATTATTTTAATTTACTGGGGTTTTTTTAATTTTTCAAAAGCTTTCAATGAAACCGTATCATGTGACCCCCACATTGGAACGAGCTCAATGAGCTCGTTCCAATGAGGGGATACATGACATGGTTTCGTTAAAACTTTTTGAAAAATATCCTTTCTTCAACTGCTAAATTTGAAAATTACGCAGGAGGATTCGGCTGATTCGTTAGGTAGAGGATTAACACCTACACTGCTGGTAGAGACTACTGGCGTGTATTTCATTATAAGGTTCTGTACATTCTAGCAAGCAAGGATTGATGCTATCATCCAATTAATTGTTGAGATCTTTCCTTCAGATGATCGAGTTACAACTGTGAGAGACATTTTATTAACCCTTTACCCAACGCAGACAATATCGAAATTTATTATTTTAAATATCATTTTAAAAAAATTTTCAAAGAATTTCAACAAAACCATATCATGTGACCCCTCATTGGAACGAGCTCGTTCCAACGAGGGGTCACATGATATGGTTTTGTTGAAATTTTTTGAAAATTAATATTTTTTCAACTGCTGAATTTGCATATTACGCGGGCGGATGCGGGAGATTCTTTGGGTAAAGGGTTAAACTTCTTCACCTTCAAGGGAGTGTGAGAGTATAAGGGTTAAGAAAAATCCTGTTAAATAACAGGATTCAGTCAGCAGAAAATGAATGACAGTTAAATTGTTATAACATGCTTGCAGCAATATCTTTAGCTTGAGTGGTTAAATCATTGACTGTAAATATTTTCAACAAACAATTTTATTTTTTCTCATAAAATGTTTACTATAAATCTGTTGTTCTTGAAATCATGATACTGGTGAACTGGTGCAAGATAAATGTCATTTCCAGAAGTGAATAAAAAGCAAGCCAAATCCAACAGTAAACTAAGTACAGTAGAACCCACATATTTGGATATCTCTTAATTATATACCCCTGTTAATTGAATATAATTTCCAAACACAAAACCACTTCTTATACCTTCAGTACAAATTTGACCTGTTAATTGAATATGGCTTATAGAGTATACTCCTGTTAATTGAATAAAAAATATTGCACTATGTTGAAAAATCACCGTGACAATCACTGAAAGCCCCTTGTTTATAGACTGATCTGGTTTTAATAAATCAACTACAGGTAAAAAATCTATTAAATGCTCAGTTTATCTCTAAAATACAGAAAAGTGCCCAAATTCCAGTTAACCCTTTACCTAACATGAAAAGCAGACGACACTTGCAAACAAAATTCTTGAATAACTAATTTTTTCAGTTTTACTCTCAAAAACATAGGTTATGACCCCTCACTGGAACGAGCTCAATGAGCTTGTTCCAAAGAGGGGTCATAAGCTATGTTTTTGAGACAAAAAATGAAAAAAATAATGATAATTAATTTGTGGTATTTGTGAATAGTGCTGGACGGTTTGGGCCATTACATTGGGTAAAGGGTTAATTGAATACTCCTGTTCATTGAATAATCTTTACCAGCAAAGTGGTTATTCAATTAACAGGGCTCCACTGTACAATATTATCTATTGTCTATGTACCAATCTGATTCCCAAAATTATACATTATGTGGATACAGTGTACTTCACAGATTTGGTTATTTCTTCAATGAGTAATCCTGTCCTTGCCTGTGGGCACTCTCCCAAAAATTGTAACAAGGCAAAGATGCAGAAAATAATTTTGACAACAAAAAAAAATTCAGTGCACTACCAGTTAAAATCGAAAGCTCATGCTATGTGAATAAGTATTATTGTTAAAGCCACACAAAGTAGATCTTCTGTTTCTCAGGCCATTATTTGTAAAATTGCATGCGGGCGAGAGGTTTCTTATTTTATTGTTTATTTCTGTAATTATTTCTTGCCATCAAAAGTTCATGTTCTTGGTTTATGATTTAGGCCTCATAATCTACGGAATAGCATGGGTGGTGGTGTATTCCGACCCTTGAGAGCAAGAAGGCTTTGCAATGCTAAAGCATTGCAAAGCCTTCTTGCACTCAAGGTACAAATTTATCAATTTTTTTAACTTGTTTAAAATATCAGACATAAACCATTTAATTTATATTATTTTTAAGTTTACTTTGGTTATAAAAAGAGAGCATGCGGCAGCCACAAGGACCGTGCGGGAGGGCCTGAGAAACAGATTTTAATTTGTTTCAGGCCTAACGGGTCTGATATTAAGCATGCCGATTCATGTTCACATATCCAATCATAAAAGTTTTCCTTAAGATTGAATATTATTGCCTGGAAAACAAAACTACAAGCATAGTGTTGAAAAAAAGATGGTCATCATGACATTGCCCATCATACAATGCAACTTGGCAATCCTAAGTGATCTTCCTTTTTGGAATATTAACCCTTAAGTCCTCAGATTAATTTTAAAGTATTTATGGCCTTTTTCTGTTTGGCAGTGGTTCTACATCACTGCTGGCTGCCTATACAGGCAGCCAGCAGTGATGTAGAACCACTGCCAGGGAAAATTCAGTCTACACACAAGAGTAATAAAAAAGATTACACAAGGGAGCACCTGCTTCAGTGCAATATAAAAGTGGCGGTTTGGGGCTATATGGGGGTTTAAGGGTTAAACCAATTATAAGGCTGAAAGTCCCAACACATACTTTCTCATTGACATTGGTCAAGTAAATGAAACGTAAACTGATGGACATATAGAGGATCTGATGGATCAACTGGTAGCCAGTATGAAACCCATTTACCAATTAATTTATTCCCAGGTTGGAAGAGTAATATGTGGAAATATTTGAAACAGGGGAGATAACTTTTGTAAGTTTTTCCAGAGTGAACAGACAAAACAACAAGAGGCCCCACGGGGCCTGAAGCACTCATCTTGAACAGAACATAATTTAAACAGAGTCCAAGAATGAGTCTACAGTAAGCAAGCCATCTCCATAGGCTATGCTGTCAATCCTTGAGTCCCTCAGGAATGACAAAAATAATCTGGGCATCATGCCTTTTCTTCAGTTGATCATAAGTAAAATGTAGAGCTCCCCTATGAAGCCCCTTGATGCAACCTATGTGGATTAATCTTAGTACCTCTAGAGGGTACTGAATACAAAATTTTTAATTCTTCAGCAAAATGGCCAATTCCGGCTCCCATAGAGAGCCCAAATATTAACCCAGGCTCTTGATTTGAACACAGTTGAATCTGACTTCCCTAGAGATGCTGTGTACCAAAATATGAAAGCGTTCTGACTGTTGGATCTGAAGAAGAGAAGTTGTAAAGATATTTCTTTGAATTGCACTAAGTTCAAATTTGGGCTACCATAACGAGCCCAAATATTAACCTATGGATCCGATTTGAACAAACTTGAATCTGATCCCCCTAGAGATGTTGTATACCAAATATGAAAGCATTCTGAAGAGTGGATCTGAAGAAGAAGATTTTTGAAGAAATTCCCTCATATTGTACTAAGTTAAATTTCATGTTCCCATATGGAGCCCAAATATTAACCCATGCACTCGAATTGAACAACCTGGAATCTCACCCCCCTAGAGATGTTGTATACCAAATATGAAAACATTCTGACTGGTGGATCTAAAGAAGAAGATTTTTAAAGAAATTTCTTCATATTGCACTAAGTAAAAATATGGGCTACCATAGCGAGCCCAAATATATACCTAGAGATCTGATTTGAACAAACTTGAATCTGACCCCCTAGAGATGTTGCATACCACATATCAAAGCATTCTGATTGGTGGATCTGGAGAAGAAGATTTTTTTAAATTACCCTCCATATTGAACAAAGTTAAAATTTGGGCTTGTGTAGGAAGCCCAAATATTAACCTAGTGACTTGGTTTGAACAATCGTGAATCTGACCCTCATAACAATGATGTATACCAAACATTAAAAGATTCTGACTGGTGGTTCTGAAGATGAAGATTTTTAAAGAATATTCCCCATATTGCCCTATGTTAAAACTTCGGGCTCCTGTCGAGAGCCCAAATATGAACCAATGAGCTTTATTTCAACAAACTTGTATCTGACCCCCCCTATGAATGCTGTATACCAAATATGAAAAGATTCTGATGATTGGTTCTGGAGAAAAGATTTTAAAAAATTTTTGCAAATATGCTGACTCAGCATTTTTTCGATGCCCATTACAGAACACCCTAAAATAACTTATGGCAATTTTTTTTTACCAGTCAATTCTACTGGTACTAAGGATACTTCATACCAAATAACAGCTCTCTGTTCCGTATGGTTTGGGAAATATGGGCATTTGAAAATATTTTTATTTTTAGCTCCCAGGGTTCCCATGGGGATGCAGGAATTTTTTTTTTTTTTGCATGGGTCAAGTACTTATGACCCAATAATACCAAAAACCAAATTTGGTTCATACCGGACCATCGGTTCAGAAAATAGAAATTTTGGGCGGGGACAAAAATCTTACCCCTCCTATTACAAAGCCAAATATTGCTTCACAAACTTTGTTTGAACAAACTTGATTCTACACCTCAAAAGGAAGCTCCATAGCAAATATCAAGTCATTGTACACACTGGTTCTTGAGATGAAAATTTTAAAAATATTTTGGAGCATTTTCCCCCACTCCCTCCCTATGGGGCTGGGCATGTTGAGTTAAACAAAAATGACATGCCCCTTTGGGACCATCACTCACACAAACTTTCACTTGAATTGGCCCATTGGCTTTGGAGGAGACCAAAACATGGTGTTGATGCACGATGGACAACGGACAGAGAGCGATGAGATTAGCTCAGATTGACTTTGTCAAGATGAGCTAAAAAGACTTAAGGACAGATAAGTTAATCGCATAGGTGTTGTAAAATGCAGAACTAAACATGTAGCCTAAAATGCGGCTCTGTTGTGAAAACAACTGCCAAATGGCTGTCCTATCAATTATATTTTCATCCAACCCTTACCTCTTTATCTCTAAGTTCATCCTCAGTTCTTTGTACATTAAGTAATGGTTTACACTTCAAGTACAATCGCCACCATTCCCAGTCTCGAATCAACACAAACTTCCTAACATTTCTTTGAATACAGCTAACTGCTAAATGCTGAATCTATAAAATAAGGGGAGACAATTGTCATGTTCATAATATTTAAATGATTACGAAAAAAATTACGGGATAAGTAAAAGTGTCAAGACGTCTTACCTCAGAAAGGTTACTACACCTGGGCAAAGAAAATATTCAAGTTGTTTTCAAAAACATTTGATTTCACAAGAAATCTTTTACCACTGAAATTGAAAAGCAAGTGTATTACAAAATTCTGCTTTCTAGTTATGAATGAAAAGAATTCTACTGCAATTGTCGTAGTGACTTTTGAACTAATGGGTTGATGTTTAAAACTGTCCCACACTCATTTTAGTGTTCCCATGTTTAATCAAAGGAAAAACTCTGCAAATTCTCAAGAAGGCTTCGATGTAATTCTGTGATTTTCTTTGAATTATTCTAACTGTAAGATAAGATTTCAACTCTCTTAACTCAAGCAAATTTACTAAAATGTCAGCAACTGAGTTCATATTCGAGTGATATATACAGATTATCATGATAATGTGCATGTCCTGTGATTTGTATCAGATTCAAGGTGGCGTCCAGAATGGGATTTCAACGAGCTGGCTTTGCGGGCAAGTTGTGATCCCATTCTGGACACCACTGAGAATCTGATGCAAATCACAGGACATGCACATTATCATGATAATTCATTTATCTAACAATTCTGTCACATAAATAGATTAAATCTTCAATTAGTAATACAGTTTTGGGACATAATGTTGGGCGAGAAAAAGTTTTTAAAAACCCATATTTTATGGAACAATATTGTTGTGCACTTTAACAATGAGTAACACGGTCACCGCAAATTTTCAAACTTGTGTTGTAAAATTATTCACTCTCAATGTCACTTCCTGTGATGATACGCTTGAATTTACAAGTGTGCAATATTTAATTGTGCAGTTTCTATTTATTGTGTGTGTGTGGGGGGGGGGGGGGGGGAGGGGGGGGGGGAGGGGGTCATTTGCTATCAATAGTTCTGTCGCTAATTGTAAGGAATTTTGTTTTGTTTTGTAAGCGATCAGCTGAGTTGATCACTGAAACGCACATAGAATGTATTCATGCACCTGTTATGATAGTTCATTGCGTTCCTGGAAATGGGTCGTCTATATGATACGGAATTAGAATGAGTCGTCTATATGATACGGAATCGGAACACATTATGTGATACGTACCGTTTCTCATGGTTTTCAAGCCAAAATGAATTTGATTGTTAGATAAAACATGCATCTTGATTGACAGGGCTCAAAGATCTCAGGCATCCATGGTAAGAATGAAAGACTACGGGAACATGTCACACAGTGGGCAAGACCACAAGTTTCATTCAAGGATAAGAGACACTCTGGATAAAAGAACTATTTATTTTATTTTTGTAATTATTTCTTGGCCATCAAAGTTCTTGCTCTTGGTTTGTTTTATGTTTGAGGCCACATAATCTACAGAATAGCATTGGTGGTGGTGGTGTATTTCATCCCTTGAGTGCAAGAAGGCTTTGCAATGCTAAAGCATTGCAAAGCCTTGTTGCATTCAAGGGACAAATTTATCAATTTTATTAACTTGGGTAAAATATCAGACATAAACCATTTAATTTTTATTTTTTTAAGTTTGTATTGGTTATATAAAAAGAGCATGAGGCAGCCAAAATGACTATGTGGGAGGGCCGGAGAAACAAATTTCTAACTCTTTTGGGCCTTAATTAATCATTTATACCTATGCTACACATTTTAGATGACTTCCACTGCAGACAATGGTTCTGGGAATACAGTAAACAAGCACTCCTCCATTTCACGGGAATCCCAAGGGGAATAAAAGAACAACAGCTTTGCATCAGAGATGCTGGCACAGAGTTGTGGTGGCTTAAAGAAATCTGTGCTAGCATCTGCAACTACTGAAACTAAGAAAGAATCTAAGAGGCATAGAACAAATTTGGCAAAAATCGGAAAACATTTGTTCACGTTATTCAGCTGACACAAGCCATAAGTTGGAAATTAAAATTAGAAAACAATCTAAGAATGTTATTCTCATTTTTTTTTATTTTGTGAGAAAAAAATTTTTGGGGTATTTTCGTCATAAATTAAAGACGAACATTCAACTGGACAACAAAATTATTGATGAAGTGTCCACTTTCTATGTTGGTGAGAAGAATATGGTATATTCTCGCAAAATGTCGTCGTTATAGTGGTGTCTTAGCATTTTTATTAACAAAATCGTAAATTTTGCCGCTGAAAAATCATAAAAACAAAAAAGTGCCATAAAAATTTTTCCCCACGAAGGATTTCGGAGGATATTGGATATGTTGTTCCTGGCAACATTCTGCGCCGAATGATACCAAATATGGCTTGTTGCAATTTTTTTCCGAGTTGAACCCTAGATCGACCGGACAAAAATTCATACAAAGTACTAGCCCTTTTTGAAACCTCCATAAAAAATTTTCCCCAAAGCAGATTTCAGAGGATTTTGGATATGTTGTTGGGCGAATTCTCCTCTTTCCAACGATACTAAATTCAGCTTGTTGCAATTTTTTTCTGGATAGGTGCCCTTTCTCGCTTAGATCGACCGGACTATACATAATTCAAGTGGTTCCTCTCTGGAACAAGCTTCACATTTAGTAAATGGGGTACTCTATTAATTTTTGCCATGATATAGACTTAGCTGCTGATGTGGCATTAAGCACCAATAACTAAATACTCTATTAGCCCTTTGCCCAATGCACACAATATCAGTTTAATTTTAATTAGTTTTTTTTTAATTTTTCAAAAAATTTCAACAAAATCATATCATGTGACTCCTCGTTGGAACAAGCTCAATGAGCTTGTTCCAATGAGGGGTCACATGATAAGGTTCTGTTGAAATCTTTCGAAAAGTTAAAAAATTTATAGTAATTTATATATTTTTTATACTTACCAATGACCCAGACTTAGCTGGTGCTAACTCCACAAAAACCAGGGCCAAACACAAATTTTGCCCCCCAATCCCCAAAATTTGCATCCAAAACAAAAAGAAATCATGTCCTAAAGGACCTCCATAGTACGACTCTACTGCGCATGCGCAGTGACGCAGTCGTCCCGAAATTGGCGCCAAATATCATTCTTACTGGCAGTGCCTGGTCAGCGCTATGTACTCAGCGGGGAGGCAAGAGTTCCCAACTCAGGGAGGGCCATCCCCGTCTGGGTCATTGGTAAGTATAAAAAATATATAAATTACTATAAATTTTTTAACATTTTTATACTGTACCAATGACCCAGACTTAGCTGAATAGTAAACAGGCTGGAGGGCCTAGGACATAGAGGAAAATCCAATAAGCTCAATTATAAAATAAAGAGGTAACCCCTTAAGGAGAAAAGGAGTATTAGGCTTTACATGTATCTTTCTTATTTAATATTTAAATTAGAAAGATACACTACCCTTAATAATTGAGCACAATAACATTCATGTTCTCTATTAACATCCAGTATAACCTTTATACTAATTATTTTTAAAACAAGCCAATAAATAAAGTAGTCCAGAGAATTGAGACTCTTTATAATCATTTAAAAGTGTCCGAGTATTGTATATTAAAGCCCGTTTGACACTTGACATATACAAATGCTTCACACCGAGCTACACTTTAAAAATAAGACATGAATGAAAATAAACATTAATATTACACTTTAAAACCATCCCGGAAGCGACTCAGAAATACTGTCTTGGAGGAGGCATTCCCTTGCTTTTCACTATAAAGCAGGTGACCTAAGGGAACACCCGCCCCCCCCCCCCTTCCCCTTGCCCTGGGTCAAATAGCCCAGAGCGAAGAGGGCAGCCGGACGGAGTCACTGCCGGAACAGAAAGCCTGCATAACTATAGTTGCAACTGTTTAGTGGACGACATTCTGAGCAACAGATAACGGACCTAAACAATGCAGGTCTCCAGAAATGGACTCAATATTTCTGAGATAAAAATTAGTAAATGTGGATGGCTGAGACCAATAAGCAGCCTTCATTAAATCTGTAATAGCAACACTATTAGCATAAGCCCAGGAAGTAGAAAGAGCTCTTACTTCATGAGCAGAAATCTTAAGCACAGACTGCTGAGAAGAAGATAAATCTTCATACGCAGTACGGATAGTTAACTGAATCCATCTAGCAATAGAATGGACTGAAATGTCTTTTCTATTAGGCATCAAAGACAGAAAGAAACGTTTCCGTCCCTTTCTGATGAACTGAGATCTCTGTTTATAGATACGTAGTGCTCTAACAGGACAGAGTAAAGGCCTACGCCCGTCTGAAGACGGAAGAGCCTTAATAACAATAGGTTCCGGATATTTATTAGGAGCCTGATTCTTAGCTAAAAAACCGACGTTAGTAGTGAAGGTGATAGTGTTCCCAACACTACGATAATGAGAATCATCCACCGATAGTGCATGAAGCTCACTGACTCTTCTGGCAGAAGAGAAAGCTAAGAGAAAAGCTGTCTTATAAGATAAGAATTTGAAATCTACTGTCCCAAGAGGTTCAAATGGCTTTTCCTTCAATTTAAGGAGAACCCAAGCTAAATTCCACTTAGGAATTAATCTAAGAGTTCTGGGTCTATTTATCGAAAAGTTTCTAACCAATTTCGATAAAGAGACATTAGATCCAATTTGTAAACTATCATGATGTGCATAGGTATCAGATAACATAGATCTATAACCCTTTATAGTAACCGGTTGCAGTTTGATTTCGTCAAACAAGTATACTAGAAAGTTAGCAATGTCTGGTATAGAGGGATCAAATATATCAACAGAATGATCCCTACACCAACGACGGAAAACCTTCCACTTAGCCGCATAGTTTAGCGAAGAGGAGGTCCTCTTACAGTTAGAAATCGCGTCCACTGCTCGTCCTGTAAAGTGCTTGCCATGCAAGAAGGACCGCACAACGGAAAAACGTGAAGGTTGAGACCTTGCGGGTTGTGATGCAGTTGGCGCGATTTCCCCTGCCAAAGAAGATCCTCTCGTGGAGGGAGCTTCCGCGGTAGGTCCCACAACAGACACCTGAGTAGATTTATCCATGGTCTCTGTGGCGACAGAGATGCTACCAACAGAATCTTGCATTGAGATTGTTTTATCTTTAGCAATACTTGTTGAATTAACGGCGCTGGAGGATACGCATATCCTATCATTCCGTCCCAAGGGATCGATAGAGCGTCTACAGCAAATGCTCTTGGATCCGGACACGGGGACACATACGTCTGCAACTGATTGTTGAGATGTGTCGCAAATAAGTCTATCATTGGCCGTTCCCATTGGTAGCAAATCTGATTGAATACTTGTTTGTTGAGAGTCCACTCCGACGGCAACAAGCGACCCTTTCGAGAAAGGGAGTCTGCTAGCACATTCAGACGACCCGGTATGTGACGGACCGAAAGAAGAACGTGATGTTCCAACGCAAACAGAAGGATTCTTTCCGTTAGATTGAACAACGGAACTGAATGAGTGCCTCCCTGATTCCGTATATACGCCACTACTGTCGTATTGTCGGATAGGATTTGGACATGAGCATCGTGAATAATGTCCATCCAGTGACGTAACGCAAGCCAAATTGACATCATTTCCTTGATGTTTATGTGCTTGCACAGGAATTGCGGATCCCAAAGACCCTGGCATCTCGAATCCGTTGGGATTAATGATGCACCCCAACCTGTTTGACTGGCATCCGTCATAATGGTAAAACTCGGATCCGGCAACTGCAGCGGAACTCCTTGAGTTAACCACTGAATGTTTGCCCAAGTCTGAATCTCTTGTTTCACTTGATCTGACAAGAGAACGTCTACATCGAGCGAATGAATTTTCACACTCCAATTCTGAGTCAAGAAAATTTGAAGAGGCCGTGTGCGTAGCCGTCCCATCGGAATGAGATCCGCAGCGGCTCCGCACAGACCTATCAGTCTCATAAATTCTCTCGCTGTGACTTTGTCTGTATTTAGACAATAGCGAGCGTAACAACTGACTAATTTCGCTCTGGTTAACGGCAGACGAACGAGATTGTTGTGCGTCTCGAAGCTCATTCCCAGATGAGTGAATGACTTGGACGGCACCAGATCCGACTTCTCCTCGTTTACTATGAAACCGAGACGTCGGAGCAATAGAAGAAGATTCTGAACATCGTTCTGAAGCGTTAACTCGTTGCCGTACCTCTGAAGAATGTCGTCCAGGTAGGCCGACGTTACCGCAGACGAATGAGCTCGGAAGTAAATCATTACCGAGTTCATTACCCGAGTGAAAGCCCAGGGTGCTAGATTCAATCCGAAGCACATGGCCCGGAACTGATACACCACTCCTAGGACTGCGAAGCGTAGATACTTTCGGAATGTCGGATGTACCATGACGTGAAAGTACGCATCTTTGAGATCTATGCTCGTTGCATAATCGTTCACCCGAATACTCGCTCTGACCGATCGAATCGTCTCCATATAAAACTTCGGAGCGATGATCAGCTTGTTTATCCAGCTCAAATCTATGACTGGACGGAACGAGCCGTCTGGTTTCGGAACCAGAAACAGATGGCTGTAGAATCCCAGCGATTCCTGGTTTTCTACGACCTCTACCGCGTTCTTCATTAAAAGAGACTGCACCTCTGATAGCAGAGCGTCTCTTTTCTGAGGGTTTGACGGAAGATGAGTCCACTTTGGACTTCGAGTTAATGGAGGCTTTCGTTTGAAGGATATCTTTAGACCTTCCGAAGTCACTCCTCTCACCCACGGATCGTCCGTAATCGACGCCCACTCTTGAGAAAAACTCGACAACCTTCCGCCAACCGGAACGCGATAGAGGTTTGAGCCATCACCTCCTGGATCTGCGAGGCCTGCGGTAGGAGAAACCACGTCTTCCACGACCCGCACCTCGCCTCGTCGACCTCGGGGCGTCCGACCGATTGTCCCGGCCTGAAGGACGTCCCGAACGAGAGTCGCTATCCTGACGGTCTCTCGAATAAGAGCTAGAGGACGCACCGGAACCTCTATAGGAACCTCTCTTGGGCGGATAAGACCCAGAAGTGCCCGCCTTATTCGTGTCTGCTGAATCCGACCTTTTAGGAGCGGATCTAAACAACAGAGAATCACTAGCTTTCTTTTTAATATTATCATAAATAGCGGAAAGCTTGCCGTCAAAGAGAAGATCTCCTGAGACCGAAGCGACTCTAAGAGAGTTCTTCACCTTAGAATCCACTAGTGTGGATGTAGACAGGGCTGCGTCACGTCTAACCAACTCCAGATTTGCCACTGAAAGGGCGGAGTTACACGTGGAATAAGCTACTGCCCTTGAAAGAAGTCTTAAGGAGGATTGTATATCCTGAAACTCTTCCCCTTGAAGACGCAGTGATAACGCCTTCGTAAGGTGATCTGCGTAAGATAAGGCATCTAAATTGGCTCTGTTAGACGCAATAGCTGTTTCCAACACTGCGGTTGGAATAGAAGCTGACGACGGTAATGATAGCTCTAAGTCTTCCGCCTCGTCGTCCATACGCAGAGGAACTCTCGGTATACCCTGACCTGCCGTGTCGAATTTATTCTTTGCATTAATGAAAGGCAGGTTGAGAGTATTTGCGGACAAGAAGCCTGCTTTCCCTGTCCTGGAAGCAAGTTTAAAAATAGCGTCGTTCAATAATTCAAATGTTCTTGCAACATTATTGGACTGCGACGGAAACTCGGGAGCGATGTCCCTGAACCGCTCGAAAAAATCAGAGTCCAATGACGCTATAATTCTCCTGTCCGGAAGCGCAGCAGTCTGGCCCGACGGAACAACTTGAGGAAGAAAGTGCCGGATGAAGTCTACGGCAGCTTTGTGTTGTTCCGAAAGGGATAGCTCCAATTCATCCGTATCCCTTTCACCATCCGGTCGGACCTCCCGATGTTCCCGGTCGTCCGCCCCCGATGCTTCGGCGGAGCGTACCGACCCAGCGCCGTCGGATAATTCTCGATCCGACACCGTCTCTGTCGGCTGCTGGGATGCTGCGATAAGCTGTGCTATCTGCACTAGAATGTCCGACGTCGAGACCTGCGGAGGAGCGGTCTTTCGCTGCTTTGCCGAGGGCAGCTCCGCATCAGATGGCTCCCGCATACTTTTCCTATGCGAACGTCCGGAGTCCATCGGTCTCGAGTCCCTGGCTGCCGGATGGTGTGACCTGGTCGCCGAATAATCCTTCATCGGCGAAGCTGGCAAGATATCGGAGGTCACGCAGCCAAGGTGCGGTCGTGTGCGCCGGCGAGAAGAGGAAGCCTTAACAGTCTCTGCGGACTGCTTATACAACGGAGCGTCCCGAGCGACGGACGTATGCTCCGCTAAAGACACATTTTGTACCACAACATCTGGTCCCAGATGTTGTTGTACGAGAGAGGGGCCTCTCTCGCTCGCGGCCCGGCTGGACCTGGACGAGCTAGGAACCGGACTAAAAGGCTTCCTCCGTTCTCGTTCACTATCCGCCGTCACTGGGTGTGCATCTATTATTTTTATAGTGCTCGCATCACCCAAAATTTCCTCTTGGACCGCATCGGACGAACCCGGCTGCCGAACCATTCGGTGAATGGACGCTACACCGGGCGAGCTAGCGGACGACATTTGTCTAATCTCCATGAGCACTTTTGCCGCTAGCTCTGTATTTAATTGTGACGACGGACGCACACTTGAAGAAGATAACATGGAAACATCACCCTGTTCTGGTTCCTCTGAAATAGAAACTGAGAGAGTAGAGTGACCTTGTGGAGAAAGAGCCGGCATCGCTCTTTCTCCAGAAACAACATATCGTGACACACGTTTCCAATGTTTCTCATCCCAATGTTCACATACAGGACAGGGATTAATGCGAGAACACTGACTACAATTTATGCAATAATCATGAAAGTCAGAGGAAGATTTCTTCCTATTACAATTTGAACAAGTTCCTTTCATTGTGAAGGAACAACAATAAGTCCTAGTTACTCGCAAAAACCCCTGACACAAAGATACATAATAACATGATCCATTAATAAATGAAAAAACAATTGCAAAACAAAATAATTTTGAAAAAATATTTTTTCAGAGAAGCCCAAGTTGCTGAAAAGTAACGTTGAGCCCTGATGGATCCGATGGCAAAGTGTGGTCAAAAATTTTAAAATTATATAAAATAATTAATGAGACACTTTCGGATAATATAAATGTATCTTATAATGAGATAAACTACCTCAAAGGCAAACAGCCCCCCTCAAAAAAGGCTGTTGCCAATGAAAACAAACAGTGTAAACACAGAAGAAAACATGACTCCAGGCACTGAAAAAACTGGCCCGGAATCAGTCCTCAATTACACTCTATCTGATGCAAAACAGAGACTCCCAGGGGAGAATCTGCAGAACATCAGATGGAAGATGCAGAACACAAACGTTATACACCCATGGGTGAAAACGTAACTATGGGGAAAATAACAGAAAACATTCTGTAACCAAGCAACTCTCCCAGGGAAATTTTAGAAATGAAACTTCTCAAAAATATGCCAAAAGCATGGGAGAATTGCAAGGGGGGACTTTAGAAGGTTAGGGGAGAGGAAACACTGAATAAGCAGTGCAACAATTAGCAAGAATGACAAAAAGAGGCGTTTGCCTCGAAAATAGGCAACTTAACATAATTTTAACAAAAAATTTTAAGTACAGCCCTGATTATTTTTTGCCACTTCTTTTTTCCTCTCCTCCTTCTATCCTCCTTAGAATCACATTTTCTCCAAGAATTACGTGTCTGGCATCCTTTAAACTGAGATTTACAAGCACAAAGATCAGTGAGATGTTGACTGATGAAGGGCCAAACAGAGAATGATATTTGGCGCCAATTTCGGGACGACTGCGTCACTGCGCATGCGCAGTAGAGTCGTACTATGGAGGTCCTTTAGGACATGATTTCTTTTTGTTTTGGATGCAAATTTTGGGGATTGGGGGGCAAAATTTGTGTTTGGCCCTGGTTTTTGTGGAGTTAGCACCAGCTAAGTCTGGGTCATTGGTACAGTATAAAAATATATATTTTTCTCAACAGCTTATTTGTAAATTACCTGGGCGATTCATCAGGTAAAGAGTTAAAGATGTTAAAACTGTTTGATAAAAGATAAATAGAAAATTTTAGAAACAGTTCTACAAAACTACCTGAAGTAATTCATAGGATGAGGATGATAAGAAAATTTCTATTACATTTTACCTCTGTTGAGGGAGACCATCCTAAGATATGATGTAATTTCAATGAAATTATTAAAAGACTGAAAATTGGATCAGAATTTTCATGTTGGATAAGCTATTTGTCCAGCATGTTCTGTAAATATCTAAAACATTAACACTTTACAAAAGAAGCTAAATAATTCCAAAATTATATATAACTTAGATGTGAGTCTTCCATGGAAGACGTGTGTCGCCTGCACTATATTTTAATATTTCAGACAGAATTCTAAGTGGAAAAGGGGCATAACTCTGGAAAAAATACAGCGGATCAAAAAATAAAATAGGAGGTGCACAATGCCATTATGTGATAAAGAATCACTGAAAGTTTCATCAAAATCCATTCATAGGTTAAAGAGGAGTGGCGGATAAGAGAAAGTGTGACGTGGACGACGCAGACAACGCGCATGATGCAAGACGACAAAAGTAATCCCTATATGTCGCTCCCCACTTTGTGGGACGGCGACACAAAAATTAAGTACAAGTTTTTCAAAATTTTCCTCAGTTTCCCTTTTTTTTTCAATATAGGTTAGGCCGCACACAGTAGATCTTCTATTTCACAGGCCATTTTTTGTTTATAACTAGAAGGGGTATCAGTACCCCGTGGCTCACCAACAGGTGGCCAATGCAAAGGGGTGGCTGGAGTAAAAAAAAAAAGTTCAAAACTTGCACACAAAAGTCCAAAATTAAAGAAAATAAGCAGTTAAAGGGTTAAATAATATAATAATAACCACTAAGAAGCATGCTAACATAAAATAGGAACCATGGCAATATGCTACAAGGTAAGTCTCCACTTTGAAAAAAAGAAAGACAAACCTCAAAACCTGCACAGAAAAGTAAAAAAACATCAAAACCTGCACACAAACGTCAAAATAAGTCAAAAATTTGATTCCAAGGGTTAAAATTAAGACGAAATACCCTGGAAAAGAGTTAAATGTTATCGTGAACCCCCACAGCAATATGCAAAGAAGAAAAACATTTTTTTAAAAGCACAAAAATCCAAACCTGTAAACAAAAGAAGTCCAAAATTGAAATAATTAAGCAGGAAAAGGGTTAAAGAATACAACGTAGCCCTAAGATGCATGTTTACATACAATAGAAAGCATATACTACAAGGTAAATCTACACTTGGAAGAAAGGAAAACTAGAGGGGGTATCAGTACTCCGTGGCTCACCAACAGGTGGCCAATGCAAAGAGGTGGCTGGAGTAAAAAAAAAGTTCAAAACTTGCACACAAAAGTCCAAAATTAAAGAAAATAAGCAGCTAAAGGGTTAAATAATATAATAATAACCCCTAAGAAGCATGCTAACATAAAATAGGAACCATGGCAATATGCTACAGGGTAAGTCTCCACTTTGAAAAAAAGAAAGACAAACCTCAAAACCTGCACATAAAAGTAAAAAAAGTATCACATTTGTTTCAAAGGGTTAAAATTTAGAAAAATACCCTGAAAATATTACAATAACCGGTGTGGCAATATGCCAGTGAGATAAAACTCCACTTAAAAAAAATATCAAAACCTGCACACAAAAGTACAAAACCTGCAAAGAAAAGTCCAAAATTAAAGTAAATAAGCAGCTAAAGGGTTAAATAATATAAAAATAGCCCAAGAAGCATCCTAACATAAAATAGGAACCATGGCAATATGCTACAAGGTTAAGTCACCACTTGGAAGAAAAGAAAGACAAACCTCAAAACCTGCACATAAAAGTAAAAAAACATCAAAACCTGCACACAAACATCAAAATAAGTCCAAAATTTGATTCAAAGGGTTAAAATTAAGACAAAATACCCTGGAAAAGAGTTAAATGTTATCGTGAACCCCCACAGCAATATGCATAATAAGAAAAACATTTTGTTAAAAGCACAAAAATCCAAACCTGTAAACAAAAGAAGTCTAAAATTGAAGTAATTAAGCAGGAAAAGGGTTAAAGAATACAACGTAGCCCTAAGATGCATGTTTACATACAATAGAAAGCATGGACATATGCTACAAGGTAAATCTACACTTGGAAGAAAGGAAAAAAAATACATGAAAACCTGCACGCAAACATCAAAATAAGTCTAAAAATCTATTCAAAGGGTTAAAATTTTAAAAAAATGCACTGGAAAGATATCAATGTTATAATAACCACCATTGCAATATGCAGTGAGGTCAACCTCACTTGAAATTGTTTTTTTTTATCACAACCTGTACATAAAAGTAAGAAGCTGTAAGCCTAAGTCTAAAAGCTGTACATAAAAGTCCAAAATTGAAGTAATCCAGCAGGACAAGGGTTAAATAATACAAACATAGCCCTAAGATGCATGTTTACATACAATAGAAAGCATGGACAATTGCTGCAAGGTAAATCTCCACTTGGAAGAAAGGAAAAAAAAAACATCAAAACCTGCACGCAAACATCAAAATAAGTCTAAAATTTGATTCAAAGGGTTAAAATTAAGACAAAATACCCTGGAAAAGAGTTAAATGTGATAGTGAGCCACCATAGCAATATGCAGAAACTCTACACTTGGAAAAAAGGGAAAAAAAAACCCCATGAAAACCTGCACGCAAACGTCAAAATAAGTCTAAAAATTTATTCAAAGGGTTAAAAATTTATTAAAAATGCACTGGAAAGATATCAATGTTATAATAACCACCACTGCAATATGCAGTGAGGTCAACCTCACTTGAAATTGTTTTTTTTTATCACAACCTGTACATAAAAGTAAGAAGCTGTAAGCCTAAGTCCAAAAGCTGTACATAAAAGTCCAAAATTGAAGTAATTCAGCAGGAAAAGGGTTCAATAATACAAACACAGCCCTAAGATGCATGTTTACATACAATAGAAAGCATGGACATATGCTGCAAGGTAAATCTCCACTTGGAAGAAAGGAAAAAAAAAACATCAAAACCTGCACGCAAACATCAAAATAAGTCTAAAATTTGATTCAAAGGGTTAAAATTAAGACAAAATACCCTGGAAAAGAGTTAAATGTTATAGTGAACCACCATAGCAATATGCAGAAGTTAAAAAAAAATTTAAAAAGCCAAAAAATCAAAACCTGTACACAAAAGTTCAAAATATTTGAGAGCGGACGCCGACGCCGACATGAGGGCTATGCCATAGGCTCACACAACTAACGTTGGTGTGCCAAAAATGCATGTGCGCAGATGTTTTTTATATTTTAATTTTGTAATTAGTATTTTGTTACCCATCAAAGGTACCACCTGCATACAATCTGACGTGGGCATCCAGGATTTCATTAATATACCGCTGTGCAGTCAATGTACCACGGTCACGGTACGCTCTGTACATCCATCCCAGCTGATGCTGCCACAAACCATTATTGACTCTCCACCATAGCGGTCGTTCTCAGCAATGTTGGCTGCATGGAATCGCTCTCCTGGTCTTCTCCATACCCTAGAATGCCCATCTGTGTTGTTCACGCAGTACCTTGACTCATCTGTAAAAAGGACTGGTCGGCAATCTTCTCTGGTCCATCCAACGTGATCCATGGCCCATTCATATCGTGCCTGGCGGTGGTTCTGGGACAGCTGAATGCGAATACATGGTCTTCTCCATCAGAGACGACCTTCATGCAACCTTGCCCGGATAGTCTGCATCAAAACATTTACCCCGGATGCATTCTGAAGGTCACTGCGAAGCTGGGTTGCTGTGTCAAATCGGTTCCTACAGGCCTGAATGATCAAAAACCGGTCTTCAGCTGCAGATGTTGCCCTGTCTCTGCCACCGCCATGCCGTCTGACTGGTGTGCCATACTGCTGAAATCTTGCCTAGGGGTGATCACTGTATGGTGCACACCAAGGGTTTCACCAATCTGACGATGGTAAGCCCCTTATTCCGCCATCCCTACAGCCCACCACATTTCTGCTTCAGACAAATGTCTTCTTACATTTGCATTCGCCATATTCAATCATTAAATCACAAGGGTTTGTGTTGAAATGAAGATTGAATACCCTACACATCTCATGTACATGTAGACAGCACACGAAAACATCATGAAAATTCCATGAATGTCACGAAAAGTCTGCCTGTCAAGAGAGCTAATGTAAACACTGTGGACCATCTCAATACATTCCTCAATCATATCCACCAAAAATATCGCAAATATGTCGCAAGCAAATTTCACAATGATGTGTCAAATATTTGGTGCTTGGCAAACTTTGAATGTTTGGTTCGTTTTATGTTTTTAAGCCTAATAATCTACAGAATAACATGGGCAGTAGTGTATTTTATCTATTTTTATTGAGAAATTTATCTGACAAAAACTAATTCATCTTCATTTGTTTAACTCCTTGCTTGCTGCTGGCAGAAATTCCTTCCCCAAGATAAAATTTTTCTTTTCTCTGACATAAGTATAATTTGGGCACATTTAATCAAATTTGACCCAAGTAAATTGAATAGATTTTTTCGCAAATGATTTCTTGAGTTAAATTTAGATAAATTTTTCATCAAATCTAGTCATGGCTGCTTCGGAGCAGCCATGACTAGATTTGATGAAAAATATCTCGAAAATACTCAGCAGGTTAAGAGTTACTGTTCGCACTGATAATAAAGTGACAGCATCTGTCAGCCTGAGAAACAGATTTTTAAACTTTTTTAGGCATTATGAACATTGTTGGAGAAAACTGATCTGGATGCCTGTAGTAGAGTAATCAGTACAATGTACAAGTGACCTTCACCTTGCAGATGCGGCGGAAACTATTATATGCAACACACCTTCTGACCTTAAAGATACGAACCCAGCTATGGTGTGTGACACATTCTCCCATGGTCCGTTATAATTGGGTGAAGTTTGATGACTGTGGCCCTAACAGTTTTCGAGTTATTGGCTCGGACACACACACACACACAGAGAGATGGACACATGCACACTTCAATCGTTCAATCACTATATGCCACCCAACCTAAGTCGGGGGGGGGGGGGGGGGGGGGGGGGGGGGGGGGGACATAATCACTTGGACAACCAAAAGAAATTTGCAACAATTTTCCTGTGGGAATCCTACAACCGATTTCAGTTTGTTTCCAAAGAAATGGCTATCATTTTCACATCATTCTTGAATACATATAAGAAACTTTGTATTTGGTGAATGCTTAAAGATCTGATGGAAACAAAGGTTGGCTTGGTTAGGATATTCAAAATTACCTGTAATTTTTCTAGTTTCTTTCTTCCAAGGTAGCCACGACAATATGACTGGAAGGCTACAACTGTTCCTGTTATTTTTTCATCTCTTGAATTTTCTAGCTGTGATAAAGCACCTGATCTAAAGAACACCTGCAAAATTAAAACACTTGTGTAATAACTGCACTAACATAACATCAGTCAAATTAGTTTCCAAAATTAAATCAGAAATAGAACAAAACCTCCAGAAATTAAAAATTTTAAAATGTTATTCAACTGACAATCAAAACACCCTATAATGTGTAGATTGCAGAAAAAATGCTCAACACTTTTTTCTTGTTCTATATTCTTAAGGGTTTGGATAAGTGTCCTGAATTCCCACCAGCCTCAATACGTCCAGTGGTCAAGCAGTGATTTCTAGTCAAGTCTTGGCTGCCTTAACAGGCAGCCAAGACTTGACTAGACTCCACTGCCTACCTAATTTGTCTGTTGTCAAAAGAACCTCCTCATGATGGCATGTTAAGTGAACCTGTTCTGAGGACGTAAAGTTGGAAACAGGCTTTAAGGGTTGAGAATTGTTTTGTTTATCAGCTTTTTGTTTCACTTTCTGTATCTATGGACACATCACAAGTGTATGCAAGTATAAAGTCAAGCTTAGTCAATCCCTGATAATTATACAGACCACTTTAGAGAAATTCCACCCCAAGAAGTGGTTATGAGTCCTATTATATTTGCAAAGCAAAACTTATGAAACACAGCAAACAAGCATTGCTACCATTACTGGGTTCACACAGGATCAAGATGTGGTCAAAAGTTATGTTAAGAAAATGTTATGAAAAGAAAAATTTCAAATTATTTAAAATTAGATAATGGAAGTGTACATTCTTCGTTTATTGCATAAAATGTGAGCTGACCAACAACTATGGAAAAAATGCTTAAATGTAACACTTTACCAAAGTCAACACATCTCCGCACAAACAGGAGACCTCATATACTACGGACACATTTGACAGCCAGGGCCATGTTGTAACAGAAGCCTTCCTGACCGGAGAAGTTGGAATTCCTGGAGAGAACCCCACACAGTGGTAAGTAACAGTCACTCTGACTTACTAACCATGCACAAGCGTGGTTAGCATGGGCTGAAGGCATCAGTACAAAGTATGTCTCAGCACAGTCAGTGTCACCATGCTTCCACTTGGATAATTAGGATTAACTTCTTGCATGCTGCGGTGGATTTTCCTGCCAGGACAGGATTTCTCTTGCCACTGAAATAAGTATAATTTGTCCACATTTAATCCAATTTTCCACCTCTAAATTGAATGGATTTTTTCACCAATGATTCCTTGCGTTAAATTTAGATGAATTTTTCATCAAATCTAGTCATGGCTGCTTAATTGCAGCCATGACTAGATTTCATTTATTTATTTATTTATTTATTTATTTATTTATTTATTTATTTATTTATTTATTTATTGGGGTTTAACAACACTTTCATTTTTTAGAATGCTTCAAAGCTTTAATTTTTATCGGTAAGATAGGAAAGGGTAACAGCATTCAATGCTGTGAACCAGGAATGGTGCCTCAGTGGTTAGAGCATTAACCCTTTACCCAACGCAGACGATATCAAAATTTATTATTTTAAATATCATTTTTTCAAATTTTTCAAAAAATTTCTACAAAACCATATCATGTGACCCCTTGTTGGATCGAGCTCGTTCCAATGAGGGGTCACATGATATGGTTTTGTTGAAATATTTTGAAAAATAATATTTTTTCAACTGCTGAATTTGCATATTGCGCGGGCGGATGCGAGCGATTCGTTGGGTAAAGGGTTAAACTTCAAACTGAGAGGTTCATGCTTTGATACCCACCAGGGTAACAGTATTGTGTCTTTGGGCAAGGCACTTAATCCTGGTTGCCCAAGTGGGAGCATGGTAGTGTTGTATACTGACGTGTACTGCATGTCAATGGTGCAACTGCATTCAACCAATGCCAATCCTCCTTGCAAAGAGTCAATACATTTGGAGTCTGGCAGTAGCTTGTCACTGCTTGATGGTTCTCTCCAGCTTCCTCCACCAACAAACCAGTCTGCCATGAGGTGATTCTGGCTGTCAAAAGTGTCATTTATTATTATTATTATTGGTGTTTTAAGGTCACATACTTATGCACAATGGCTAATCGTGACCGTGACAGTTTTACGGGTGGAGGAAGCCGGAGTACCCGGAGAGAACCACCGAGCAACGACGAGCAGCTGTCAGCTCTCCAACATCGTAACTCTGAACTCTGCGCCGCAGCACAGGCAGGGTTAGATTGGTTGAAGACATGCGCACCATCGACGTGCAGTACGCCTCAGTACACAGCGTCATCGTGCCCCCATTTAGGCAATCGGGGTGAAGTGTCTTGCCCAAGGACACAACGCGGTTGCCGCAGGTGGGATTCGAACCGAGGACCTCTCGGCTTGCAGCCTGCACCTCTACCAACTGAGCCACCGCGCCCCCTGTCAAAAGTGTCATAAAACACTGATAAAAAAAAATTAAAATTAAAAAAACCTTCGCAAATATATTTATTTATTTGCTTTTTAAGGCTACATATTTCTGCACAATGGCTAAATATGACCACAACATGGATATAAAGTCAAGTCCTGCCAATCATTTATACCCATCTTGCCCATTTTAGTGGACTTTCACCACAGACACTGGTTACCCGGTCCTATTTTATCAGTAAAAAAGAATTTGTTGCTGTTCATTAACCCTTTACCTAACCTGAAAAGCAGACGACACTTGCAAAAATAATTCTTGAATAACTAATTTTTTTTCAATTTTTGTCTCAAAAACATAGGTTATGACCCCTCGTTGGAACGAGCTCGTTCCAACGAGGGGTCATAACCAATGTTTTTGAGATAAAAAAGGAAAAAAATACTGAAAGTTAATTGGCGATTTTTTAGAATAGCGCTGGCCGTTTTTGGCTGTTAGGTTAGGTAAAGGGTTAATATACACCATTCAATTTTCATTATTTTACCAATTTTTTATTCCAAAAGTTAGCTTATGACCTATCTCTATGATAAGCCCATCAAGCTCATTATAAAGCAGGGTTACAAGCTACTTTTTGGAGATGAAAAATGAAAACTTTTAGTTATTAAAAAAAAATTTTCTTTGCAAGTTGTCATCTATTCATGTTCCGACCACACCCCAATTGGAACTTGAGTTGAAAAAGGGGCATAACCCTGGCAAAAATTGTCAGACCGCACCCCGATTCGAACTTGACCTGTATTTTATCTTGATACACCTACATACCAAATTTCATTTGATTTGGCCTACTATAGCTTATGTTATCATCGGGAACCCAATGTGGGATGGGCGCATGGATGCACACACAAAACACTGGCTATTTTAATAGTCGGAGGACAACAAAATATTATTTGCGTTTAACTGAATATGAAACACAAGCAAGGAAAAAATTGGCTTTTGCTCTTCTTCCCTTATTTTTTTGAAAGTCTTGATAGTAGCTTCTAGTACTCAACTGTGGAAGATGTGTCAAATAAGATATAGAGGATTAGACAATCAAATTATCAGGAAAAAACAATTACTGGCTAACTTAAGTTTTTTGTTCATTGCATAATTTTCATTTCCAAAATATTCTGGTGATCAGTTAAGCCAGCTGGTTCTGCTGTCAAAATCCAAAAATTGCAACATCGACGCCGTAGCTGCGATGGGTGGTGCAATCTCACAAAATTGTAAGTTCATCAAGGGCCATAACTCCAAGAAAAATATTTGGAACAACACATGCATTGAACAGTGGCTAGACATCAATAAGATACACTTACATGCCAAATATAAAGTCATTCCATCAAGTATTTCAAAAGTTATTGAGTTTTGAAACTCGTTGGTCACAGACAGACCGACAAACAGACCGACATTGACACTTATAGAGCTGCTAGTCGCAGCTAAAAACTCTCCATGTTTTTTCTATAATTTAACTCTCTCTCACAAAGCTGTGGTTGTAAACTGTTTAACTGGTAGAGTGCTAGAAGCCCATATTTGGGGCTTTATTCAGAAGTACAGGTACCACAGCTTGAAGGCTCATGTTCAGTGCATTTGCTTTGTATTATCTTTGAAGTGATAACATTTAGCCTGCAAGGGTTTGCCTTGTTACAATTTATGGGAGAGTGCCCATAGGCAAGACATGTGTACAAGATTTGACGGCCAAAAATAATTTAGCACTCTACCAGTTAACAGGTAGAGCACTGCATTATTTTTAAAAGGTGATTTGTAACATGGGTATTTTCTTCAAAGACACCATGCTACCAGCAAGAGAAGCATTAGGTATCATGGAACTAAATATTTTGCCATAGGCGACCATTATAACGCTCAGGCAGAAAAAAATATGATCGCATCACTTTAATTTTGGCATTCAAATATCTCGTCAAGTATAGCCCTTCAGACAACTTTTTCTGATCCGAAAACAGGGGGTCATGCAACAAATAAGAGAAAAAAACTGACACAAAGGGAAGTACCGGTCACGTGCACATATTTTTCAGGGAATTCCCTACAAAAACACACAAAAAGTAAATTGTATTTTTTAGGTCCAAAAGTCATCAAATCACCCTCTTTTTTATCAGGAATATTCAACAATAATGCAAGATGTCAATAGTATGTTTCAAACGTTTATTGAAACAATATATTTTCCCAAGGCTGTTTATTCTTAGAGATTGCATCATTTCCCAGTGCAACATTTTTAGGCGGTTAACTCTAATTTCAATATTTAGTTCCGCGATACCATTAGTTCAGCAAGGTATTCTTTATAAATATTTGTTTTAGTACCATTTGGCCGAGGAGGTGATGGGACCTGCAATGTGAACTTTATTTCTATTCTGCCATAAGCATAAATGTCATCAAGGTTAATTAAGGGCTGTACAATAAGACAAAGTGAATCTGATTGAAAACAAGAGGCCCCAGGGGGCATAGGCACTCACCAAATGTTCCATACTGTTAAGACACAAATTTTATCAAAAGCTATTCTTAAGGTTCTACAGAGTAAATCTATACTCTCTGTGGAGCTAAAATATCAACAGGACTGAATGGGACAATGCTGCTGATCAAATATCAAAAGATTCAGAATGATGTTTCTGAAGAAGATTTTTAAAGAATTTTCCTTGAATTGCACAAAGTAAACATTCACGCCCCCATAGTGAGGCCCAATATTGATCAAGGGACCCAATTTGAACAAACTTGAATCAGAACCTTACTAAGATGCTACATACCAAATATGAAAAGATTTTGTCCACTGGTTCGCGAGAAGATTTTTAAAAGAAATTTTTCTTAAATTGCACTAAGTTAAAATTCACGGACCATATGGAGCCCCAATATTGATCGAGGGACTCGATTTGAACAAACGTGAATCACACCCATACCAAGATGCTGCATACCAAATACCACAAGATTCTGACCACTGGTTCTAGAGAAGAAAATGTTTGAAGATTTTTTCTTAAATTGCACCAAGTAAAAATCCATGCCCCCATAGGTTGCCCATATTGATCTGGGAACTCGATTTGAACAAACTTGAATCAGACCCATACCAAGTTGCTGCATACCAAATATCGAAAGATTCTGCCAACTAGTTCTGGAGAAGAAGATTTTTCCTTAAACTGCACTAAGGAAAAATTCATGCCCCTATAGGGAGCCCCAATATTGATCAAGGGACTTGATTTGATCAAACTTGAATCAGACCCATACCAGGATGCTGCATACCAAATATCAAAAGATTCAACCCATTGGTTCTGGAGAAGATTTTTAAACAATTTTTCTTAAATTGCACTAAGTAAAAATTCACGCCCCCATAGTGAGCCCCAGTATTGGTTGAGGGACTCGATTTGAACAAACTTGAATCAGACCCATACCAAGATGCTGCATACCAAGTATCAAAAGATTCTGCCCACTGGTTCTGGAGAAGAAGATTTTTTAATAATTTTTCTGTAATTTATACGATGCCATCAGAGTTATGCCCCATACAGAGCCCCCAAGGGGCATGGCCATTTCATTTGAACAAACCTGAATTGCCATATAGTAATGAACATCCACATGAAGTTTCGTGAAAATCAGACCAGTGGTTTCAGAGGAGAAGTCGTTTGAAAAATGTTCACAACGATGGACGCAAGTGATAAGTTAAGCTCCCTTCAGTGAGCTAATAAAAAGTTAAACAAATTCTACACAGTGATGGGGTATAAGTCCTAAACACAGACCTCCAAAAACCTGGCCTGCAGTTATTTAAATTTGGAGCTGGTCACCATCATGATTAAGTAATGAAAATAACCAGGAGGTATAGACATAATGTCCATGTAATGTGAATACATAAATAACTAATTGAATATTAGTCAAGCCATGCAAAAACAAATAAATCAATCTGGCTTCATCATCTCAACATGATATCACACCTGTGAATGAATTAGTACAGATGACTTGATATCCATATCTAATTATCTCATGATGGTTTACTACAGGTGAGTAAGTACACAGACAATCAAACCACCAGGTGTTAACTCTTTACCAAGGACCGATCAGGACTATTTAAAATACGCTCTAGCCTCGGAGCCTATTTTTTTAATTCATGCGCCAGATTTCAATTTACGGAGTCACACTGCTGTTTATAACACACACTGCAAGTATGTAATGGCTGTCATCATTTTCATTTAGTACACTATAGCAAACATTAATCTTCACTGTGGTTTCTGATCAAGTCTTGGCTGCCTATTTAGGCAGCCAAGACTTGATCTGAAACCACAGAGAAGATTAATGCTTGGTAATTAAGGCTTGAAGTATTAACTTAAGCACTCTACAACAATGATAAATGATAATCATATATATAATACATGTAAGAGTGTCTCTCTCGATTATCCATCGGAAGAATATCAAATATGATCTGAGAAGTTACGTGCCAACTGAGAAGCCTATTTCTGAGATTTAAGAGCCAGGTCCTGATGTTTCAGAACCAAATACGCACTGGCGCATGCCCAGGTCGGTCCGTGTCTTTACCTAGTACAACAAGAAGTATGACAATTGTAATACATTCTTTAATAAGGCCATTAACCCTTTAATCAACGTAATGGCCAAAACCAGCCAGCGCTATTCTCAAAAATTGCCAATTAATTTTCATTTTTTTGTCTCATAAACATAGGTTTTGACCCCTCTTTGGAACGAGCTCGTCGAGCTCGTTCCAATGAGGGGTCATAACCTATGTTTTTGAGACAAAAAATGAAAAAAATTCGTTATTCACGAATTTTGTTTGCAAGTGTCGTCTGCTTTTCATGCTAGTTAAAGGGTTAAATAAAATTCTTGTTTCTAAGGAAACCTCCCTAATTTAAATTCTGCAAAGTACACTCCCTCATCATCAAAATTCTGCTGATTTAGTGAGCCAAGACTTGCCTTGGTACGTACAGCTGTCAATATTCTTAGAATGTAGCTTGCAAGGTTACCTAAAGAATCCATATTGAGGTATCTGTTCTGTTGCAGTAAAAACGGATCTAGATCTTAGTCAGAATTAGACCATTTAAAGTTAAAGTATAAGCTTAACCCTCAAAGGACTAGATAGATATTTTTATATATTTTGGATACACTTTCACAATCTACATCCCCTGCCTCTGCAGTAGGCTAGGCTCCTGCAAAACTTGGAGTAAAAAGTTATCACATTCGTAATTAGGGGCTTAAGGAAAAGTTCTCAAATCATGTGATAAAGCAGAATACTCGAATTAACTCTTTACTAATAACAAATTACAGGTAACAGAAGCAAAGAAATCCAAATAACTAAAAGGGGTTCATCTCGATTATTCAAAAGAATAAAAGTGTCAATGACACTGTAGTAGTGTTGGGAATCGGTATGAAAAACCACAATCAATGATCGGTTGCACCAACCGACCGATGATCGATTATTAATCGATTAATAATGGCTTCCATAATGTGCATCGCAAAGCTTGATCCATGTGCTTTTATCATTCTAAATTATTTTTTATTCAGATTTTTCTGCTATTATAAACATACAACTGGATGCAGGATGGTGTTGAAGAAAAGGCCTTCTGGTACCGATATCGTCAATTTATTTAATCCTTAGTGTTTAAGGTCACATATTTCTGCGCAATAGCTAATTGTGAGACACTGAGAAAAAGTAAAGTTTAGTCCATCTTTTATACCCATGTGCCCATCTTAGAGGACTTCCACCCAAAGCATTGGTAACGAGTCCTATTTTACCAGTAAAACTGAGTTTGTTTACCACAGTTAACAAGCACTGATTCACTTCCCAGGGTTTAATTAACAGTTGTAAGCTAAATGTGGTTGACAAAGGTAACATGACCATACTGAGGTATAAACAAACACATGATAATATAATTAAATATTTATGTACAAGTTGATAAATCAATTACTGGCCTGCATTCAGGCGTCTTGTTTATAATATATTGAATTAGTGACTTGTTCATGAATAAATTAGTATTAGACATGCACAACAGTCTAGTTTCCCCTTTCACAGCAATTTAATTCCTGAAGGCAAAACTTCATGACCATCCAGAAGCAGGGCTTATATTTCATCTAAATTTTGGATTTTCCATTTTGGATTCTCACAAAAATGGATGCTGAGTGTCACAGGATCCCATGAGGCCACCATGGCTGAACTCCTGTTGTATGCTGATAACACAAGTTAATCCTTTACCCAACACAGATTTTTAATTTTTAAAACATAAATTCTATTCCATAATTTAAAAAAAAAAAAAAAACACAATATTTACCAATAATACCTTACAAATATGGATGTCATTGGAACCCGGCTCATTGATACATAGAGGATATTCACGAAAATTTGATGAATACCGAAAATATCTCGTGAGTGGCTACAAAGAAATATGAGGATCTTCACGAGCGACGCAGTCGCGAGTGAAGATCCTCATATTTCTTGTAGCCACGAACGAGATATTTTCGGTATTCATCAAATTTTCGTGAATTTTCTTTTTATTTAATGCTCTACGACTACAAACTCTCCAATTTGTGGCCTTTATTTGCCATTAAGGCGCATAATTTATGTGCCGAACCGGCGTCCATACAAAAATTACAACAACCAAACTCCAACCATTGGAATGTGTGAATATCCGCACAAAAAGTAGTCCCGTCTTATTTCTCCCCTAACTTTACGATTTACCAAGGCTGGCGAATTGAAATAATCGCAATGTGTTTCGAAGAAATAGAACAATAACAAAAAACACCACTTTCTTATTTTCAATAACAAGACACGTCATTTTATTTTTTTTGAACTCAATGCACTGAAGACGTGTGAAGTTGAACTGAAGAAATTTGAAAGTGATTTCGGCTTTTCGCTGGAAGGTGAATGAGAAAGTCAAACTTTGAAACCGCTGATTTAATGAATTGATTTAGTCACTGTCACTATCAATTATTCGAATTTGTTTGTATTTGGGACTCTGGAATTCATTACTGATGTGCTGACTCGTTTAAAGTACATGTGATTCGTCATCCGAACCTACGATGAAATATCGATTTCTAAATATCATTTTGATATTTCATTTTGCCGACCGACAGGGGAATATGACTTAATTTTTCAGCGTGAATTGATGCCTGAGCATTAAATAAATAAACATAGTTTATGACAATGGCATATGTATTAAAATTAACAGTGCTCTTCATTGAAAAAATAATAATCAAAATAATATCTTTAATTTTGTGTTATTCACGACAAAAATTAAGTCACTGATTGAACTATATTTTAATGTGGAGTTATCAGTTATTATCTCTTAGTCCTTGAATGGGTGACCGTCTGAGCGAACAAGTTGGACTCCCGTGATGTGTCCTTGGGCAAGGCCCTTCACCCCGATTGTCCACATGGGGGCACGATGATGCTGTGTACTAAGGCATACTGCACGTCGATGGTGTACACGTCTTCAACCAATCTAACCCTGTCTTTGCTGCAGTGCAGAGTTATGATGTTGGGGAGCTGGCTACTGCTCGTCGTTGCTCGGTGGTTCTCTCCAGGTACTCCGGCTTCCTCCACCCATAAAACTGTCACGACACGATATGACCTTGGCTGTTGATGTGTCGTTAAACCCTAATAAATAAATAAATAATTACAAATACATGCCCATTTGACATTTTTCTGCATTTACAAAATAGGGGCATAACTCTGTCTGAAAAGGCATGACTGACTGAAACTCTGAGTAACTTTATTCTGAATTGAAGCTACTGATAATAGATGCCTCTGACTCTGGTTCTTGGAATGCTCTACAGAAAGATTTTTAACAATCAACATGAGAATCTAGTATCATCAAGAAAAAAGAAAAAAAAAGGAAAGGTTGTATTATACATATCCAGGGATGCAAATCCAGTGGGACGGGGGGGGGGGGGGGGGGTCACACATCTTTGCCTCTTTGAACAGTAGTAGGGCAGAGTAGCAACTACTGCCCGATAAATGGTATGTTCAAATACATCAGCAACAGCATAAAGCTGTCAAAGGTGGCTACTGGTTTGGTGATATGTCAGTTTTATTTTATAACAAGAATGTAGTTGTCCCAATACAACTGAAAACATCTGGGTAAAATACAAATCTGCATTGGTGGTAGCAACTGCATGGGCGATAGGCCTGAAAATGGTGATATGTGAGTTATATTTTATAACAAGAATGTAGTTGTCCCAATACAACTGAAAACATCTGGGTAAAATACAAATCTGCATTGGTGGTAGCAACTGCATGGGCGATAGGCCTGAAAATAAGCCATCTGACATTTGCAGAATGAGGTCCCCAGAGGGTGAATTTGATGATGCTATCCCATACAGTGGGGCAATTTATCCTCTGGGTACCGCTTTCTGTTTAGTTTTGATACCCTTATTCAGACTGAGGTTTACAGAGGGTAAATTTAGTGATGCTACCCTTCTGGGGACCTCATTTTGTAGATGACAGTCTGCTTATTTTCTGGCTTGAAATTATTGGGCGATCACATTTGATTCAAAGAGAACACTTTTTTTACCTGCACTCAATTGACATCGGGTTATCACACATGTCATGGCCACCGTTTTTGATAACAGTAATTAAATGATAATTCATGATTTATTATTCAATTAACCCTTTACCCAATGAATCGCACGTATCCACCAGCGTAATATGCAAATTCAGCAGCTGAAAAACTATTATTTTTGAAAAAAATTCAACAAAACCATATCATGTGACCCCTCATTGGAACGAGCTCCTTGAGCACGTTCCAACTAGGAGTCACATGATATGGTTTTGTTGAAATTTTTTGAAAAATTTTAAAAAATGATACTTAAAATAATAAATTTTGTTATCGTCTGCGTTGGGTAAAGGGTTAAATAAATTACACAAGATCATTTTTTTGCCATGATGATATTTTTATGCAATAAACCTGAAAAAAAACCCAAAGAAACGCATAGCTGGAACACTACTATAAACTTCAGCAGTTATAATACAAGTGGAACAATGAATGGGGATGATGTCATGCACAGCTCTGGAACTTAATACCATGATGTCATGATCTTCATTCATAAAAAATCAATTCAAAGATGCTGAATGATTGTCAAAATATATGCGAAAAAGTCAAGAAAGGGAGGAATACTGTAAGATAAATTGGTTATTACTATCCAGTATGTTCCCGAGTGGTGTATTGAAGTCTTGACCTCATCTCTAGGTCATATATCGACTCGTCCTAACTGACTCATCGATATTATAATATTAGAACATTTCTTTTCATGTTCTATCGGTCGATAGTACCTGAGTTTGTGTGATTTCTGAAATAAAATCTGAAGCAGCAAAGCGACTGAAAGAACATGAAAAGAAACGTTCTAATTATTTTATTATGCCGAACAAAAAATAGCTTTCATTGTTAAGCGTTAACTGCAACATGCCATCAATCTTGTAATAACAATGGAGTCGAATCCAAAAACATGATATCATTTCGAACGAATGACATCTCTTTAGGAGTTTCCAGATCACCAAATTTGAAAATGACTTGTCACAAGTGCCGTCGCTTTGGGAGTTTCTATATCACCAAATGCCAGTGTTTACAATGCATCATGCTGTTTATGTTATAATTCATTATTAATGCTTGTGTGATAAGTGGTATAAATTAATGGAATATAAATTCATGTTTCTTGGACGATGACAGTTGTTAGAATTAAGCAGAGTGAAACAATTTATTTTGAACTTGAGGCGGAGGCTAAGTGAGGTCGAGGAGTACTAAACTTGTGGAAATATAATTGATTGAAGTCATAACTCATATTCAGGATTCACTGAAGTGGTGAACAACATGTGAGTTTTTAATATTTCTGATTCTTTTGAATTCATTGTTTGCAGTTAAAATTGAAAACACACCCATTGAAGATGACATATTTGTTGGTAAGTTTGTGTCTATCGGTGACGAAAAAAGTTAAACGGACACGGCGCCAGCGTTTGGTGTTGAGAAATTCCAATCAGGGAGTGCGTAATTGATGCTGAGCAATGGAAGTGGAGCTTACATTTTCTTTGTTCTCTTGTCTCCAGGGAAGAAAGTTCCGATAGTACCCGTGTTTTGCCCCAAAACTCCAGTACTATGACTTTTAGAAGGTGTCATATTAACCAATCATGGCTGATGTAACAAACGTGAGGCATAATAAATGCCCAGAGATGAGGTCTTAACTTCAATACACCATTTCGGAAATCCACATGGTGGTAATAACCTACATGGAACATTCAAAGAAATTAGCTACAGCAGTTGGCAACGTCATGGTAAAAGCAGTGGCTTCACAATAACATTGCGTATTGTCGTTACCAATTATAGTAATTGTAATCTGTTTGAGGAGCTTGCTGAAAAACATGGATATGTGTTCACAAGAATTGGCATGCAATCTCAGATCATGGGAAGTCAAACATGGGGTAAGCCTCTCCAATAACAGAAAACAGTTATGGCCCTGCACACATTTGACAACTTTTTTTTCTACTGAAACTGTAGATTCTAAAAATTATAGTGTTTGGTAATCAAGTGACAAAATGGGGCAGATCTTGTGGTCAACTGATTTTACAATTACCCGGTACCAGTGTTTTTGCTAGGTCAAAAATGAAGAGGCCATTTTGGAGATGAAAATGCAAGAGCATCTCCATTACAATGGCTTGCAAAAGAGAGTACTATTATGGATTGTGCCAGGATAACTGAGCTCTCTCACACAAGGGGTATTTTTAGATGGTTGAGTGCTAGAAGGCACTATCATGGCTTTCAGAAAATGAGGGTACCAGAGCAAAAGTCAACTTTTTCCTTGCTCATGTTTCATATTCAGTCAAATGCAAATAATGTTTTGTTTACATACAATTTATTTTATTACAAATTGCCGTGTGGGCATACCTATGGCCAACAAATATTATTTATGAATATTCTTGTACGGACTGACGGACGGATGCACAGATGAACGGATGCAATTCAGTATACCCCTCCCCCTTTTCTTCGAAAGTTTTCAACAATTTCCAACAATTTCTAAGTCAAAAGGTATGGTAAATTGTTTGGTGTTTGGAAGTTTTATGCAATGAGGCAGAAGCCTTTGTCATTGGCAAACTGCATGCCATAATTCACTGAAATCCGATAACCCATATCTGAGATACAGGCTGAACCGACAAATAATGTCTATTTCCTACAATTTCTAAGTCAAAAAAGGGGGATAACTCTAAAAAGGAGAATTTGAGAAATATCTTTGAATCCTTTTTTTAAAGCCTGTACCATAAGCAGTGTTCATTGCAAATTTCATTGCAATAGAACGTTTGATACCCGAGATACAGGCTGAACAGACAAAATTTGGCTTGGACAGACACAATTTCTAAGTGAACAAGTAATAAAAAAATAAATAACTAGTGTGGGCATACCTATGACCAACAAATATTACAGAAAATAATAATTTACTTAAGTCATGAAAGCTATGAATATTACCAGACTCACACAGGGACGCACATACGGACAGATGGATGCACAGATGCATGCAAGGTAAATGTGATGCATGTGGAGACGACGAATAATGAGCTTTCAGCTTACAGTCAAATTCACTACCTTGTTCGCATTCTACATATGTTTGCTTGTACACTTGGAAATAAATATTGTTTAAACTAGATGCATGTAATCCTGTATACCACGATTTTCTTTGAAAGTGGGGGTATAATAACAAATTCTGACCCTCAAAAAGAATTTCGCCCTCTACCAGCAAAACTGTGTATCAACAGATGGCCTCATTCTTGAGAGTTTATATCAACTAGCTCCTCTCAGAGAATAAAATCATGTCTCAGTGTACTTCTTTGGTTACCATATCAGCAAATCTTGAGTTTTCTCTTACAGAACCACTAGGTATTAATACGTCTTCCTGCAGGCAATGTTTTGCAGCAGCAAAACATTGCCATCGGGAAGACGTACATATTAATATACTTCTACAATTGGGGTCACAGTGGCGTTGAGGTAATCTGTTCTCGTCAGATCACCAAAGTTAAGCAACGTCGAGCCCGGTTAGTCCTTGGATGGGCCACCGTCTTGAGTGATCAATTCAGACTCCCACATCGTGTCCTTGGGCAAGGCACTTAACCCTGATTGTCCACATGGGGGCACGATGACACCGTGTACTAAGGTGTACTGCATGTCGATGGTGCGTATGTCTTCAACCAATCTAACCCTGCATGTGCTGCTGTGCGGAGCTACGATGTTGGGGAGCTGGCAGCTGCTTGTCATTGCTCGGTGGTTCTCAACGGGTACTCCGGCTTCCTCCACCCATAAAACTGTCAACGACATGATGTGACCATGGCTGTTAAAGTGTCGTTAAACCTTAATGAAAAAATAAATAAATAACTTCTACAATTTCTCTGTGTGCCCTCAGAAAACAATAGCCACTACTAAATTAAAAACCAGTCTTGCTATAAGAGGTAACTGCGTAATAGAGAAAAAGTTGGTTTAGGCAATGAGGCAGCTAAGCGGATCTTCTGCCTCCCTAATGGAATCCCAGCAATTACCATAGGCAGTATACACATCATTACTGTTGAAAACTTTTACCTGCTGCTGTGAGAAATTAACATCACTGTGATTCAATTGCAGAAAACCATTCTTTGGATATAATGCTGCTGTGATTGTTTTCCTTATGTATTTTACTGGATGTACTGATGTGAAATTTTTTACAACATCATCCTGCTTTTTTCTGTCTTCTGGTTTTACGGAGGTATAATACTTAACAACTTTATGTTGACACTCCTTCTCTGTGATATGTGAGTTCAATTCAAATACGACAGTCATCATACTGGTGGTATCCACTCAATCGTTAATAATGTATCTTATAATTCCTTGTAAGTGTAACAAATAATTTTCTTCTTAAATAATGTTTACTTTATCATTTGTCCACTTTCTACTCCCTGTTAGGTTGAATAGTTATGTAATTCAGCTTTACTCTTAACAATGTTAAAAGTTCACTTGTTATGTCTTCTCGTTATATTCTCATGGAAATAATAAGGTAACAAATCACAGAGGGGGGCACATAAATAATCACATAACAGCATTTGAACAGACTGTAACAGTGTCCAGAAACTACAGCATTAGGTGAATCACAATACCATGTTTATTAAACAGCAAAACAAAGTCCGGTTACTTAATCACTGTGTTAATTCTCTTCTTATCACAATATTGTAATACATGTTCAGTTTAATATTCTCAGATTTCTCTACCTTTTCTTAAAACACTACCTTCTGTTGTGACCAAAGTTTTCTAATGTAGTACATCTGTTGATGAAACTGATTTTTTAGGCAATGATCACAAAATTAATTCTGTCCTTTTACAAAGGTACCAGTGAAAGTACAGAAATATGTGTATAAACCTTGCTCTCAGAAAGCTTCCCAGTGGACTGAGGACAAGTTGTTTTATTGTCAAGGATCAAAGTATTAAACAAATAAATTTCCTGTTAGGATTAAGATTTGCTACTTAGTTTGGAATAGTTTGTCCTGTTAATTGGTAAAATTATGTTTGAATATTTGGTCAATTCTTTGGACCTGTACAGGCTTATTATAAAAGTCATCAAGAAGTGGAGATTTATTTGATGAACTGTTGTGGGAGGATTTAGGAAAATACATTAATCCATACTCGGCTGAATTAGTCGTAAAATTCTATAAATGGGACTTTTTACGAGAAGTTAATCTGATTACAATATTAATAATTGTTTCATCTCTGTATGCAATGCTAATATAAGGCTAAAAAAAAATAATGTTTTGATTTTCAGGCCCTCCCTCGTTGGATTTGAACCTCCTCATTAGACATTTTTATTATGTCATGTTTTTTAAAGAATTTGTGAAAACTTGGAATGAACATTTTTTCACATTTCTGGACATATAATTATTTAGCTGTGTTTGCAGTAAATTGCTTTTTCTTGTTGCAGTTTGTGGGAGAGTGCCCAAAGGCACTCTCTCATAAACTGTCACAAGGCAAATTCTGATATACTAGATCATGATTTAATTATTTATTTGCTGGTGTTTGAGGTCATATATTTCTGCACTATGGCTAATAGTGGCCACAACACCGATATAAACTCAAGTTTAACCAATCATTTAGAGCCATGTTTCCCATTTTAAAGGACTCCTACCCCAAGCATTGGTTACTGGGGCCTATTCTAATGGATCATGATGTTTGACAGATCTACACCATTAAAAAGAACAATAAAATACAAAGCCTTTTAGCTGTTGTTACGGCAGTTAGTTATAAAAGGTAAACTATAATTACACTAAAATACAACCTTTTATCTTTTTCAAGTGGAAAAACAGCAAAAAGATTTACTGAGTATACTCAACCCTTTACACGATAAAAGAAAAAATAAAAAAAAAAAAATAAAAATAAAATCCTCCCTCAATGATTTGAAAAAAAAATTGCCTGAGAATCAATTCATTTTTTTTATTTGGCCTAATATAACATTTCCAAAATAGCACGCCCCTTTCCCCCTTCCTTTATCAACTGCATATGACGCCTGTTGAGTTGAGGTACCTGGACTTCAAAATTTAGCCCAAATATGGGCTTTCAGCAATCAGCTAGTAAATGAATTAACAGTATTGGGGGGAGGGGGGAATTCTATGAATAAGATTTGATATTTTTGTACACTTAGATCAGCCAAGACACCAATATATCAGCTCTCAAAATTTGCCATGGCAGCCAGCAGTCATGTACAACTCATGAAAGGCTTGCATTTTAGAACCGTGGCCAGGCTGATGAATAGGCCCGGTAAAAAGAGCCACCAGACCTGATTTGTACTGTTCAGGGCTGATTTCGCAGATTTCATAAACTGTGGCAGATGCATTTGCCGGCTTGATAGATTGGCGACCAGGCTGACTGATCAGCCTGGTGAGAAATGTTTTGAGGCTGGTTACCAGGCCTGGGCTGATAGGCCTGGTGAAAATGCAAGTCCTGCTCATGAAACATTTATATCGAACACACTGAGTCTTTAGTGTCAAGTATACATGTTCTCCTGTCCATACTAGATAGAAGATTTTGTAAAGCAACAAAAAAAGGTTATTTGCATTTGGCTTTAGTAACTTCCACTGGAAACCTTCAGTACGTGGAGAGTGGATTGTAATTAAAACACCCACGGAGTGGAGTATCACCCGAAGTATCACTTTCAAATTCTGTACATATGGACAAAAAACACAAGCAAAGTTTCAGCCAATGGACCTCCGGGTTTAACCCGGAGGTCCATTGGCTGGAACTTTGCTTGTAATGGTTATGCTTTGCAACAAATTTGCAATTATTGCTCGGGTGGAATCTCCACTCTGCGAGTGATTTAATGATAATACACTCTCCACGTACTGTACACCTACTCATACCAAGCAGAGGGTGCTTTTTTGGACTGGAATACAGAATTCTTGTGCTAGTGTAAGATAAATTTTCCCTAACCCAATGTAATTAATAATAGCAAATTTGTAGGCAAAATGATATCATTGACTGAGAGATCAAAGTAGCCGATGAAAAGCATTGCACTGCTGTGGCAAAAAAAAATCATGCTATGGCTCTGTGTCTTGATAAATGTTTTCGTATTTCAAAAGCTGATAAAATCATTGTAAGAAGAATAACCACGAATGAGATGTGGTGTTTAGATTTTGGTTTGAAACTCTTCAATCATATTGCATGTTGGTGCACTTCGAAGTGCACCAGCTTTAAGACTGGGCCTTTTATGAGAAGATGAAATACAGAAAAAGAGAAAGAAATATAATTCGACTGATGAATGCCATCAGATTATCACATTCCAAATGAACCACGATTTTATATCCTCCGTAAATATCTTTTCCAAGAAACCTATCCGCATTAATCCTCCAAAAATGTTCATTTCCGACACTGAAAGCGAATACATGCATTTGAAAAATGAAAAATATAAGTTATTTAGAAGGAATAAAGCTCATCATAGAAACTACATTTTTCTTCATCTGAAGTAACTTTGAGTTCGGCTGCCAGGTTTTAAAATTATTAACCCATTATGTTTTTCAAGCTTTGTATGCCAGGTGTTTTTTACATTTTTGTAAAAACCTTACAAAACATAATTACATTTGATGTGACTTTATATAAGTACGTATGTGGAATATATATCAATATACGCTTGTGAAAAAACAGAATCTCTGTATAATTGCTTTTTTTAAACTAAAAATTAAGTCGTCATGTCTAGAGTTAAAAATAAACCACTAAAAAAATATTTTAAGAACATGTTTTCCAACATAAACAGAAAAATAAGAAGGTAGAAAGTTATCTTCTTTTTATCTCCTTGTTTCAGTACATCAACTACTTAATTATTTAATAATTTAATTTTCAACTCACTGTTCACTGATTGTTAGATTTATATGTCAATACTTTTAGCCTTACAAAAATTAACTGGGTGAGTGCTGGAAGAACATATTTGGGCTTCATTCTGAAGTGTCCGTATCACAAATTAACCCTTTAGCCAACATAACGGTCAATACCGGCCAGTGCTATTCACAAAAATTACCATTAAATTTTCATTTTTTGTCTCAAAAACATAGCTTATGAACCCTCATTGGAACGAGCTCGTTGAGCTCGTTCCAATGAGGGTTCATAAGCTATGTTTTTGACGCAAAAATGAAGAAAAATTGTTCAAGAATTTTGTTTGCAAGTGTCGTCTATCTCTTTCGTGTTAGGTAAAGGGTTAAAGAGTTCATATTCTCTGGATAAGCTTCATATTAACATTGAAGTGAAATTAATCACTCTGTATGGCTTTGCCTTATTACAATTTATGGGAGAGTACCTCGTTGAGCTCGTTCCAACGAGGGGTCACATGATATGGTTTTGTTGAAATTTTTTGAAAAAATGATATTTAAAATAATAAATTGATATCGTCAGCGCTGGGTAAAGGGTTAACAGGGTTATTCAATTTGGGAATATCTAATTTTGTGGGTTCAAATGTACCTCCAAAGTCTTGAAAAAAATTATTTCTCAATTCAAGGCCTTTTTAGGATTTTAAGTACCTGCACATGATCAGGCCTGAAAATAAGCATTCTAAATTCACCCTCTGGGGACCTCATTTTACAGATGACAGTCTGCTTATTTTCTGGCTTGCACATAGCCACCTTGTTCCAATAATTTTGAGGTTAAACATGGCTGCTGATTATTTTCAGTGAGGAGAAAGTTATCTTTTACAGTACAGAGGAACCCTGTTAATTGAATAGCCACATTGCCAATGAAAATTATTCAATTATCAGGAGTATTCAGTTAACAGGGATTGTCACTTTCCTGTATTCCTGAGATAAACTTAGCATTTATTCTATTATATCTTGTTTGACTGAGCTCCATGAGCTCTGTCAAACAAGATAAAATAGATTAAATGCCTGTATTGGATGTACTGAGGCCAAATAGGTCTATAAACAAAGGAAAACTGGGGAGAGTCTGGGTAATTCATCGACAGATTACAAGATTTTTATTCAATTAACAGGAGTTTACTCTATAACCTATATTCAAATAACAGGTCAAATTTGTACTGGAGGTATGGTAAATGGTTTTGTGTTAGGAAATTATATTCAATTAACAGGGATATACAATTAAGAGATATCCAATTAAGTGGGCTTCACTGTATTAATATCAATATACACACGCACCCTGAAATCTTCAAACACATGTACTCTTGAAAAAAAAAACCCAGAAGTTACCAGCCCCCTCTGCCACCCCACCCCACCCTACTTACCAACAACAGGAAAAAATAGGATGCATTTGAGGACTGAAAAATGCAAGCTCTAAACTACCAAAAATATAACTACCATTGACATGAAGGGGGACAAGAATAATTTCTGGATATAAGAACTATACAGACACCTGCCAATCAAGCTTCAAGTATCTGGCATTGATGATTGTTTTGACTGTATGTTAAGTAAATGCATCCATCATAATATACACAATTTCACATACTGCAGTATGAAGAACAGCAATAAATTGTTCAACGAAAGCTAATGAATTAAAGCCTAGCTCCCAAGATAAATAACATTAACTATCACTGGCAAACAGAAAAGAGTGACGGCAGAAAGGAAATGTCCTTTTTTCTGTCAAGGTAACTTTTTTTTGTATTTGTTCTTTCCATACAATTATATATACTAGTTGAGGGATAAGCAACGAAAATTGTTCTGACACTTTTCTTCGGTTATAAATCAAATCTTTGACACCATGTATTTTGAAACTTCTAACTGAGAGCTTCCCAAGAAATGATGACAAGAGTAAGAACTAGAGGTACTGTGAGCAAGCTCACAAAGTGATACCCCCTCCCCCACCCCGCACCTGTCAGAACAGAATTATATTGCTTCATGCACACCTTCATATGGAGTTCTTCCATTGTGTAAAGTTCCATGAAAATTCTTCAAACGGTTTAGGAGGAGTTGCACTTATAAGGATGGACAGACGGACGGATGGACGGACAGACGGACGAACAGACAGGGTGATTCCTATGTACCACCCCCCCTCCCCCCCAAACCTTGTTTGCGGGGGTATAATTATCGAATTACCCTTTCCTTTTGTTGAGAAGTTTGGATCAAGCTAGAATCACTGGAGTGTTGTCTTTGAGCAAGACACAAAGCCCCTCTTGTTTGTTTTGGAAGCATGGTTGAGCAGTGTAATACTGTTGTTGTTAACTGGTTGAGTGCTAGAAGCCACTATCAGGTATCAGGACTTCAAAACAAATGAGGGTACCAGAGCAAAAACCAACATTTTCCTTGCTCATGTTTCCAATTCATTCAAATGAAAATAATATTTTGTTTATATAAGTTTGTTCTATTACAAATTATTGGAGAGTGCCTATGGGCACTCTCCAATAATTTGTAATGAAACAAATTTTGAATAACAAATTTAGACCACCAAAAATAATCTAGCCCTCAACCAGTTAATGACATTTTCAATTGCCATGGTAATCATGTCACAGTTTTACAGGTGAAGGAAGCCAGAGTAACGGGAGAGAACCACCAAGCAGTGCAGAGCAATTGTAACACTCTCAAATTGACTAACCCAACACAAGCAAACTTAACCCTTTATCCAACGCAGACGATGTCAAAATTTATTATTTTAAATATCATTTTTTTAATTTTTAAAAAAATTTCAACAAAACCATATCATGTGACCCCTCATTGGAACAAGCTCAATGAGCTCGTTCCAATGAGGGGTCACATGATATGGTTTTGTTGAAATATTTCGAAAAATATAATTTTTCCAACTGCTCAATTTACATATTACGCAGACGGATGCAGGCAATTCGCTAGGTAAAGGGTTACCAGCAGTTAAAAGGCAAGTATACCATCAACATGCAGTACAGCCTGGTACATAATGACACTGTGCCCTCACAATTGGAATTAAGTGTCATGTCTAAGGATACAACACGTATGGTGCAGATCAGGACTGAACCGTTGATCTTCCAGTATAAAGTCTAATGCATTAACCATGGAACCAGCTTGCTCTTAACTAGCAGAGTGCTGGAAGCCCATATTTGGGCTTTATTCTTAAGTACAGTTACTGCAACTTAGAGGCTTCAAATTCAGTGGCTGTGCTTCATATTATCTTTGAAGTGATATAATTTAGTCTGTTAAGATTTGCCCTGTTACAATTTATAGGAGAGTGCCGACAGGCACACTCCTATAAATTGTAACAAGGCAAAGAAATGTGAACAAATTTTGGTGGCCAAAAATAACCTAGCACTCTACCAGTTAAGCAATGCTGCTATTATGCAATAAGGTGCTTGACAAGTAGATGGTACAGATGTCTTTAACTGGTAGAGTGTAAAATTATTTTTAGTTGTCAGAATATGTTAACATGTCTTTTCCTTGTTACAATTTACCTATAAGGCCACACAAAGTAGATCTTCTGTTTCTCAGGCCATTATTTGTGAAATTGCATGCGGGCGAGCATTTTTTTATTTTATTTTTTATTTCAGTAATTTCTTCTTTCCATCAAAAGTTCATGTTCTTGGTTCAAGTTTTAGGCCTCATAATATTCAGAATAGCATGGGTGGTGATGTACTTCGTCCCTTGAGTGCAAGAAGGCTTTGCAATGCCAAAGCATTGCAAAGCCTTCTTGCACTCAAGGGACAAATTCATCAATTTTTTTAACTTGGGTAAAATATCAGACATAAACCATTTAATTTTTATTTTTTTTAAGTTTAAATTGGTTATAAAAAGAGAGCATGCAGCAGCCAAAAGGACCATGAGGGAGGTTCTGAGAAACAGATTTTTTATTTTTTAGGCCTAAACTGTAATGCAGCAAATTGATATAGACTAAACATTTTCATTTCAAGATAAAATGAAGCATATCCATAGATTCAAAGTGTTTAATTTGTGGAGCTTGCACTTCAGAATGAAGCCCAAATAAGGACAACCATCACACTACAAGTTAATCATGAGAATCAAGCTGAGGTCTGCTTGTGATAAGTAAGTTGGGTGTTTTTGTCGGATGTTCTGGTTTATTAACGGTCCTTGAGGACTGAATAAGAGCCCTCTGACTTATTAATGGACCTCGACTTTGTCTTGGGCTGGTAATAAACCCTCGGGCTGTTATTCATTCCTCTCAGGCAGTTAAGAAACCCTAACGCACTCCAAACTCATGTTATTGTTATATTAACTCCTTGTTTGCTGCCGGTGGATATCCCTGCCCAGGACAGGATTTCTCTAGCCACTGACATAAGTTTGATATGGGCACATTTAATCAAATTATCCCCCTGTAAATTAAAAAGATTTTTCCACCAATGATTTCTTGTGTTAAATTTAGATGAATTTTTCATCCAATCTAGACTAATCATGGCTGCTTTACAGCAGCCATGACGAGATCTGATGAAAAATATCTAGAAAATACTCAGCGGGTTAAGAGTTAAATCACTATTAACCCTTTAACCAATGCAGACAATTCCAAAATTTATTATTTTAAATATCCTTTTTTAATTTTTTTCAAAGAAATTCAACAAAAGCATATCATGTGACCCCTCTTTGGAATGAGCTCCTTCCAAAGAGGGGTCATATGATATGGTCTTGTTGAAATTTTTCGAAAAATAATATATTTTCAGCTGCTGAATTTGCATATTACGCAGGCAGATGCGGGCGATTCGTTGGGTAAGGGGTTAACAAGAGCTATGCAAAGCTTGGGCCACTGCCCCTGACCTGTTGGCCTGTTCCAAATAACCGTAAAAGGTATTGTGGGATAGAAAAACTTCCTAAGTAGAAAGAGTGAAAAAAGACAATAACTCTGGGAAAAATGTTTGGACGGAACCCATTCCTTGTGCATATATGTTCCTCCATGCAGGTCTATCAGCATACCAAAGGGGATCCAAATCCAACTGATGGCTTTGAAATTACAATCCAAAGCAGGCAGGCAGGCAGGCAGGCAGGCAGGCAGGCAGGCAGGCAACAAGTCCGGACAACATGCAATGTGTATGGCATCCCGGTGGTACACGTTCTTATCTAATAACAATTAAACTCAAGCTCATCATGTGACCAGTCAGCATGTTGAAATGTCTGACAGCTAGTTACTGTCTAACCCTTTACCTAACATGAAAGGCAGACAACACTAACAAACAAAATTATTGAATAACTAATTTTTTTCATTCATGCATCAAAAACATAGCTTATGACCCTTCATTGGTATGTGCTCAACTCGCTTGTTGCAGTGAGGGTACATAAGCTATGTTTTTGAGACAAAAAATGAAGAAATAATAAAAATTGAATGATAATTTTTGTGAATACCACTGGCCAGTTCTGGCTGTTACTTTTGGTAAAGGGTTAATTATTAGTGGTTCTTTCTGGATACTCTTTAGGCACCTAAAAAAAATTCTACATGACATGACCCTGCTTGCTGGAAGTTTTGTTTAAATAAATAATAAATAAATAAATAAATAAATAAATAAATAAATAAATAAATAAATAAATAAAGCACAATGAGTCCACTCCCACCATATTGTTCAGTTATCTTTGCAAGGTCTCCACTGGATACAATACTGGTTGAAAGTTACAAGGAAATAGATGACTCAAAAAATGAAAAATGCTTCAAAGCAATGCAAATCACCCAAATACTGTTCCTTGGGGCAATTAAATCAAATAATACCTCTCTGTATAGACATTCCACCAACAATAGAAAAAAACAGTTACAAACTCTCTTTGACATTCCAGTTCTTCATTCTGATTCACCAAACATCAAATCATAACAATGATTATTATTTTTTCACAATTATTGACCCAAAAGGATTGAAATTTGTTATATTCCATCAGATTGACCCTTAGTCTCAAAGTTGTCAATCTAGTGAAAGAAAACACATTTTTAACCCTTCACCTAACTTGAAAAGCAGATAGCTCTTGCAATGAAAATTCTTGAATAACTAATATTTTTAATTTTTTGACTCAAAAGCATAGGTTATGACCCCTCATTGGAAAGAGCTCGATGAGCTCATTCCAAAGAGGGGTCATAATCTATGTTTTTGAGACAAAAAATTAAAAAATAATGAAAATTAATTGGCAATTTTTGTGAATGGCGCTGGCCGGTTTTGGCCATGACATTGGGTAAAGGGTTAATGTACTAAACCTCTTTTCAAATGCCTCCATAAATTAAGAAAATCTGTTTCCTTTAACTGGTCGAGTGCTGAATTATTATTAGTCCTCAAAATTTGTTCACAAGTTGTTGCCTTGTAACAATTTACAGAAGAGTACCCGAAGGCACTCTCACATAAATTGTTACAAGGAAATTCCCTACAATCTACAAAATCTACCTACAAAGATAATATGAAGGACACCAATAGAGTTTGAAGCCTTCGAGTTGCAATACCGGCACTTGAGAGTAAAGCCCAAATGTGGGCTTCCAGCACTCTATCAGTTAAACTGATTGATTGGGGCTGAAAAAAATCTTGTTCTAAAGAAATTTTCCTGATTGATGTAAGAATTGGAATGAAATTATCAGCTGCTTTTTCAGAATATGAATGAGGGGTGGTGTGTTCAGGTGTATGAAGTTCATAGCACTTCATACAAAGACAGAATGCGATGTGTGTTTGAATCGGTGGGTGTTTTACATAACTCGTTGGAATGGCGTAATCATATTTCGCTTGAGCCGTTGTGTTTATTACACAACCCATGCATTAAAATTCATTTAAATAAACAAATTTTAATCCCGATGTTTAAACCCAAAGGTGAAGAGTTTGTTTTGACTGAAGCTGTACTGATCACATGGATTGATAAAAATTCAAAACAACCTTTTCAGAACCAGTGTTTGTTGAAATTTGTATCGCTGTTTACTAACAGTAATAGCCACCAAATGGTTAGGCGTGAATGGGCTGGTGCCCGTTCATGCCCAACCATTTGGTGGCTATTACTGGTAGTAAAAATGTAAGTACAAATATGTGCAGATTTGCAAAACAGCTGGGAGAAACGTTTTTAAAAGAAGTTCGAAGCATGCCAAGATGTACAAAGATTTACTGAAATAAAGTTGACCAATTTAGATATAATGGGATCCACAAAACGAGACGGCCACAGGACTGGGTTAATGTTCCGGTTGGAAATGATTGGGTTTTTTTTAAATATTATCTCATTTTTGGCTAATTTTTTGTGAACCGACTTTATTTTGCTTTGGACGTTTTCATTTTCACACTATGCGACAGACGGTCGATAATTGTATAACGAAATTTGGAAACTTTTCGAAGCGTAACTAAACGGTGGGGTAAAAAAGTTCCGGCTTGTATATCACCCGCTGAATACAGAATCATTTTATATCGTAGCGGCGATTCCGTTGAATACAAGGGTTTAAAGTTTAATGGATGTGTAATAAAAAACTTAACAAGTCCATTCCACATTAACCCCTTGCATGCTGCTTGCAGATATTCCTGCACAGGACACAAAATCCCTTGGCATTGAATTAAATGATATTTGGGCACATTTTACCAAATTTCTTCCCTGTAAATTGAATAACTCTATGATCAATGATTTCCTTGGATAAATTTAGATGAATTTTTCATCAAATCCAGCCATGGCTGCTGTGAAGTAGTGCAGCCAAGCATAGATTTGAAGAAAAATATTTTGAAAATAATTAGAGGGTTAACCATTTATATGATGGGAATATCAAACAGTGACATATATTACCGACTCTGTAGCTTTTGTCAACACTTGGGCCCTGCAAATATTTGGTATTCGAAATGATATTTAATTCGCTGGCAGTATTCAATTCAAATTCGGTCTGTCGGTTTGGACCAGATATTGGCAGGAGGAAGGCCCATTTTAAAAATCAGCTTAAAACCAGATTCCATCTCATGCAAATCCGCATTCAGTGCCGGCGACAGATTTATCCGTCACTCGTACTTCATATTTCATGTGATGGGGACTGATATATCCATCTGTATCCGATGTTGTATTACTTTGTCATAACCTGTAGTTCGGTCACATATTTTACAACTGACATAACCCACACGTAACCTAAATGGCCGTTTGCACGTTATTTCCAGGCCTGTTATTTCCAAAATCATCTTTTCTTGCACAAAAAACCCTGAAATTTGAGCGATGCTCAGGTATGAACTGACCGACCTGAGCAATAAAGACCAGGACCAGACCTTAAAATTTGTTCAGTCTCACAAGAATCTGTTTTGATTCTCACAAACTCCTGCTGTAAAAATCAATTTTGTGCTCTTAAATAATTTAGAATTTAAGAGTTCTTTTATGAGCATAACCAGTACATATTCCACAGTAAAAGACATTTATGCTACCCTGTGAATTATCGCAAATTATCTAAAAGATATTTCTTGATATCCATCGACTTCATGGATATCGAGGAATATTCCTATGTAGCTTCCTAAATAACATCACGCTTCTGCACAAGACATCGCCTTGAAGGAACGATCAGCTCATCCTTTTTATTGTTTTGAAACATACATGTTTTCAGTCGTTTTGGGCTGAATATTGCACAGTAAAATGTCACGTAGCATATAACAAAAAGAAAATCTATGGTATTTTAGTGAATATTGGGAGTTATCTCATTTGTGTGGACTTAAAAATATTATTTGTCATTCGTACAAGAGCTCGTGGAAAATAAAACTTTCAGGTCCACACACATGAGATAATTCCCTATATTCACTAAAACTGCGTAAATATCCTCTCGATATTTATAAATTTACTAGTGTTTAACCCTTAACCCTTTACCTAACATGAAAAGCAGACGACACTTGAAAACAAAATTCATGAATCACTAATTTTTTTCATTTTTTCTGTAAAAAACATAGGTTATGACCTCTCATTGGAACGAGCTTGAAAAGCTCGTTCCAAAGAGGAGTCATAAGCTATGTTTTTGACACAAAAAATGAAAAAATATTGAAAATAAATTGGTGATTTTTTAGAACAGCGCTGGTTGGTTTTGTCCTTTACGTTGGGTAAAGGGTTGAGGCCCTTGATACAATTTGTTAGGTTTCTAATCTTTCAACTGCATGCAGAACATATGTTCCAACATTCAGGCTTTTTGTGGCCTTGCTGATAGAAGTTAACCCTTTTCCCAATGAATCGACCGCATCCACCCGCGTAATATGCAAATTCAGCAGTTGAAAAAAATATTATTTTTCAAAAAATTTCAACAAAACCATATCATGTGACCCCTCGTTGGAACGAGCTCATTCCAACGAGGGGTCACATTATACGGTTTTGTTGAAATTTTTTGAAACCTTTGAAAAAATGATATTTAAAATAATAAATTTTGACATCGTCTGCGTTGGGTAAAGGGTTAACAGTATATTGGCAGTGATTTCTAGTGAAGTCTTGGCTGCCTGTACTGGCAGCCAAGACTTCACTAGACACCCTGTCACGGTGGCATTGTGGAAACCAGTTCTCGTCAGATCACCGAAGTTAAGCAACGTCGCTTAACCTCCATTGTCCACATGGGGGCATGATGACACTGTGTACTGAGGCACACTGCACGCCAATGGTGCGCATGTCTTCAACCAATCTAACCCTGCCTGTGCTGCAGAACGGAGTTATGATGTTGGGGAGCTGGCAGCTGCTCATCGTTGCTCGGTGGTTCTCTACGGGAACTCCGGCTTACTCCACCCATAAAACTGTCACAGTCATGATTAGCCATTGTGCATAAGTATGTGACCTTAACCCTTTGCCCAACGCAGACGATATCAAAATTTATTAATTTAAATATCGTTTAATTTTTTTCGAAAATTTTCAAAAAAACATATCATGTGATCCCTCATTGGAACGAGCTCGACGAGCACGTTCCAAAGAGGGGTCACATGATATGGTTTTGCTGAAATTTTTCAAAAAATAATATTTTTTCAGCTGCTGAATCTGCATATTGCACGGGCGGATGTGGGCGATTCGTTGGGTAAAGGGTTAAACACCAATAAATAAATAGACACCCTGCTAAATCAAAGTATTACATTATCATGAGGAAGGCTTGGGAGCAAAAAATAAGAACAATTGTCCAGGCATTTTATGTCACTTTCAGAATCTATGTTGAGAATCAAATGAACGACTGAAAGTTGATTCTCATTGTATTCCTTGCAAGAATTATTTGCGAGAATCAATCCAATTCTCACATGAATTTCAAGTCCCGGGAACTGAACATGTCATCGATAATGCTGCTGCGGCTAATTCATATCAGGTGAACTTAAACAGATGTTCAATACCACACTGAAACAGCTTAACAAGCTTAGTTCCTTCATGAGAAAAACTATTTTTACAAATTGTCTGTACTTTCATAGATGCCTGCCCATATATGGAATGGAATCATATACTGTTTTCCATGAACATTAGCAATAAAATCACAATTTTTTCGTAAAAATTCCATACAATCTACAATTTTTTTAAAAATTCCTTGTGATACTGAAAGGAATTATCATTGAAACACAACATCATCCAACAACTAAGTGAGACTATCACAAACGTCCAAGTTAAAATAAATAAAACAGCTTCCTAAAAGTAAACTTCTTTTTGGTTAAAAAGTCTCTGAAATTGTAGTACAACACGTTCCAAAAATACAAGCTTCGAGATTTGGTGAATGTCAACACGTTTATCTGTGTCCACAAAAACTACTACAAGTTTGTAAATGGAGTTTTACTGCCTTGACCTGTCACTGTCAACTGAACTACATCTAAAGGTCCCAATTGTTACAGTCATAGGCAGATCAATGGGTTATTCAGTTTAAGGTGTTTATGCACTTAATTTCAACTTTATCTGCCCAATTATGTTTTTTCATTGTTATGAGTCTGCTGTTTGAAATTTAACCCTTTGAAATGGAGAGGCCCTTTTCCAGCCTGGGAACAGAATACTTCATCATTATTTATTTATTTATTTATTGGTGTTTAAGGTCACATACTTATGCACAATGGCTAATCATGGCCGTGACAGTTTTACGGTGGAAGAAGCCAGAGTACCCAGAGAGAACCACCAAGCAACGACGAGCAGCTTCCAGCTCCCCAACATCGTAACACTGCACTGCAGCACAGGCAGGGTCAGACTGGTTGAAGACATGCACACCATCGATGTGCAGTACGCCTTAGTACATGGCGTCATCATGTCCCCACTGGGACAATCGGGGTTAAGTGCCTTGCCCAAGGACATAACGCAGGAGTCCGATTTGACCGCTCAGACGGTCACCCATCCAAGAATTAACCTGGCTCGCCGTTGCTTAATTTCGGTGATCTGACGAGAACCGCTACCGTGATGCCACCGTGCCCCCATAGTACTTCATAATTTCATTACCTAGGATGGCTGCTAAGTGAATGAGTGCGATAGATAAATCAATATTTTTAACGTGCAGCCCTGAGGCTGCACGTTGAAAATATTAATAGGTCTTCCCCCAAATAATGGATATGAACTCTTCCAATTGCTGCCACTGAACTGCCATGGAAGATATCCCCAGGGTTTTAAGGGTTAACAGTTTTCCAACTGTAGCTTCTGAGGACAGTAACCATAAATTTTACCAAACAGCTCAGAAACATCTTCAGGTGAAATTACCGTGGAACCTTGTTAATTGACTAGCCTCTTTGCTAATGAAAATTATTCAATTCACACAAGTATTCAATTAACAGGTATTTGAAATTCTAGAGATAAACTGAGCATTTAATTGATTATACTATGTTTTATTAAGCTTGTGGAGCTCTGTCAAACAAGATATAACAGATTAATTCAACCTACGGAGTATTTTCAAGATTATAATTCTATCAAATCTAGTCATGGCTGCTTTAAAGCATTTTCGGTCATTCTGGGCTGAATATTGCACAGTAAACTGTCACATGGCTTTTAAGCAGCCATGACTAGGTTTGAAGAAAAATTCATTTAAACTGAACCTCAAGAAATCATTGGTGAAAAATCTCCATTCAAATTAAAAGTTTATTAAATTGCCCAAATTATACTTATTTCAGTGGCAAGAAAATCCTGTTCTGGGCAGAAATATCGTCAGCTGCATGCAAGGAGTTAAATTCCTGTTTTGGAGAGACTGCAGCCAAATATGTCAATAAAGAAGGAAAATTTGGTGAGAGTCTAGTTAATTTCTCAAAAAGATTTTTTATTCCATCAACAGGAGTTTACTCTATAATATAAGCTATGTCCAATCAACAGGTCAAATTTGCATGGAAGATATGGCGAATGGTTTTGTGTTTGGAAATTATATTTAATTAACAGGGTTATTTAATTATTCTGTATTTGTGAATTACTCCTCCTCTCACATAAGCACCAAGCCAGAAAATAAGCAGACTGACATCTGCAAAATGAGGTCCCCAGAGGGTGAATTTAGTGATTCTACCCTGCACAGCAGGGTAGTATCACTAAATTTACCCTCTGTGAACCTCAATCTGAATCAGGGTATCAAAACTAAACAGAAAGAGGTACCCAAAGGATAAATTGGCCCACTGTATGGGATAGCATAATCAAATTCACCCTCTGGGGACCTCATTCTGCAAATGTCAGACTGCTTATTTTCAAGCCTGATAAGCACCCACATCTCAAAGACAGTGTAGAAAAATTAAAAGTCCAACTCAGAGATGCAAAAGGCAAGATTATTTATCAGTTGTCCTTTTGTTTATATCCAATGGTGTGACAATGTTGGGAGAAAACATCAAATCCACGTGTAGGATGGTGCTGCAGTTTGAGTATTACACCCATTCTGTTCCAGTTGATGCATGGTCAATGTGCAACTCAGTCCTAAAAATCACGGAGATGTTTTGGATTATGTATTTCATTATTATTTTTATCATATGACTCGTCCATTTTGTTCACTTTAAAACATTTGATATTGTGTTTTCATATTAATCAGTGCCTTCCGCCAGTTTCATTGGTCAATTTCAAAACTAGACAATTTGATTGGCTGAACAAAATAAAACTGGGCCACATTTTCATAATTTGCATAATTAGAGTTGGGAGTTTTCATTGGTCAATTTCAAAACTGGACAATTTGATTGGCTAAACAAAATACAACTGGGTCACATTTGCATAATTTCAGTAGGGAGAATTTACGTTATCTGTCCTATTTAGGGTGGGTTATATTGTATTAATCTTTTACCTACAAGAAAAACGCCATTCATTTTTTTTTATATTTTCACCTTTTGCTTCCAATGACCCCTCATTGGAACGAGCACAACAAGCTCGTTCCAATGAGGGTTCATAGCCTATGTTTTGGAAGCAAAAAATGAAAAGTTTTAGTTATACGAGGATGTTTTTTCCAAGTGCCGTCTGCAACTCAAGTTAGGTGATGGGTTAAAAAGTCATACTAAATGGCTAATTTGTGTGTGTGAGTGTCATATGATAAATAGAATATGAAATGAGTGTTTTTCTCATATAATATTTCTGAAACTCGTCCGAATTTTCCATTTGGGCTCGCCAGAGGCTCACCCAAACTGAAAATTCTTAGACTCGTTTCATAAATATTATATGAGAAAAACACTCATTTCCTATATTCTATTTATTTGTATTTCATAATATAAAGCAGGGTTCTTGCACTAGAATACATTGTCAATTTAGGGAGTTTCCAAGAACTTTTTTGTGTATTTTCATGGTTTTCAAGGAGTTATAGCTGAAAATATCAGATTTTCTGGGCGAAAACAAACGGAGCTCCCCTCAAACAGCTACACATAATACAAGAACAAGTAAGTTTATGGAATTTGCACTCAATCTTTCCTATTTTATAGTCATACCACAATTATGATGCATAAATCTTATTATTTCCAAATGAAACAAAATACTGCATTTTGATTGGCTGAGAGGTATGGTGTAACTTGCAATCCACAGTAGCCTTTTTTTACACTGTGGTTAACCATGGTGTAAAACCAAGAATACACAATAGCAGGCTATGTGGCAAAAAAAGTACCCATTTTTAATTATTAATTTGTACCTTCCGCTCGGTTATGTTAGAACAAAAATAAAAATACAGGAAATTTAATATCTGTGTGTAATAAAATATTACAGATATGGATGTCATTGGAACTGGCTCATTGAGCCAGTTCCAATGACATCCATATTTGTCTGGTTTTATCAAGAAACTTACAAAGCACAAATTTTCTGTCAGTTTTTTCACATAATTTAGGTTAAAGTATTAAGTACATCAAAATTCTTGGAAATAAATCTGTTATCCTTGTGTTTTCCAGGGTGTATGGGAGTTTACACCGGTCTGGGAACTCATACACCCTTTGGTTTTGCCTCAGGGTGTATGGGTTCCCAATTCTGTGTAAATTCCCATACACCCTGAAAAATACTGGGATAAGTAATATTATATAGGTAGACATTCTATTTGGTAGAGAAAGTCCATTTAACAATTTTCAACTTGCTGAAGAGAATGAATCGCCTCTGGTTGCCTGATATCTCAGTTTTCAAGTGTTTTCCAGGACGGTTCCAATATTCAAGGACATTCAAGGTTCTTGGCAAGGGATTTCTAATTTCCAGGACTGACAAGGAAATCAAGGAACAAGAGGAACTCTGTGTGGTACAAGTAACATTGGGAGATGGTTCACATAAGCTTTCAGCTTTCTTCCGAATCCCCAACTGCAACAACTTATAGTTTGATACATTATGTGTTAACTGTATTCACTTAAAGTTATGTACAAAACGTTCAAACAGTTTACACTTGTTCGCATGTATACAGTTAACTTGTTGTTTCTTCGAATAAATACCAAGTTAAGCTGGCACTCGGGTATAAATATTGTTTAAACAAAGTAACATTGTCACATGCAATGGTGTAAAGGTGCTCTTTGTATGATTTAAGAATATTGCAATAAAATACCGATTCTTTCATCCAACTTTTATCTTATGTTGTATACAAGATTATGTGAAAGAAAGGATATTAAATTCATCCTGTCTCATATGATATGGAATTTATAAACCTCTTCGAGTCAGTGGCGGTGCCAGGATTTCAATCTGGAGAGGGAGGGGGTGGGAGCTAAGTAAGATATAGCAGGTCCAAGGTCGATATCTCCCAAAGGCCTGAGCTGGGCTGGGGGGGGGGGGGGGGGGGGGGGCAGGAGGGGGTGTCCCACTCCCATTGGTGGGAATGTGGGTCAGGAAAAATGTTCATATTTGGATGCCCTGGGAGCGAAATCTGAGTGTTTCTACAACACATGTCAACATCGCCAGTAGAATGTTGTCGGGTGGTACAGGTCATTTTGGGGACATTACAATATAGGCATATACTGAATATATAAAGAAAATGCATGTTAGACATTGTACTTATGATTAACCCTTTACCCAATGCAGACAATATCAAAATTTATTATTTTAAATATCATTTTTTCAAAATTTTTCAAAAAATTTCAACAAAACCATATCATGTGACCCCTCGTTGGAACGAGCTCGAGGGGTCACATGATATGGTTTTGTTGAAATTTTTTGAAAAATAATATTTTTTCAACTGCTGAATTTGCATATTACGCGGGCGATTCGTTGGGTAAAGGGTTAACAGGACATGATGTGAATTCTTGTGTGCCGTTTGCAGGTGTGATATTGGGTGGTAAAATCACAGTTAGATTGCAATTTGAAGTTTGATTTGGAGGGGGGGGGGGGGGTGCAAGGGAAAAATGGGGTGGGGTGGGGTGGGCATTGATACAGACCATTATAAAATATTTGTTCACCCCCTGTTCATCTAAGAAGTGATAGGGTAACTGATTTGCCTACTTTACTCTCATTTGCTGAATAGTGATGTCACTATTACAAATTCTGAAGAAAAATTTTGGCATCACTATTATTATCATTTATTAAGGTTTAACTACACTTTAACAGCCAAGGTCATATCGTGTTGGTGACAGTTTTAAGCGTGGAGGAAGCCAGAGTACCCGGAGAGAACCACTGAGCAACGAGGAGCAGCTGACAGCTCCCCAGCAGGGTTAGATTGATCAAAGACATGCGCATCATCAACGTGCAAAACGTCTTAGCACACGGCGTCATTGTGCCCCCATGTGGACAAACAGAGTTAAGTACCTTGCCCAAGGACACAATGCGGGAGTCGAAATAGATCACTAAGACAGTCCAAATCGATCGCTAAGGATTAACCGGGCTCAATATTGCTTAACTTCAGTGATCTGAAGAGAACCAGTTACTGCAACGCCCCCGCGGCCCGGCCTTCACTATTATCTGGAAATGAGCCAAAAGGTGAAATGCCATCACTATTATTAATTTTAACCCAAAATGCAAGACATCACTTCACAATTATTAGACAGGTCAAAGTACTAGATCTTCAACAACATAAATTTACTAATTTTACAACAACACATTCCCCCCAATACAAGTAAAAACATCTAGACAAAATACAAATCTGTACTGAGGATAGCAACATTACGTGTGATCATTTGATTCAGAAAAAGAACGTTTTTACCTACACCCAATTGGCATTGAGTTATTAAACATTTCGATGCCACCATTTGGAAAACATTAACCCTTTGATACTTTTGTATGCTTTATGACGTGCGAAATCAAACAGTGTGTTGATACTTTGTGGTCATTTGTTTTATTATTTTTCGATTTTTTAAAGTTTTAACCTCAATTCCTATTTTCTCTCGAATTGTGCTCAGTGACAACCGTTGAGCCAAATGTTATGGCAGCTTAAGATACTAATACAATCCTGCTGTCAAGACTTCTTAACTAGTTGAGTGCCAGAAGCCACTATCACAGCTTTCAAAAAATGAGGATACTAGAGCAAAAGCCAACACTTTCCTTGCTTATGTTTCATACTCAGTCAAACACAAATAATATTTTTATATAAATTTGTTTTATTACAAATTATTGGAGAGTGCCTGTGGGCACTCTCCAATAATTTGTAATAAAAACAAATTTTGAATAACAAATTCAGAACACCAGAAATACTCCAGCCCTCAACCAGTTAATCACTAATGTGAACAAGCCAAGACCAATACCGGGTCTGGACCTACGTCGCTACATGCAACAGATCTGAAAATTAGATACACGATACAACTCATCATTATGAAGCAGCAGACCAAATATAAAATCATTCCCTTTCATAGAAGCCAAGAAAACTTTGACGGAAGAAGTGTTTCGGAGGGAATGACGGACTGACGGACTGACGGACGGAGTCGAGCGGTTACTAGACCTGCTCTGCCGCTGACGACGCAGGTAAAACTATCTTGTTATTCGTACTTTCCGACGTTTGACACCGCATTTTGAAAAATGTTGAAGAAACTGAATTCCCAGTGACGTTTGAACTTCAGGATAAAAAAAGTCTTAAAGGGTTAAATAAATAAATCACCAGCTCAATGAAATAAATTAGACTAGGGTCATTTTTGGCCATGGTGATAGTTTTTTCTATAGGCGTATCATGCATTAAACATAGGCCATGGTGATAGTTTTTCTATAGGTGTATCATGCATTAAACATGGGCCACGGTGATAGTTTTTCTGTAGGCATATCATGCATTAAACATGGGCCATGGCGATAGTTTTTCTATAGGTGTATCATGCATTAAACATGGGCCATGGAGATAGCTTTCTATAGGCATATCATGCATTAAACATGGGCCATGGTGACAGTTTTTCTATAGGCGCATCATGCATTAAAATGGGCTATGGTGATAGTTTTCTATAGGTGCATCATGAATTAAACATGGGCCATGGTGATAGTTTTTCTATAGGCGTAACATGCATTAAACACGGTGATAGTTTTTCTATAGGCGTATCAAGCATTAAACATGGGCCATGGTGATAGTTTTTCTATAGGCGTATCATACATTAAACATGGGCCATGGTGATAGTTTTTTTATAGGCGTATCATGCATTAAACATGAAAAATAAAACAAAGAAACATACAGATGAAACAGTACTATAAACTTCAGAGGTTATTGTAAAGTAAAACAACAAATGGGGATTGCATCATGCACAGCGCAGGAATGCAATACTATGACGTCATGTTTTTCATTCATAAAAAATCAATTCAAAGATGCTTAGAGATTGTCAAAACAGACACCATTAAAAACTGTACCCAATCCTATCATTATGCCAATAAGTCGAGAAATGGAAATATTGTCACATAAATTAGATATTACCATCATGTGGGTTCCCCGAGATGGTGTACTGAAGTCTCTGGACTCATCAATATATGCCCAGAGACAAGATCAAGACTTCAATACACCATCTTGGATTCACACATGCAGGTCCATTGTATTCATTTGTTTAACTCTTTACCTAACCTGAAAAGCAGACGACACTTGCAAAAATAATTCTTGAATAACTAATTTTTTTCATTTTTTGTCTCAAAAACATGGGTTATGACCCCTCGTTGGAACGAGCTCGACGAGCTCGTTCCAACGACGGGTCATAACCTATGTTTTTGAGACAAAAAATGAAAAAAAATAATGAAAATTAATTGGTGATTTTTTAGAATAGTGCTGGCCGGTTTTGGCCGTTACGTTAGGTAAAGGGTTAATCTCTCAGACCCATGAATTACTTTATAATGATGATAAAACTAAGTGGTATTTTACTCTGATGATGAAATGCTGTGAAGTTACACATGAATGTATTATTAACCTACGGACCAAAGCTCATCAAATAAACTATGGTATTATAGAATGTTCATGCCAGACTTAGCTCTTCCACTGGTACAGCTTGCTAATTGAATTGCTGCTTTGTCAATGAAAACTATTTAGTTAACAGGAGTATTCAATTAGCAGGGGTTGTGTCGCTTTCCTGTATCCTGTAGATAAACTTAGCATTTACTCTATTATATCTTGTTTGACAGAGCTCAATGAGCTCTGTCAAACGAGATATAATAGATTGAATGCCTGCATTAGATGTATTGGGGCCAAATAGGTCTATAAAGAAAGGAAACTGAGGGAGGCAGAGTAATTTCTCAATAGGTTACAAGATTTTTTATTCAATTAAGAGGAGTTTACTCTATAACCTATATTCAATTAACAGGTCAAATTTGTACTGGAGGTATGGTAAATGGTTTTGTGTTGGGAAATTATATTCAATTAACAGAGTTATTCAGTTAAGAGATATCCAATTAAGTGGGTTCCACTGTACAATTTTCCTCCTGAAAAAATGGGTTGCCAAAAGACAAGTCAAGGGAACCAATTTTCAAGATGCCTTAAGATTTCCAAAACTAAAAGCTAAACTGGCACTGGCAAGGAGGCATGAAAAAATATAATTCTAGAAGACCTTGAAAGAATGTGCATTTCCTGCACAACTGTATGAGATAGTTACCAAAATGACACCTGATTAATGCTGTATAATTTATCAGAAAACTGCACCAATTGATGACTTATGACAATAACAGTATCCAGTTGCAAAGAATGAAAAGTTTCAATGTGCTGGGAACAATGAACTGATCTCCTTACTGAATGAATCAAAAGATTTGTGTTTCTCTGTGGTGGAGACTGACTGCCTATGTTTGATATATTACCAGGTAAAGAACTCAACCCTTTGATTCTTTTGTACGTCTTAAGATGGAAGAAATCAAACAGCACATTGATACTTTGTGGTCATTTGTTTTGTTATTATTTTTCGATTTTTTAAGGTTTTAACCTCAATTCCTATTTTCTCCCGAATAGTGCTCTGTGACAACCATTGTGCCAAATGTTATCACAGCTTAAAATACTAATATAATCCTGCTGTCAAGACTTCTTAACTGGTCGAGAGCGAGACGCCACTATCAGGGCTTTCGAAAAATGAGGATACCAGAGCAAAAGCCAACACTTTCCTTGCTTATATTTCATATTCAGTCAAACACAAATAATATTTTGTTTATATAAATTTGTTTTATTACAAATTATTGGAGAGTGCCTGTGGGCACTCTCCAATAATTTGTAATAAAACAAGTTTTGAATAACAAATATATCAGACCACCAAAAATAATCTAGCCCATCCACCAGTTAATCACTAATGTGAAAAATATCTTGCTATTTGTTTTTCCGACGATTGACGTCGCATTTTGAAAAACGTTGAAGAAACTGAATTCCCAGTGATGTTTGAACGTCAGGATAATTAAAGTCTCAAAGGGTTAACACATTATGTTATGATAATTCTAACTTCATCCAAAGTATTCATAACTTTTGCTACTTTCGTCTCAAAACACAACTTAATAATCCTTCGTTGGAATCATTCCAGTAAAGCTAAGAAACTATCTTCTGTAAGAGAAACAGAATTTTAAATTTTTATTTACCCAAAACTTCAAACAACATCTCATTGAAAACCAATCAAATTCCTTTTTCTTAAACTTCGATTTCATCCAAAAAGATATATGTCTAGTAACAGGATGTTGAAATAAATTGAAAATCTTGACAACAAAATTGTATCAGAAAGAATAAAGGAAATAGAGAATGGTAGAAGCAGTATCTGTGCATATGTAAAACATAGTCATTTTCATGGCATGTGTGCATCAATTGGTATGTTGTTTTAGGTGCCGCAGAGACCTGGGGAAAGACATATGGCCAATAGGTGTGGCCAGGCCCGAAAATAAGCCATCTGACATTTGCAGAATGAGGTCCCCAGAGGGGTGAATTTGATGATGATATCCCATACAGTGGGCCAATTTATCCTCTGTGTACCTCTTTCTGTTTAGTTTTGAGACCCTGATTCAGATTGAGGTTCACAGAGGGTAAATTTAGTGATGCTACCCTGCTGTGCAGGGTAGAATCACTAAATTCACCCTCTGGGGACCTCATTTTGCAGATGACAGTCTGCTTATTTTCTGGCTTGGTGCTTATGTGAGATGAGGAGTAATTCACAAATACAGAATAATTGAATAATCCTGTTAATTAAATGCAGGGTAGCATCACTAAATTCACCCACTGAGGACCCCATTTTGGAGATGTCAGTCTGCTTATTTTCTGGCTTGGGTGTGGCTACCTTTCAGCACCCCCCCCCCCCCCCCATTGGCATTTTCTTCTTCTTTCTCTTCCTTTTGCATGGTAACTAACTTACTATGATGCTCTTGTTGGCATGACTGTTTTTCCATGTGTTGCATTGTTGTTGGCTGTTGTTCTTACTGCCGTTTCTTTTGGCGAAAATGCTGACAATGTTGTTGGAAGGTATGGAGGGGGTATGCGTGAATATGTGTGGGTGGGTGCCTATTTCAAGGGTTAGCCCTTTACCCAATGTAACAGCAAAAACTGGCCAGTGTTATTCATAAAAATTACCATTCAATTTTCATTATTTTTTTTTTTCATTTTTTGTCTCAAATACATAGCTTATGACCCCTCATTGGAACAAGCTCACTGAGCCCATTCCAGTGAGGGGTCATAATCTATGGATTTTTTTTTAAAAATGGGGGTGTGGTGGCTCAGTAGGGAGAGGTGCAGGCTTCAAGCCGAGAGGTCCTCGGTTCGAATCCAACCTGCAGCAACCGAATTGTGTCCCTGGGAAAGACACTTCACCCCCATTGCCCATGTGGGGGTATGGTGGCATTGTGTACTAAGGTGTACTACAATTGAATGGTGCACCTGTCTTCAACCAATGCTAACCCTGCTTGCGTTGAGTTAGTATGTTGGGGGGGGGGCTGACAGTTGCTTGCCATTACTCAGTGGTTCTCTCAGGGTACTCCGGCTTCCTCTACCCATAAAACTGTCATGGTCATGATTAGCCATTGTGCAGAAATATGTGACCTTAAACACCAATAAATAAATAAATAAATGATGACAAAAATGACAAAATTTAGTTATTCAAGAATTTGGTTTGCAAGTGTTGTCTGCTTTTCGAGTTAGATAATGGGTTAAAGGTCATTTCAAAATGATTCCAAACCACATACACTTAGTTTGATAAAATTGTCAAACCTTACTTAACCCTTTACCCAACGTAACGGCCAAAACCGGCCAGAGCTCTTCTCAAAATTCGCCAATTAATTTTCATTATTTTTTCATTGTTTGTCTCAAAAACATAGGTTATGACCCCTCTTTGGAACGAGCTCATCGAGCTCGTTCCAATGAGGGGTCATAACCTATGTTTTTGAGACAAAAAATGAAAAAAATTAGTTATTCAAGATTTTTTTGGCAAGTGTCGTCTGCTTTTCATGTTAGGTAAAGGGTTAACAAGAATAAAACATGATCAAAACTTAATTGGTGAGCACATCAGAAATATGGACCACAGACTGTGTGCCATAGTTAACAATTATAAATTATAAAAGATTAATTCACTGCTTGAAGAAAATAACTCTCAATAAACCTGCTAATCCACTAATTTGCTAAATTAAAACACATGCTGAGACAAGTGGTCATGCATGTTTATAAGTTGGAAGAATAAGTTGTGATTCACTGAAACTAAAAAAACAACAAACAAGAAACAGTGGAGCTCATGGAAAAGTTGGATTGAGGGAAGTGGGGGAGTATACTTTTTGTATTAAGATAATTTTTTCCTTGTGTGATTCTTTTAAAGGAATTCAAAAAAGTGATCTGTGAACCTTTATAATTGCTTCGTACAAATTTTGTAGTGTTGTCTCTCCAACTAGCGTTAACTGGAACAGTGCCAAATTGTTTTCCAAAGGTGATTTGTGACACCAGTATTTTGTTCCAAAGATACCATGATACAAGCAAGGGCCCCAAGCCATAATTTAAGGCCAAACAAAATTAAATAATTGATTCTCAAGCAATTTTTTTTAAAACGAACGAGGGAGGGCAGTTTTTATTTTTATCTTTTATTCCTGATGGAATGGCCGTCGATGCCTAAAATCCAGTTGCAAGAGCCTAAATTCAAATGCATCTTAATGTACTATGAGAACTAGAAATATGGGATGCATTAGTCATTTGTTGCAGTTTTTATTAGTTATTGCTCAGACAGGCCAGTCCAGATCAGCAATTTTGGATTTACCATAATGTTGGTTTTTGAAAGGAACCTACCAACAATTACTAGTAATGTCACTAGACAAAGTTGGGATGCATTTCTCATTATTTTTTAAAGTTATAGCACCAACAAGCAAAAGTCACAAATAATCCAAGATGGATATCATGGTGGCCATATACTGGATATGGCAGAAAACTGATTATCAAAAGGAACTTTCCTCAAGTCACCACTAAACCACCACACAAAAATAGGACCCATGGTGCATTTCATTTTCAAATTATTGAGCAGACAAGCAAAAGCTAACAGACAGATGGCCAGATGGGCTAACAGACGGATGGATGGATGGATGGATTTGGATGGATGGATGGATGGATGGATGGATGGATGGATGGATGGATGGATGGATGGATGGATGGATGGATGGATGGATGGACCAAGGAATGATACAGTGTTTGGCTAACTTAGACCATAACACTGAGTGGCTACCATATGCAGACACACAATGTACCTACATGCTGAAGGATAACTACACAATGTATCTCTTGTTAGAAAATAGTTTCCATCACTTGTGTGTCTAATATCTGGAAATACTCTGATAGCACAAAATAAGCCACGGGGAGTCTTTTCAGACATGTTTTCTTGAGTGGCTATCCACACAAGCAAATTTGACAAATAATGTACCTTTAGACAGATCGCTAGCCACAGAACGTATCTCTTGTGAGAACGGACTGAGGGATGGACAGATAGACAGAACAGTGCTAAAATAGGAAGCCCCATATGGCACCCTATGACAAAACCACTAACAATATTCAGGAAGTGCAGTTTTTGAAATATGGGCTGTTGAATTTTTTTCTATTTTAAGCTACAGGGTTTCCCATGGGGCTGTGAAAATTTTTGTTCACACATCAAACAAGTACTTAGGACTCAATTATACTACATGGCAAATTTGGTTCAAATCAGCCCATTAGTTCTTTTAATACAAAATTTGGGTGGAGGCCAAAGTGGGCATGCTCCCACAATGAGCCCAAGTACTGACCTACAACCTCCCATGAACAAACCTCAGCACCAAAGGAAGTTCCATATCAAATATCACAGCATTCTCTCTGGTGGTTCATGAGAAGAAAATTTTTAAAGATTTTTAGGCTTTTGGGGCATTACCCACAACCCGAAGATGGCGGCAGCTTCATTTGAACAAAGTGGAAAGGGTGTACTCTAATGATGGTCTGTGACACATATGTTTGAATTTGGCCCAGTGGTTTTAAAGAAGAAAAGTTTCAAAAGTTAACGGACGTCAAGTGATAGCAATAGCTCCCACTCACTTTCAGTCAGGTGAGCTAAAAAAAAAAAAATGAATTCAATGAGTAGATCACAGATCCACAAGTCACGATGTAAAAAAAATTTTGTTAAAGTTACATTTATGGCAACAGTACCATGCCAGAAAACTCAAAAGTGCTATTTTTATTAACAGTGACCCTGACTGATGTTTGACGAATCTAAAATTCAATCGGCTTCTTTTCCGTCGATGAGGGCTCCAACTCGGTCAATTTTGTGGTTCTGCATAAGGTACAACAAAAGTTCAGAAACCATTTTTTTACCAAGTTCCATTTATAGTAAGTCATCTGACCTTTGAATTTTCGCTTGCAGACAACAAAATCAATATAGCTCTTTCTCCCCATTGGGGTACATAGTCTGTGAAGAATCTGGTGAACTTGTGACATATAAAACAAAAGTTATAGCCCAAAATTCAATTTCTGACAAAGTTTTATTTATAGTAACAGACATGTGACCTTCGACCTTGTGGCTACCACAACTTCATTGCCAATGTATGATTATTTTCTGCAAGTTTGGCTGAGCTGTGATAAACAGAACTAAGGGAATCACAAAAGTGCTATTTTTAGTTAGGATGACCTTGAACTTTGACCGACAGAGCTGAAAATCGATAAGGTTCTTCTCCTCCATGAGGGTACCAACCCAGTAAATTTGGGAGACCAGTGCAGAATAGAATTAAAGTTATCGTAAGAAAACCAACTGTTCACACCTGCCCACCTTCATCAAACTACAGTGGAGCCCACTTAAATGGATATCTCTTAATTGTATATCCCTGTTAATTGAATATAATTTCCCAACACAGAACCATTTACCATACCTCCAATACAAATTTAACCTGTTATATGAATATAGGTTATAGAGTAACCTCCTGTTAATTGAATAAAAAATCTTGTAACCTGTCCAGAAATTACCCTGACTCACTCTAGTTTTCCTTTGTTCATAGACCTATTTGCCCTCAGTACATCCAATACAGGCATTTAATCTATTATATCTTGTTTGACAGAGCTCCAAAATAAAGTATTTAAACAGAGTCCAATTATAAAAAAACAAATCAATCTGACTAGAATACTGGAGCCACCTTTATCCAAGCATGCCTCTTTAACTCCAATGCAATGGTCTACATAATATACGATTTCATTTTTTTTTATTCACAGTTTAAGACTCAAACACAACATTCTGGACAGATGAAGGACAGATGATATAAAATTATTGATCAGTATGTCAAGTGACTTAAAAGTGGTCAATTTATTTTATTTACTGGGGTTTAATCCTTTGAGACTTTAATTAACCTGACATTCAAACGTTCCTGGAAATTCAGTTTCTTCAACGTTTTTCAAAATGCGACGTCAAACGTCGGGAAAGATATTTTTCACATTAGTGATTATCTGCTTGAGGGCTAGATTATTTTTGGTGGTCCGAATTAATTATTCACAGGCACTCTCCAATAATTTGTAATAAAACAAATTTATATAAACAAAATAATTATTTGTGTTTGACTGAATATGAAATATAAGCATGCAAGCCTGGAAATAAGCAATCTGTCATTTACAGAAAAAGGTACACAGAGGAAGAATTTGCTGATGCTTTCCCCAACGGTGGGCTTGAATTCCCCAATTTATTCCTGGCTACCTCTTTCTGTTTAGGCCTGAGACTTTGATTCAGACTGAGGTACACAAAGGGTGAATTTACTAATGCTACCCTGCTGTGCAGGGCAGCATGACCAAATTCACCCTCTGGGGGGCCTCATTCTGTAGATGACAGTACCTCATTCTGTAGATGACAGTCTGCTTATTTCCAGGTTTGTATGCAAGGGAAGTGTTGGCTTTTGCTTTGTATCCTCATTTTTTTAAAAGGCCTGATAGTGGCTTCTTGCACTCAACCAGTTGAGAAGTCTTCACAGCAGGATTATATCAGTATTTTCAGCTGCGATAACATTTGGCTCAACGGTTGTCATTGAGCACTATTCGGGAGAAAATAGCAATTGAGGTTAAAACTTTAAAAAATCGAAAAATAATAACAAAATAAAGTATCAACATGCTGATGATTTCGTACGTCATATTATTTATTTATTTATTGGTGTTTAAGGTCACATATTTCTGCACAATGGCTAACCATGACCGTGACAGTTTTACGGGTGGAGGAAGCCGGAGTACCCGGACAGAACCTCCAAGCAACGGCAAGCAACTGTCAGCTCCCCAACATACTAACTCCACACAAGCAGAGTTACCATTGTTTGAAGACAGGTGCACCATCGACGTGCAGTACACCTTAGTACACAGTGTCACCGTGCCCCCACATGGGCAATGGGGGTGAAGTGTCTTGCCCAAGGACACAACGCGGTTGGCGCAGGTGGGATTCAAACCGAGGACCTCTCGGCTTGCATCCTGCACCTCTACCAATTGAGCCACCGCACCACCTTCGTATGTCATAAGATGTACAAAAGTATCAAAGGGTTAACTGGTAAAAATGATGAGTATTCTTCTCAAAGGCAGTTTGATAGATGAGTAATTGTATTTTATAGATACAGTGCTACCAGCAAAGGGAGCCTTAGTATATATAGCATGACTCTGATCATAAATGTTTTGTTACAATTTATTGGAGAGTATCCATTGGCACTCTGCAATAAATTGTTACAAAATAATTTTATACAAATATTTTTTTCCTATTCTGCTGCAAAAGCAACAAGCTGATGCTTTCAGTGTAAAGACACTAAAGTGACTTCCAGCACTTTTCAGTAGAACCATGATAGAGGCTTCTAGCACTCAACCAGTTACTCTGTTGAGTACAGTGTTATTAACCCTTTACCCAGCACAGACAATTTCAAAATTTATTATTTTGAATACCATTTTATGAATTTTTTCAAAAATTTTCAACAAAACCATATCATGTGACCCCTCTTTGGAATGAGCTCAACGAGCTCATTCCAAAGAGGGGTTTCCAAAGAGGGGTCACATGATATGGTTTTGTTGAAATTTTGAAAAAAATAATATTTTTTTCAGCTGCTGAATTTGCATATTATGTGGGCGGATGCGGGCGATTCGTTGGGTAAAGGGTTACGTTAAATATGAATGATCTGCCATGCTCCCAGGTCTACATTCTCTACATTCTCATGATCTCTAGACAGCCATCACTGTGTGTGTATTGACGCGATGATCGGCTTGAAGCCAGGCTGCTAATCATCTTACTGACCGACCAGAGGTGATATATGAGTCCATCTACTATTTTATACCACCTTACTGAGAAAATTTAAAAATACCTCAGGGAGATGACTCACATAAGCTCCAAGCTTCCTGTCAAATCCTTCCTTCAACTAGCAATGTGTTTAGTGTTAAATATATGTTATATATATATGCGGTGCCTTGTTCTGTTACTTTTTTGTTGTTGTTGTTGTTGTTGTTGTTGTTGTTGTTGTTGTTGTTGTTGTTGTTGTTGTTCAGTTTTGTAACATATAGCATTTTCTTTGAATAAAGTTTGCCAACGACCAGCTCAGCAGCGAGCAACTGACAAACTCTTCAACATACTAACTCGGCAGAGGAAGGGTTAGCATTGCTTGAAGGCAAGTGCACCATCATCACGCTGTATGCCTTAACGGGTACCTTAACTGGCAGAGTGCTAAATTATCTTTGGTCCTTAAAATTTTTGTGTATCTTTGCCTTGTAACAATTTATGGGAGAGTGCCAGTGAGTGGGCACACTCCCAAAAATTGTAACAAGGCAAATCCAACAGATAAAATAATATAATTTCAAAGACAATATGTAGCACATCCACAGAATATGAAGCCTTTAAATTGCAGTACTGGAACTTCAGAATAAAGCCCAAATATGGGCTTCCAGCACTCTACCAGTTAATACACAGTCCCACCTTGCCCTTAAGTGGGCAATCTGGATTAAGAGCCTTGCTCAAGGTTACAATGCAGTTACCCCGATCAGTCAAGAACCGTGGACTTCTCAGTTTGAAATTTAATGCTCTGACCACTGAGCCACCGCACTCCCAAAGTAGCTAATACTTTGTCCTTATTAATAATTCTAAAGAATTATTTTCGCCCTTTACCCAATGCAAACAATATCAAAATTTACTATTTTTTTTATATTTTTTGCAGCCACTTTTATTATCCCTCTACACTCTGATGTCAAAATGGCAAAGTATTCGGCAGCAAATATTTCCCATAATGCAGTTTGATATTTGACCAAATATACCTTGTTTGACAGAGCTCTGTCAAACTAGATATAACTGCTTAAATTTGTAATTAAACAAGAAAGAAACAGAGTGATTGGAGAAAATTCTTTTGCACGACCAGTGTGCTGGGAGTTAAGTAAGGCTTAACTGGAATAACCCTTCCCTCATGTCCCAATCAGAGGTTGAATGTAATGTTTATTTATTTATTTATTTATTTATTTATTTATTTATTTATTTATTGGCATTTGAGGTCACTTTCAGCATGTAAAGCTATATCATTACTGAAACAAAGGTATGAAGTCAAATTTAGTCATTTGTTTACACTGAAGATGCACACTTTAGAGGCCTTCCACCCCAAGCATTCGTTACCAGGAGTCCCATTTTACCAGAACAACAAACATATCTGCCACAGTGAATAAGTACTGCTCCACTTCCCAGGCTACCCACACAAAAAAAGTAATGTTTATTGGTAAACAAGATATAACTTATTCATTTATTGGGGTTTAATGACACTTTAATGACACTTTCGACAGTCAGGGTCACAGTTTTATGGGTGGAGGAAGCCGGAGTGCCTGGAGATAACCACCGAGTAATGGCGAGCAACTGTCAGACTCCCCAAAATACTAACTCTACAGAACCAGGGTTAGCATTGGTTGAAGACAGGTGCACCCCGACATGCAGTATGCTTTAGTACATAGCGCCATCGTGCCCCCACATGGGCAATCGGGATAAAGTGCCTTGTCCAAGGACACAACACAGTTACCCCTGGCAGGGATCAAACCGAGGACCTCTCAGTTGGAAGTTCAATGCTGTAACCACTGAGCCACCACACTCCTGATTTTCACTAACAAATAACACCGAAGATATATTTTTGGAATCAGGCCATTGGTTTAGGAAGAGGAAGACTCAAATGCCACCTTCTGGAAAGACAACAGAAAAAGATTGATCAGTATGTCAGGGGACCTAAAAGTAGCCAATTTATTTTATTTTTTTTATTTATTGGGGTTTAATTACACTATCAACCACCAGGGTCATCTCATGTCGGACAGTTTTATGGGTGGAGGAAGCTGGAGCATTGAGAAGTAGGGCCATTGCGCAGCTCAGCAACTGTCAGATTCCTAAATGTACTAACTCTGCAGAGCACTGTTTGAAGGCAAGTGCACCATCGTCATGCAGTATGCCTTAACCGATTATTTATTATTTATTGGTGTTTAAGGTCACACACTAATGCACAATGGCTAATCATGACCGTGACAGTTTTATGGGTAGAGGAAGCCGGAGTACCCAGAGAGATCCACCGAGCAAATGACAAGCAGCTGCCAGCTCCCCAACATCGTAACCCCACACTGCAGCACAGGCAGGGTTAGACTGGTTGAAGACATGCGCACCATCGACGTGCAGTATGCCTTAGTACACGGCGTCATCATGCCCCCATGTGGACAATCGGGGTTAAGTGCCTTGCCCAAGGACACAACACGGGAGTCCAAATCGATCGCTCAGATGGTCACCCATCCAAGGATTAACTGGGCTTGATGTTGCTTAACTTCGGTGATCTGACTTCGGTTACCGCAATGCCACTGTGCCCCGCATTAACTGATAAGAGTGCTAAATTATTTTTCAAAGGTGATTTGAAACATGAGTATTTTTTTCAAAGATACAATGCTACCAGCAAGGGTAGTCTTAATATTCATCTAAATTTTGTTCATAATTCTTTTGTTACTATTTATTGGAATGCCAGTTGGCACTCTCCAATAAATGGTAACAAAACAATTTTTATATGAACATTTTTTTTCTTCCTTTTATGCACAGTGTAAAGACACTATAGTGGCTTTCAGCACTTTTCAGTAGAGCCATGATAGTAGCTCCTAGCACTCAACCAGTAAATACACAGTGCCATCTTACCCTGATCAGTAAAGAACCGTGGACTTCTCAGTTTGAAATTCGATGCTCTAACCACTGAGCCACTGCACTTCCAAAGTAACTAATACTTTGTCCTTATTAATATTTCTAAAGAATTATTTTGGTCCTTTACCCAATGCAAACGATATCAAAATTTACTATTTTTTTTTTTGCAGCCCATTTGTTAAGTAAGGGGTTATCTGAAATAACCCTCATGTTCCAATCAGAGGTCAAATATCAAGTTTGTTTATTTATCTATTTATTTATTGGCATTTGCAGGCCTGGCAATCTAGAAAATCAAGGAGTGCAAAACAGTTGCCCTCCTCAGATTGTTTGGGAGTGCAGTTGCACCTTAAATTTTCAATGCAAAAACTTGAATGCTATTTTGGTAATATTCCCTTCAAGGTATTAATATTGTGACTGAAAAATTGTACTACATTCAGCTACATAGTGGAAGAATTGGCACACACATCTTCTTATTATTCAAAATGCTGCATTCAATTCTTATGTGACTGTGTTCTACACTCAAAATGTATCGAAATGCAACACAGAATGGGTCATGAATTATTGCGAATCAGTGCACCATTGACAAATTGACCCCTGAGTTCCAATGTGTTCTCTGTGCCAGTAGGCACAGAGAACACATTGGAACTCAGGGGATGAAATGATAATAGATTTTAAAGGTCGTCCCAAACAGGTCTGGCATTGCAGAAAATCAGGGGGGGAGGGGGGGGGGGGGGGCAAAAAATTGCCCTCCTCAATTTTTTCTAGGCATGGAGCACTCCTGCACTCCTGAAGAAGGCCAGGCCTGCATTTGAGGTCACTTTCAGCATGTATAACTATATCATTACTGAAACATAGATATGAAGTCAAATTCAGCCATTTGTTTATACCGAAGCTGTCCACTTCAGAGGCCTTCCACTCCAGGCATTTGTTACCAGGGGGTCCAATTTAACCAGTACACCAAAATATATCCGTGAATAAGTATTGCTCCACTTCCCAGGTTACCCACAGGAAAAAGTAAATAAAATATAACTTAAAATTCCAAGTATAGAACGGTGCTGTCAATTTGTGTCGGGTAAAGGATAAACATACATAGAATTTCTACCTACATGGTAGAAGAGCAGAATACCTGAAAAAAGAACAACTGGCTAGTTTGTAACAAACCCATGAGATTTCCAATTATTGTAAATTTACATCCCCATCTAATTATGTTTTTTCAATTATGTTTTTAAATAGATTAGCCGATTGGAATTTAATGCCACCTTCAATAGGAAAACTGCAACCATGTAGATCATAAAAAGTACATAAATGCAAACCTGCCTCAAATTTTAGCAACATCTCAAATTGTGGATCTATTAGAATGTATAACCTATCACCTCCCAAATATGACAAAAGCGACCAGTGCTATACACAAACAAGAGGCCCATGAGGCCTAAGGTGCTCACCTGACCCCAATTTCTTTAAAGGATCTAATTAGCATCCATAGCTAGTTAACACTATAGAAAAATGAAATCATTTAATTATAAATAAACTCTGTTGACCATGTCAGATGATTTTTCCTATGTTGGGATGCTACCACAGAAATATTACCCAGACTTTCAGTAATACAAAACTGCGGAGCCCAAATATCAACCTAAGTTGCACAAACTTGAAACTGACCCCCTCCCCATCCACTCCCAGGATGCCATATACCAAATGCCAATAGAATCTGAATGGTGGATCTGAAGGAAATATGAATCCAGGGACTTGATTTGAACAAACCTGAATCTGAGCCCAGTTAAAAGGTTGTATACCAAATTCCAATGAAAGTGTCAATGACACTGCACCTCAACTTGACTGTGTGTAGTGTTTGATGAAAAGGATAAAGTTCAATGTTTATGAAAGGATTATGATATAAGACAAGAATTGTGATAATTGAGAATATGTTAAGTTCTGTACCCTACATGCTATGTTTTGAACAAGAATAATTTGAGGAGTAGACTGTACTGAAGAATTGAGGCCTAGGTTGATATGGCCCTCACAGTTAATGTATGTCAACCAAAGTTACCAAGTTACAGTAAAATCATTCCAAAATGAGTCATCCTACCAAGTTACAAAGAAATCCCTTCATAAATATGACTCGTAGACTTTGCTAAAGGAATCTAGGTCACATGCCATCTGGCAGTCACGGTTGACCGATTGTGACCAAGTTAGGATAGTCTCATCTAGATACCATACCAAGTCATCCTACTAAGTTACAAGTACATCCCTTCAAAAATACAACCTGTAGACAGTGCTAAAGGAATCTAGGTCACATGCTCAAGTGGTGGTAATGGCTGACCGATCATGACCAAAATACGACATCACACCGAGTCATCCGACCAAGTTACAATGAAACTGCTTCATAAATATGAACTGTAGATTGTCCTAACATGTCCATACCGCTGTCATGGTTGACAGATCACGACCAAAATAGGACATTCTTATCAAGACATACAGAGTCATCCTACCAATTTACAATGAAATCCCTTAATAAATGCAGCCTGTAGACTGTGCTGAAGGAATCTATGTCACGTGCCCCTAGGGCCATCATGGTTGACTGAACCTAACCAAAATAGGAGGTTGTCATCTAGACATTATACAGAGTCATCCTAGCAAGTTACAATGAAATCTCTTCATAAATACAACCTGCAGACTGTGCTATAGGTTTTCAGGTTTCAAACCCATGCAGCTGTCATGGTTGACCGATCATGACCAAAATGGGACGTTCTCATCTAGACAAGACCTCGAACCTGCACAAGACATAGTGATCATCGGACAAGAACTACGAGGTGTAGCCTGTGCTAAAGAAAATGTGAATAGACTCACAGACTTACAAACTTAGGCTTCTGCACGTGTGATGGCAAAAGCTTATCTTGACTTTGTCAAGTTAATCTAAAAATTCTGAATCGTGGTTCTCAATAACATTTTAAAGAATATTCCTCTTCTGCACTAAGCTGCGGTAACGATTAGCAATTGTGTAGAAATATGTGACCTTAAACACCAGTAAATAAATGTCCCAAGGCAAAATTAGTGCTCCCACATGGAGCCCAAATATTATAAACCTAGGGACTTTATCTGAACAAACTCGATCCCTCTGATGCTTCATACTACAAAACTGTTCTTCGTTCAGTGTGGTCTGGGAAATATTTATCCATCAGTCATGAATAAATAGCTGCAATTGGGCCCCACTAAGTAGATCTTGTTTCTCATGCCATTTTTGTAAAATTTCTGCTATCAAAAGTTAATGTTCTTGGTTTGTTTTATGTTTTAGGCCTCATAATTTACAGAATAGCATGGGTGGTGGTGTATTTTGTCCCTTGAGTGCAAGAAGGCTTTGCAATGCTAAAGCATTGCAAAGTCTTGTTGCACTCAAGGGACAAATTTAACAATTTTATTAACTTGGGTAAAATATCGCACATAAACTACTTAAATTTTTATTTATTAAGTTTGCATTAGTTATAAAAAGAGAGCATGCAGCAGCCAAACAGACCATGTGGGAGGACCTGAGAAACAGATTTTTAACTTTTTTAGGCCTTATCCCACAAATATATAAAGGTTCCCTATGGTTTTTGAGTAGATACAATAATTATTTAATGAGTGACTAAAAGTGAAATATAAATTTTAAACGAGTGACCACAGTTGGTGAGGTATTCTTTTTATTATGTGTGTTGCCTGTTCTAAAAAATATTTACATTTTAATCCTAAATTAATGCAAAGTAATTGCTTCGAAAGCAAAAAACATTTTAGTTTATAGGGCACAGAAACTCTTGCCTGATACAAGGTGAAATGGAGAGAAAAACTATTTTTCTGCTGCCACTGAAATGTGGAGGAGATAAAATATTTTATCCCCCCCCCCACCCCCCACTTCATTTAGCCTAGCTGTTCCCCCATTAACAACTCCACTAGTGGAAGCATAAATTTCTTATATTTTCTTTGTATTCAATTTATACATATTACAGATAAGAATCATACTTACATTTCATTAATTACAAGTATCCATTAAGTTTAAAAAGCATCATCTCACATGCGATGACACATTAGCACAGAACATTCAAGTTAAGATGACAGATTAAAATATCCAAATGACCTTAGGAGGATAATTAAATATTAATACTTATATATGGAGCCTGAATATAGTCTCTCATACAGATGAGTACAAGAGAAGTAGGGGACTAATTTTTCAAAGCTATCTGTTCATGTTCCCAAATCCTAAAATGTAATATGCAGTTCTGTCACCTTAGTGAATATGAAAAAATTCATCCTAGAAATGACAACAATCTACACTACATATGTTCAAATATTTTCAAAATAGAAATGAACCTTTTTTTTTTAACTTTTTTTTATTTGTGTTTAACACGTGAAGGATGGAGATTCTTCATACATTTTCGCCACACTGTGACATTTAATGTTCTGTCATTTTGCAGTTGTTTCTAGGCAAGTCTTGGCTGCCTATAAAGGCAGCCAAGACTTGCCTAGAAACAACTGCCAATGTACATAGAGTGTACCTTGCAAGTTTACCCAAACAAAGCAAGTTGAAGCACCTGTTCTAATGCAGTAAAAACTGAACAATGTTAGAAATAGACCGCTACACTGATATGAAGACAAGTGCAGACAATCGTTTATACCTATAGTACCTACTTTAGATGACTTCCAACTTTTCTATTTTACCAATAATGCAGAAATTGTTTACAACACTAAACAAGCAATCCTCCACTTCCCAGGGTTCCACAGGGGAAATATATCTGTTGGCCAATTTGTATAATATTAGTCTCCTTTATGTAACCATATACTGGCATCACTCTCATAACATATTTGAAACAAGTGCAATGCCAAGGGTGGCGATGTTACTGAACCCCCCCCCTACCCCACCCCCCCTCCCTCCCACTGCCAAGCATGATTTTCTAGTCATTTATTTTTGTTGATATTGAATTAATAAATATCTTATCTTATCTCCATTAAACCATAGCACCAATACAGCAGGCCACCAAATGTGTCCATAGGACACTGATGCCCCCGCTTAATGAAAAACCCTGGACGAGGGCCATAACTCTGCCAAAAAAAAAAATCAGACCAAGCCAACTATCGATCCCAACTTGTATTATGTTGTTGTAAATCTATGTATAAAATTTTGTTTCATTTCGTTCAGTCAAACTAAAGTACCATCTGGAAACCATACTCGTACATACGGATGTTGGACAAGGGTAACACTTAACGCTCCTTCGTCAAACTGGCGGGGGCATAAAAATGTAGTTTCTTCTTGTTTGTGATGAATGGGTTTTCAGCTATGAGAACTCCCTTCATGATAACACTAACCTTCACATCAATGAGTCTGTAGGAGCTACATTTTTAATGAATTATTGTGAATTGCTGCTGTGAAGCCACCATGTTTTTAAAAAAAAATGCCCACAGACAGAACCAAACTTTGTCAGAGGTCAGTAGAACACCACTGAGCCAAAAAACAATATTGAGAACTGTAAGAAAATTGGAATACCCGAAACAAAGTCATGTGAGAGGGATACAAACACAGTTGATTCTTCGATATATTCATGTACTATTCTACTATAAGCTATGGTTCTAAACAGGTGAAACTTCACATAATGTTGACAAAGAAATGTTCATTGGGACAATGTACATGTGAAAGCCTTTCCAGTTTTAACCTTAAAGTATCAGACATCACATTGTTACCATTTCCAAACATGAATAAAATAAGAGGCCTCAAGGAGACATAATCGCACACCTGACAAAGTCGTTCAAAGGAAAATTTGGGGTCACATTCAGTTAGACATGGTCCATCAACTCAACAAAGGAATGAAGTCATGAAAGGCAAAGTTTATGGACAAACGCTAAGGAATGGATTTGAGCAAACTTGAAGCTAACCTGCTTCCCTTCCACTGCCCCCACCCCCCTTCCCATTAGCAACCCCAAAATATTAAGCCAGCGACTCAAAATGAACAAACTTGAATTTGATCCCCCTTGAGATGTTATATACCACCTATAAAAAAATTTGGATTGGTGGATCTAAAGAAGGTTTTTTTAAGAAATGTCCTCAAATTGCACCAAGTTAAAATTTGGGCTCTAATAGAGAGCCAAAATATTAACCCGGGGACATGATTTGAACAAACTTGAATCTGACCCACCTAGAGATGCTGTATACCAAATATCAAAGGATTCTGACTGGTGGATCTGAAGAAGATTCAAAAAAAAAATTCCCTCATATTGCACTAAGCTAAAATTCAGGCTCCCATAGGTGACCCAAATTAATAACCCAGGGGCACAATTTGAACAAATATGAATCTGACTCCCCTACAGATGTTGTATATCAAAAATGAAAGGATTATGACTGGTGGATCAGAAGAAGAAGATTTTTGAAGAAATTTCCTCATATTGCACTAAGTAAAAATTTGGGCTCCCATAGGGAACCCAAATATCAACCCAGGGACCCCATTTGAACAAACTTTAATCTGACCCACCTAGAGATGTTGTATACCAAATATGAAAGCATTCTGACAGCAGGGTCTAAAGAAGAAGATTTTTTTTAAAATTACTCATACTGCACTAAGTTGATAAAGGGAGCACAAATGTTTACCCAAGTAACCGATTTGAACAAACCTGAAACTGACCCACCTCGCGATGTTGTAGACCAAATATGAAAGGATTCTGACTAGTAGATCTGAAGAAGAAGATTTTTAAAGAAATTTCATCATACTGCACCAAGTTAAAATTCCGGCTAGAGATGTTATATACCAAATATCAGAATTGATGGTTCTGGAGAAGATTTTTTTAGTTTTGGAAAACAATTTATGGGTGCTATCAGAGTAATGTCCCTTGTGAAGCCCCCTATGGGTGTGGCAATTTTATTTGAACAAATTGAATTGACATATGATAAGGAACATACATATCAAATTTGGTTCTAATTGGTCCAGTGGTTTATGAGAAGTCAATAATGTAAAGTTCACGCTGGACGGACAGAAAGTTATCACTAAAGCTCCATCTGACTTTCAGTCAGGTGAGATAAAAAAAAAATGGAAATATGTAAACAAAGTGCTTGACTCTGTGGTAGACTGTACAAAGATGTCAGCATTGGGTAGATGGGAAAATACCATTTTATTTGTTCCAAGGAAAATATTCATCAACCATTTATATTATTTCCATTAAGAATTAACCCTTTGAACACCAGAGGCCACTTTACAGGCCCAGGGACATGGTACGTCATACTTTCATTAAGTGGGATGCCTGCTAAGTTAAGGATGGGGTAGACCAATCAATATTTTCAATGTGCAGCCCTAAGGCTGCACGTTGAAAATATTGATTGGTCTACCCACAAATAATGAATATGGACTCTTCTAATTGCTGCATATGAACTGACATGGAAGATACCACCAGGTTCAAAGGGTTAAATTACTTCCTTATTATATTTAAAAATCAAAGTTACAGAACTTCATATAACAAGTCTTGCATAACATCGCTGGAAGATTACGTTATCAAAATGGAGATGAAGATGACTAATCTAGTTTACAATATACAGGAAAGGGGTGTGGATTTCTACTAACTCACACTGGAGTTAATTTTCCAGACAAAAAGACAACAATTATGTGCGATTTCCAAAAAAAATGCACAAAAAGCACTGGCAAATTTTCGGTTCAATAGACCACAAGGTGTATTTATTTATTGGTATTTAAGGTCACATACTTCTGCACAATGGCTAATCGTGACCGCAACAGTTAGATAAAGTCAAGTCCAGCCAATTGTTTATTTTCATGTTGTCCATTTTAGAGGACTACCATCCCAAGCATTGGTGACTGGGTCCTATTTTACCAGTAAAATAGAGCTTCTTTACCACAGTAAACAAGCACTGCTTCACTTCCCGGGGTTCCCAAGGGGAACCACAAGGTGTATCGTTGTGGACCACTGGCTGAATGCTAGAAAGTGTGTCTGGACATTCTTCTCAGAAATTCTAAATATTCATTGTACACAAACTACACAACCATGATTTAGTTCGTGTCCTCCTCCCTGTACAGTACTATTTATTTATTAGTGTTTAAGGTCACATACTTATGCACAATGGCTAATCATGACCATGACAGTTTTACAGGTGGAAGAAGACAGAGTACCCGGAGGGAACCACAGAACAACGACGAGCAGCTGTCAGCTCCCCAACATCGTAACTCTGCACTGCAGCGCAGGTAGGGTTAGATTGGTTGAAGACATGCGCACCATCAATGTAAAGTACGCCTTAGTACATGGCATCATCGTGCCCCCATGTGAACAATCGGGGTTAAGAGCCTTGCCCAAGGACACAGCATGGGAGTCCGAATCGATCGCTCAGACAGTCACCCATCCATGGACTAACCGGGCTCGACGTTGCTTAACTTCAGTGATCTGACGAGAACCGGTTACTGCAACGCCACCATGCCTCCTTCCATGTACAGTACAAATAGAATCAAAAGTCTATGGCTCATCACATAGTCAATAAAAAAAAATTATTACTAGAGGGAAAACTCTGTACAATAATGTAGAAAAGTAAAGAATGGAGTTATGTTCTCTCTGCCACCACCTTGTGAAAACTTCTGAAAAAGCTGAAGAGAAAGTTTTAGCTAATGGATCACTTATGAGTTTTCTCTTGTTAATCCCCTCTATTTTGTATGAAGTAACAAATTAGCAATATATTTGCTGCATCTGTGATCATACAATGCAGATGACACTTGAACCATTTCTGCCGGGTTAGTCTCACGGAGCCGGTCGGGCGAAGGTAATTAACTACAAACACTGTTAAGTAAACTTGCTATAGTTCGTATCAATGAATTGTCTCACTCAGCCTGTTTGGATTAATTTAATAACTGATCATTATTGTTTGGGAATGTTGTTAACACTTAAGGCGGCGTTTTTATTTCTGCGATAAATATATATTATGAAATACGCTCACTCTCTCTCTCACATGGTATAAATATAAACTCCAGGTAAGGGTTAGCACTTAAACATGGCCAGTGCTCAAGTGAATGTTGAATTTATCCCCAATAACCGTGGGGGACGTTACCCCATATTTGATGGGTATAAGTACAGCATAAAGTCGCGAAGTAATGAGCGAGTACATTGGCGGTGCTCCCAGCATAGTCGTGGTTGCCCTGGAACCATCAATACGCTGAATGACATTGTTACATCCTACAATAACCGCCGCAACCACACAGCAGACATTGAAAAAATAGCAGTTGACGGGTTTCTCGCCAAAATGAAAGAAACTATACAGAAAGAATCTAAAACAGTCTCAGCCATATATCAGGAGGAATAGGAAGTAAGTATCAAACTATTTTATGTATATATATCCAAACATTCTAGTTAGAGAGAGAGAGAGAGAGAGAGAGAGAGAGAAGGGGGGGGGAATGAGTGGGGGGTATGGGGATGCAGTGTATGGGGAGCAAAGTAAGTATCAAACTATTTTATGTATATATATCCAAACATCTCTCTCTCTCTCTCACGAAGAAATATATATATTCTACTAATGTTTAATATATTGTATTTTATTGTATTTACAGGTATCAGAACGGAAATCAATCTAGTGCCAAGACAATTTTTCACAGACCATGAGAAAGCGGCACAAAATGCTATCCAGAGCATTTTTCCAGCTGTGGAACTAAAAGGGTGTTTCTTTCATTATGGACAGGCTGTATGGAGAAATGCCCAAAAGTGTGGTCTGAAGACGCTGTACCAGGACAATGAAGAAGTTAAACCCTTGGTGAGACGTGCAATTGCGTTACCTCTGGTTCCAGTTGAAAGTGTTAGTGATGTGTGGTGGTCTGTTCTAGAAGAAGCACCAGAGGGTACAAACATTGAACATTTCACTGACTATTTTACTACATACTGGGTTGAAGGTGACCATGGACATTGTATGTGGAACCATTTTGACACGGTTGGACCCCGTACCACTAACCACATCGAAGGGTGGCACAGAAAGCTGAGTCTTTTTATTGCTGGCTCCCACCCCAACTTGTATCGCATGATTGACTTCATTAAGAAGGAACAAGCTTACCAGGAAGCAACGGTATTACAACTGAATGCTGGTGGGAGACTTCAACCACGGAAGAAAAAGTACAGGAAAATTGACAATTCCATTGATCACTTCAACAGAAAGTTTCTCAGTGCTATATGTACTATATTTATTATTATTGTATTTACGGCAGTAGAAAAGTTAATATCAATCAATAAATTTGTCAATTTTACAAGTAAATCTTGTACTTTATTAGACAACGACTACAGTCGGCAACTCTTTGATCACAAGGTTCTTCACACCTTACTCCGAAACAATGCCAACCGGCTAAGTGAGACGACCCCTTTCTGCCTTCATTAGTTCAATATAATAATTCATGTTATTTAATCCAGATTACTCAGGGTAATAAATTACAACCTCCCGTTATGGTACAAAACTCTATACTCAATTTATTAATCTGTTCAATCAACGAAGCAGAACGTGCTTATCATGTTGTTCTCATCTGGATAATTTTGATATTAGATCTAAAGATTTAACAGGTGTAAAATTGTTTGTTCCTTCTCAACCCTGGGAAAATCCATGTAAACCACAGGTACTGTTCTCTCTTTTTTCCTTTGGTGATAAATACACAGAAAGACACACATGTGTGAATGGGTTAATCGATATGGCACGACTACCAGCAAGGAAAGATAAAATTAGAGGCCACAAGCCTCGAGTTTTATCCTTCCACGATAGCACAAGTGCCATATCGATTAACCCATTTACATGCGTGTGTCATTCTGTGTTTATTACATGCCTTAATGTCTATAAAAAACACTTATTAGGAGGGGACTCAGCAATTCATTTGACAACTCGTTCCTTGAGTTCCAATGTCTTCTATGTGCCAGTAGGCACATAGAAGACATTGGAACTCAGGGGACAAACTATCAACAAAAAGAACACATTTTATCGCCAACCAAATTTGCAAAGGGAACCTGTGTTACTATTTTTAGCTATCGCTAGTGGTTCAAATTGTAATTGCAGTGCACAATTTGAAGAAAATACCGGGTGAAATTTCGCTTTTTTTTTTAAAAATAGTCCAACAACGATTTCCGTTTGGCGCATGTGTGCGGAACAGATTTTCATCTTCCGCATGGTTTTATGTTGCTATACATGGGGATTTCATAGAACAGGCAAGTAATAAATGGTAATACCAGCTCATAGAAAGTCATTAAAATTATGTACATGTCAAATATCAATATGGTCAAACTACTGACATATACAGATTATCATGATTATGTGCATGTCCTGTGATTTGTATCTGATTCGAAGTGGTGTCCAGAATGGGATCTCAACAAGCCGGCTTTGCGGACAAGTTGTGATCCCATTTTTGGACACCACCAAGAATCTCATGCAAATCACAGGACATGCACATTATCATGATAATTCATGTATCTAACAATTTTGTCACATCAACAGATTAAATCTTAAATTATTAATACAGTTTGGGACATAATGTTGGGCAAGAAAAAGTTAAAAAAAAAAAAAAAAAATATTTTATGGAACTATATTGTTGTGCACTCTAACAATGAGTTATGTAGTCACTGCAATTTTCAAAGTTGTGTTGTCAAATTATTCACTCTCAGTGGCACTTCCTATGATGATCAGCTTGAATTTACGAGTGTGTGATGTGGAACATCCTCAGGAACCGGGTATGTGTAATATTGAATTGTGCAGTTTCTATTTATTGTGAGGGGTCACTGGCTTTTAATAGTTCTGTCGCTAACTTAAGGAATTTTTTTTTGTTTTGAAAGCGATAATCTGAGTCGATCACTGAAATGCACATAGAATGTATTCATGGGCCTGTTATTGTAGCCTGTCGCATTACTGGAAATGAGTTGTCTATATGATACGAAATCAGAATGAGTTGTCTATATGATACGGAAACTGCAACACATTACGTGATAAGTACCATTTTTCGTGGTTTTCAGGCCAAAATCTATATTATGTTAGATAAATCTGGAGATCCATGAAGAAGTTGTGAAGACATGAGAAAGAAATTTTCATTCAAAGGCAGTTTTTCAATTAAAACTGAATTCCTATCTTCAACCAAGCCATCCTGATTCAGTCAGACTGACTTTGATTCCAATCTCATATGCAAACTCACATAACTGAGCCAAATCATTTTTTATGCAAACTCACATAACTCAACCAAATCGTTTTTTTTTTTTTTACTTTACTAAAATGCAGTTCACAATGTTGTAAATACATTTGGAGTTTGTCAATTGGTTCTGTAGTGAACCTTTTCCTTGGAAACACTTCAAAAAACACAAAAGGGAACGTGGTGGCTCAGTGGTTATGGCACTGGACTGTGTCCTTGGGTAAGGCACTTAATCCTGATTGTCCATGAGGGGGCACCATCAGGGCTTATATTTCGACGAGAATCGATTCGCACAAAGATTCACGCAATAAAACCGACGAGAAACCATGTAGATTCTCGCTGCACCTCTGCTAGGATTCGCGCGAAAAGAATTGAGTCAAAATTAACCCTTTATCTAACACAGTGGCAACAAATTAACCAATGGAAGGCTAACATGACCTGAAATATCCTGACACTTTGTCAATAAAATTGCTCAAATATGGCTGTCATTGGAACTGGCTCATTGAGCCGGTTCCAACGACAGCCATATTTGTAAGATTTTATTGGTAAATACTGCTCATTTAATTATTTTATCATTTATTTATTATTTATTGTTTAAAAATTATCAAATTTAGTTTTAAAAATTAAAAAGGTGTGTTGGTTAAAAGGTTAACATGTGTTATCAGTATACAACAGTGGTTGAACCATGGTGGCGTCATGGGATCCTGGGACACTCATAGTAGGTATGGATTCTCGCAACCATTTTCACGAGAATCCAAATGGATTCTCACAAATTTAGACGAAATATAAGCCCTGACTGTGGAGCTGTGTACTAAGGTGCACTGCATGTTGATGGTGCACTTGTCTTCAATCAATGCCAACCCTGCATGGGTGGAGTTAGTACAGTGGGGAGACTGATGGTTGTTCACCATTGCCTGGTGGTTCTCTCTGGGAACTCCCACTTCCTCCACCCGTAAAACTGTCTGACATGAGGTGACCCAGGCTGTTGAAAGTGTCATTAACCCTTTGAGACTTTAATTATCCTGACGTTCAAATGTCAGTGGGAATTCAATTTCTTCAATGTTTTCAAAATGTGACGTCAAACGTCGGAAGGTACGAATAACAAGATATTTTTCACATTAGTGATTATCTGGTTGAGGGCTATATTGTTTGGTGGTCAGAATTTGTTATTCAAAACTTGTTTTATTACAAATTATTGGAGAGTGCCCACAGGCGCTCTCCAATAATTTGTAATAAAACAATTTATATAAACAAAATATTATTTGTGTTTGACTGAATATGAAATATAAGCAAAAAAAAGTGTTGGCTTTTGCTCTGGTATCCTCATTTTTTGAAAGCCCTGAGTGGCTTCTAGCACTCAACCAGTTAAAAAGTCTTGACAGCAGGATTATATTAGTATTTTAAGCTGCGATAACATTTGGCTCAACGGTTGTCAATGAGCACTATTCGGGAATAGGAATTGAGGTTAAAACTTTAAAAAATCGAAAAATAATAACAAACAACAAAGTATCAATGCGCTGTTTGATTTCGTACGTTATTAGACGTACAGAAGTATCAAAGGGTTAATCGCCAATAAATAAATAAATAAATAAAAATTATGAAGCTGTTCTATACAGTGGCAATCTATATCCAGCATTGTTTTTATCCCCTCACATAACTTCAAGTGCAGAATGTATTTCAAAAGGATGTCTGATGGGATCTTGAATGGGTAATCTTTGATCGACCTTTCTTTTGCAGGCTAATTGTAAAGAACAAACATTGCAAGACATCAGTTGTAGTTCTCAACAGGCACATATCAGTTGAAGTTAAAGTGATCATGCTTGTATAGAAGATCTCAAGAAGCATGTCTATTTCAATAAGGTACATAAAAGAAAAATATCAGGCAAAGATGTCACCATTTATTGTGTCACAATTATTTATCATCTGCAGTATATTCAGATGAAGGATACTTCCTACAGACATTCTCCCATAAACTGTGATGTGTTAAATTCTTCTAGATTAACCCTCTGCACTCTGGTGTCAAAATATTAAAACTTCAACATGCAATTATTTCCCATAATGCAACTAGGAAATTAACCAATTCAATCTTGTTTGACAGAGCTCCATGAGCTCTGTCAAACAAGATCGAACTGGTTAAATTCCTAGTTGCATCATGGGAAAAATTAGCAGACTGAAATTTAGAGATTTTGACATCAGAGTGCAGGGGGTTAAATAATTTCACTACAAAGATTATATGAAGCACATCCACTGGGTTTGAAGGTTTAAGTTGTCGTGCAGTGGAGCTCACTTAGTTGGATATCTCTTAAGTGAATAACCCTGTTAACTGAATATAATTTCCCAACACAAAACAATTTACCATACCTCCAGTACAAATTTGACATGTTAATTGAATATAGGTTATAGAGTAAACTCCTGTTAATTGAATAAAAAATCTTGTAACCTGTCGAGAAATTACCCTGACTCTCTCCAGTTTTCCTTTGTTTATAGACCTTTTTTGAATCAGTTATTACCCTGACTTTCCCCAGTTTTCCTTTGTTTGCATCAGTACATCCAATACGGGCATTTAATCTATGATATTATAGTTTGACAGAGCTCATGGAGCTCTGTCAAATAAGATATAACACAATAAATGTTACGTTTTTCTCTATAACACAGGAAAGTGACACTATCCCTGTTAATTGAATACTCCTGTTAATTGAATAATTTTCATTAGCAAAGTGGCTATTCAATTAACAGGGTTCCACTGCACCAGCACTTCAAAATAAATCTATAATATGGACTTCCAGTAATTTACCAGTTAACAAGGTCCCTATTGTACTGTGAACAAAGAAACTTAATCCATTTTTTTCCTCACTGGATGTTAAAAACAAATTTTTTTATCACTTCTCAATTCCCAAGGAAATTTCAAGGAATTTTCATGTAGGAAACAATCACGTGTGAAAATTTGCAAGATCACACCTTTGGTGCGACAGATGGTAAAAAGGAAATAAATGCCAAATCGATAAAATGCAGTAACTCTGACAAAAATACTCTGAATAACACGTGTATTGAACATGGGTTTAGACATCAATAAGATACACTTTCATACCAAATATGATGTCACTCCACCATGTATTATAAAAGTTACTGAGGTTAAAAGCCTGTTGATCACAGACCAACCAACAGACAGACATATCAACTAATTGACATTGCCAGATTTTGAGCTGCTTGTTATATCTAAAAAAAAAAATAAGAATGGGTTTTGGGTGGGTTTTTTTGCATGCTTTATTTCAGTTTATTTTTACTTGTCATACAAGATGTTTTATGACACAGAAAATAGTCTTGATCTTTGTTAGTAGATGTCACATACGAGGTAAAAATAAAATCCAGTAACTGAATATAAACTTGTCAGACATAAAGTTTCTGTAAATAAATGTTTTAACTCCAACAATCATCCCTTGTCTTGATACTTTCAAATACAGCAATATCCATTTAACAGATAAACTGACAACAAGAACTTTTCAAACAACACAGACATTTCATTTTCCAGAATATTTTTAATCATCTATTTTCTAATATTCGGAACATTTAATTTTTCCTGAGGTATAATGTATTAAATACAGAACACGGAGAGTGGATTGTTACTAAATCACTCATGGAATGAAGTTTCCACCCAGACAATAACAGTCAATTCCTGTGGTAATGCATGAAAAGTATAAGCACAGTTTTAGCTGAGGGACCTCCGGGTTCTACCCAGAGGTCCCTTAGCTGAAACTTTGCTCGTCGTTCTAATGCTTTTTTCCAGACAAGGAATTTTTGTCCTACTGAAAACTTAAACCCACGAGTGATTTAGTAACATTTCAAATCTATGTACTGTACTCGGTTCTTGAATCTTGATGCTAAATTAAGTCACTGCAGCATGAAGAATTTTATATTTTCCAAACAAATTTCTGTAGGATAAAAAACCAGAGGCTCACGTGAGTGTAAAACGCTCACCTGAATCGAGTTGTCTGCTAGCAATAAGGGTATAAGTGTTGAGGGATCAGAAAGATGAAGGCAAAAAGGAAGTGTCGCCTTATACACGTGTGCATACTGCAATGACTGACACCAAAAAGTTAATGAAAAATTATTTCTGTTTTTCAAATTTAAGTTCCAGCACACATCCAATATTAGGCTTGACATTATGCTGAAAAATGACAAGAGGGATTCCCTATGAAAAGACCACCCAGTTTGGTTAAAATTATGGGTTGAAATTCGGTGAAATATTCAGTGTTCCTGGAAGCCATCAGTTTTGTGAACAAATGGAGTGAAATGGCAGTCAACAAGGACAGGATTGAGACATGTTTTTTTGGACAAATTAGCGATTTCTGATCATGTCCTTACACACATACAAAGAGATGTAATCATTAACCCCTTACCTAATGAATCGCACGCATCCGTCCATGTAATATGCAAATCCAGCAGTTGATAAAATGTTAAAAAATTTATAGTAATTTATATATTTTTTATACTTACCAATGACCCAGACTTAGCTGGTGCTAACTCCAACAAAAACCAGGGCCAAACACAAATTTTGCCTCCCAATCCCCAAAATTTGCATCCAAAACAAAAAGAAATCATGTCCTAAAGGACCTCCATAGTACGCCTCTACTGCGCATGCGCAGTGACGCAGTCGTCCCGAAATTGGCGCCAATTATCATTCTTACTGGCAGTGCCTGGTCAGCGCTATGTACTCAGCGGGGAGGCAAGAGTTCCCAACTCAGGGAGGGCCATCCCCGTCTGGGTCATTGGTAAGTATAAAAAATATATAAATTACTATAAATTTTTTAACATTTTTATACTGTACCAATGACCCAGACTTAGCTGAATAGTAAACAGGCTGGAGGGCCTAGGACATAGAGGAAAATCCAATAAGCTCAATTATAAATAAAGAGGTAACCCCTTAAGGAGAAAAGGAGTATTAGGCTTTACATGTATCTTTCTTATTTAATATTAAATTAGAAAGATACACTACCCTTAATAATTGAGCACAATAACATTCATGTTCTCTATTAACATCCAGTATAACCCTTATACTAATTGTTTTTAAAGCAAGCCAATAAATAAAGTAGTCCAGAGAATTGAGACTCTTTACAATCATTTAAAAGTGTCCGAGTATTGTATATTAAAGCCCGTTTGACACTTGACATATACAAATGCTTCACACCGAGCTACACTTTAAAAATAAGACATGAATGAAATTAAACATTAATATTACACTTTAAAACCATCCCGGAAGCGACTCAGAAATACTGTCTTGGAGGAGGCATTCCCTTGCTTTTCACTATAAAGCAGGTGACCTAAGGGAACACCCGCCCCCCCCCCCCCCCCCCCCCCTTCCCCTTGCCCTGGGTCAAATAGCCCAGAGCGAAGAGGGCAGCCGGACGGAGTCACTGCCGGAACAGAAAGCCTGCATAACTATAGTTGCAACTGTTTAGTGGACGACATTCTGAGCAACAGATAACGGACCTAAACAATGCAGGTCTCCAGAAATGGACTCAATATTTCTGAGATAAAAATTAGTAAATGTGGATGGCTGAGACCAATAAGCAGCCTTCATTAAATCTGTAATAGCAACACTATTAGCATAAGCCCAGGAAGTAGAAAGAGCTCTTACTTCATGAGCAGAAATCTTAAGCACAGACTGCTGAGAAGAAGATAAATCTTCATAAGCAGTACGGATAGTTAACTGAATCCATCTAGCAATAGAATGGACTGAAATGTCCTTTCTATTAGGCATCAAAGACAGAAAGAAACGTTTCCGTCCCTTTCTGATGAACTGAGATCTCTGTTTATAGATACGTAGTGCTCTAACAGGACAGAGTAAAGGCCTACGCCCGTCTGAAGACGGAAGAGCCTTAATAACAATAGGTTCCGGATATTTATTAGGAGCCTGATTCTTAGCTAAAAAACCCACATTAGTAGTGAAGGTGATAGTGTTCCCAACACTACGATAATGAGAATCATCCACCGATAGTGCATGAAGCTCACTGACTCTTCTGGCAGAAGAGAAAGCTAAGAGAAAAGCTGTCTTATAAGATAAGAATTTGAAATCTACTGTCCCAAGAGGTTCAAATGGCTTTTCCTTCAATTTAAGGAGAACCCAAGCTAAATTCCACTTAGGAATTAATCTAAGAGTTCTAGGTCTATTTATCGAAAAGTTTCGAACCAATTTCGATAAAGAGACATTAGATCCAATTTGTAAACTATCATGATGTGCATAGGTATCAGATAACATAGATCTATAACCCTTTATAGTAACAGGCTGCAGTTTGATTTCGTCAAACAAGTATACTAGAAAGTTTGCAATGTCTGGTATAGAGGGATCAAATATATCTACAGAATGATCCCTACACCAACGACGGAAAACCTTCCACTTAGCCGCATAGTTTAGCGAAGAGGAGGTCCTCCTACAGTTAGAAATCGCGTCCACTGCTCGTCCTGTAAAGTGCTTGCCATGCAAGAAGGACCGCACAACGGAAAAACGTGAAGGTTGAGACCTTGCGGGTTGTGATGGAGTTGGCGCGATTTCCCCTGCGAAAGAAGATCCTCTCGTGGAGGAAGCTTCCGCGGTAGGTCCCACAACAGACACCTGAGTAGATTTATCCACGGTCTCTGTGGCGACAGAGATGCTACCAACAGAATCTTGCATTGAGATTGTTTTATCTTTAGCAATACTTGTTGAATTAACGGCGCTGGAGGATACGCATATCCTATCATTCCGTCCCAAGGGATCGACAGAGCGTCTACTGCAAATGCTCTTGGATCCGGACACGGGGACACATACGTCTGCAACTGATTGTTGAGATGTGTCGCAAATAAGTCTATCATTGGCCGTTCCCATTGGTAGCAAATCTGATTGAATACTTGTTTGTTGAGAGTCCACTCCGACGGCAACAAGCGACCCTTTCGTGAAAGGGAGTCTGCTAGCACATTCAGACGACCCGGTATGTGACGGACCGAAAGAAGAACGTGATGTTCCAACGCAAACAGAAGGATTCTTTCCGTTAGATTGAACAACGGAACTGAATGAGTGCCTCCCTGATTCCGTATATACGCCACTACTGTCGTATTGTCGGATAGGATTTGGACATGAGCATCGTGAATAATGTCCATCCAGTGACGTAACGCAAGCCAAATTGACATCATTTCCTTGATGTTTATGTGCTTGCACAGGAATTGCGGATCCCAAAGACCCTGGCATCTCGAATCCGTTGGGATTAATGATGCACCCCAACCTGTTTGACTGGCATCCGTCATAATGGTAAAACTCGGATCCGGCAACTGCAGCGGAACTCCTTGAGTTAACCACTGAATGTTTGCCCAAGTCTGAATCTCTTGTTTCACTTGATCTGACAAGAGAACATCTACATCGAGCGAATGAATTTTCACACTCCAATTCTGAGTCAGGAAAATTTGAAGAGGACATGTGCGTAGCCGCCCCATTGGAATGAGATCCGCGGCGGCTCCGCACAGACCTATCTGTCTCATAAATTCTCTCGCCGTGACTTTGTCTGCATGCAGACAATAGCGAGCGTAACAACTGACTAATTTCGCTCTGGTTAACGGCAGACGAACGAGATTGTTGTGCGTCTCGAAGCTCATTCCCAGATGAGTGAATGACTTGGACGGCACCAGATCCGACTTCTCCTCGTTTACTATGAAACCGAGACGTCGGAGCAATAGAAGAAGATTCTGAACATCGTTCTGAAGCGTTAACTCGTTGCCGTACCTCTGAAGAATGTCGTCCAGGTAGGCCGACGTTACCGCAGACGAATGAGCTCGGAAGTAGATCATTACCGAGTTCATTACCCGAGTGAAAGCCCAGGGTGCTAGATTCAATCCGAAGCACATGGCCCGGAACTGATACACCACTCCTAGGACTGCGAAGCGTAGATACTTTCGGAATGTCGGATGTACCATGACGTGAAAGTACGCATCTTTGAGATCTATGCTCGTTGCATAATCGTTCACCCGAATACTCGCTCTGACCGATCGAATCGTCTCCATATAAAACTTCGGAGCGACGATCAGCTTGTTTATCCAGCTCAAATCTATGACTGGACGGAACGAGCCGTCTGGTTTCGGAACCAGAAACAGATGGCTGTAGAATCCCAGCGATTCCTGGTTTTCTACGACCTCTACCGCGTTCTTCATTAAAAGAGACTGCACCTCTGATAACAGAGCGTATCTTTTCTGTGGATTTGACGGAAGATGAGTCCACTTTGGACTTCGAGTTAATGGAGGCTTTCGTTTGAAGGATATCTTTAGACCTTCCGAAGTCACTCCTCTCACCCACGGGTCGTCCGTAATCGACGCCCACTCTTGTGAAAAACTCGACAACCTTCCGCCAACCGGAACGCGATAGAGGTTTAAGCCATCACCTCCTGGACCTGCGAGGCCTGCGGTAGGAGAAACCACGTCTTCCACGACCCGCACCTCGCCTCGTCGACCTCGGGGCGTCCGACCGATTGTCCCGGCCTGAAGGACGTCCCGAACGAGAGTCGCTATCCTGACGGTCTCTCGAATAAGACCAAGAGGACGCACCGGAACCTCTATAGGAACCTCTCTTGGGCGCATTAGACCCAGAAGTGCCCGCCTTATTCGTGTCTGCTGTATCCGACCTTTTAGGAGCGGATCTGAACAACAGAGAATCATTAGCTTTCTTTTTAATATTATCATAAATAGCGGAAAGCTTGCCGTCAAAGAGAAGTTCTCCTGAGACCGAAGCGACTCTAAGAGAGTTCTTCACCTTAGAATCCACTAGTGTGGATGTAGCCAGGGCTGCGTCACGTCTAACCAACTCCAGATTTGCCACTGAAAGGGCGGAGTTACACGTGGAATAAGCTACTGCCCTTGAAAGAAGTCTTAAAGAGGATTGTATATCCTGAAACTCTTCCCCTTGAAGGCGCAGTGATAACGCCTTAGTAAGGTGATCTGCGTAAGATAAGGCATCTAAATTGGCTCTGTTAGACGCAATAGCTGTTTCCAACACCGCGGTTGGAATAGAAGCTGACGAAGGTAATGATAGCTCTAAGTCTTCCGCCTCGTCGTCCATACGCAGAGGAACTCTCGGTATATCCTGTCCTGCCATGTCGAATTTATTCCTTGCATTAATGAAAGGCAGGTTGAGAGTATTTGCGGACAAGAAACCTGCTTTCCCCGTCCTGGAAGCAAGTTTAAATATAGCGTCGTTCAATAATTCAAATGTTCTTGCAACATTATTGGACTGCGACGGAAACTCGGGAGCGATGTCCCTGAACCGCTCAAAAAATTCAGAGTCCAATGACGCTATAATTCTCTTGTCCGGAAGCGCAGCAGTCTGGCCCGACGGAACAACTTGAGGGAGAAAGTGCCGGATGAAGTCCACAGCAGCTTTATGTTGTTCCGAAAGGGATAGCTCCAATTCATCCGTATCCCTTTCACCATCCGGTCGGACCTCCCGATGTTCCCGGTCGTCCGCCCCCGATGCTTCGGCGGAGCGTACCGACCCAGCGCCGTCGGATAATTCTCGATCCGACACCATTTCTGTCGGCTGCTGGGATGCTGCGATAAGCTGTGCTATCTGCACTAGAATGTCCGACGTCGAGACCTGCGGAGGCGCGGTCTTTCGCTGCTTCGCCGAGGGCAGCTCCGCATCAGATGGCTCCCGCATACTTTTCCTATGCGAACGTTCGGAGTCCATCGGTCTCGAATCCCTGGCTGCCGGATGGTGTGACCTGGTCGCCGAAGAATCCTTCACCGGCGAAGCTGGCAAAATATCGGAGGTCACGCAGCCAAGGTGCGGTCGTGTGCGCCGACGAGAAGAGGAAGCCTTAACAGTCTCTGTGGACTGCTTATACAACGGAGCGTCCCGAGCGACGGACGTATGCTCCGCTAAAGACACATTTTGTACCACAACATCTGGTCCCAGATGTTGTTGTACGAGAGAGGGGCCTCTTTCGCTCGCGGCCCGGCTGGACCTGGACGAGCTAGGAACCGGACTAAAAGGCTTCCTCCGTTCTCGTTTACTATCCGCCGTCACTGGGTGTGCATCTATTATGTTTATAGTGCTCGCATCACCCAAAATTTCCTCTTGGACCGCATCGGACGAACCCGGCTGCCGAACCATTCGGTGAATGGACGCTACACCGGGCGAGCTAGCGGACGACATTTGTCTAATCTCCATGAGCACTTTTGCCGCTAGCTCTGAATTTATTTGTGACGACGGACGCACACTTGAAGAAGATAACATGGAAACATCACCCTGTTCTGGTTCCTCTGAAATAGAAACTGAGAGAGTAGAGTGACCTTGTGGAGAAAGAGCCGGCATCGCTCTTTCTCCAGAAACAACATATCGTGACACACGTTTCCAATGTTTCTCATCCCAATGTTCACATATAGGACAGGGATTAATGCGAGAACACTGACTACAATTAATACAATGATCATGAAAGTCAGAGGAAGATTTCTACCTATTACAATTTGAACAATGTCCCTTCATTGTGAAAGAACAACAATAAGTCCTAGTTACTCGCAAAAACCCCTGACACAAAGATACATAATAACATGATCCATTAATAAATGAAAAAAACAATTGCAAAACAAAATAATTTTGAAAAAATATTTTTTCAGAGAAGCCCAAGTTGCTGAAAAGTAACGTTGAGCCCCGATGGATCCGATGGCAAAGTGTGGTCAAAAATTTTAAATTTATATAAAATAATTAATGAGACACTTTCGGATAATATAAATGTATCTTATAATGAGATAAACTACTACAAAGGCAAACAGCCCCCCTCAAAAAAGGCTGTTGCCAATGAAAACAAACAGTGTAAACACACTAGAAAACATGACTCCAGGCACTGAAAAAACTGGCCCGGAATCAGTCATCAATTACACTCTATCTGATGCAAAACAGAGACTCCCAGGGGAGAATCTGCAGAACATCAGATGGAAGATGCAGAACACAAACGTTATACACCCATGGGTGAAAACGTAACTATGGGGAAAATAACAGAAAACATTCTGTAACCAAGCAACTCTCCCAGGAAATTTTAGAAATGAAACTTCTCAAAAATATGCCAAAAGCATGGGAGAATTGCAAGGGGGGACTTTAGAAGGCTAGGGGAGAGGAAACACTGAATAAGCAGTGCAACAATTAGCAAGAATGACAACAAGAGGCCCATGCCTCGAAAATAGGCAACTTAACATAATTTCAACAAAAAATTTTAAGTACAGCCCTGATTATTTTTTGCCACTTCTTTTTTCCTCTCCTCCTTCTATCCTCCTTAGAATCACATTTTCTCCAAAAATTACGTGTCTGGCATCCTTTAAACTGAGATTTACAAGCACAAAGATCAATGAGATGTTGACTGATGAAGGGCCAAACAGAGAATGATAATTGGCGCCAATTTCGGGACGACTGCGTCACTGCGCATGCGCAGTAGAGGCGTACTATGGAGGTCCTTTAGGACATGATTTCTTTTTGTTTTGGATGCAAATTTTGGGGATTGGGGGGCAAAATTTGTGTTTGGCCCTGGTTTTTGTTGGAGTTAGCACCAGCTAAGTCTGGGTCATTGGTACAGTATAAAAATATTATTTTTCAAAAAATTTCAACAAAACCATATCATGTGACCCCTCGTTGGAACGAGCTCATCGAGCTCGTTCCAACGAGGGGTCACATGATATGGTTTTGTTGACATTTTTTGAAAAATTTAAAAAAATGATATTTAAAATAATAAATTTTGATATCGTCTGTGTTGGGTAAAGGGTTAAGGGTCTGGAGATGTTTTATACATATTTGCTTTACTTTGACAATCCACATCCTATGACTTTGCAGTTGTTTCCTGGCAAGTCTTGGCTGCTTATGTAGGCAGCCAAGACTTGCTTAGAAACAACTGCCATGGCACTTCAAATGTAACTTGCAAGCTTACCCCAAAACCGAATGTTGGGGCACCTGTTTTGTTGTGGAAAAATGTGATTAAAGTCAGAATTAGGCCCTTAAAGGTTAACAAATGAGCCACTGTGCCCCCTACGAGAAGCATTGTAGGAATTTATTGGGATTCCTGCACGAATTTTGAGACCTGCTGTCAAAGTATGAAACAATTATCAAATGCAATGCAATGGTAAATTCCAGTCTCAACTCTTTGGGAGGTGGATGATAATCTGATGTTACAACAAAATAAAAGCAATTTATCAATAGCGTAATACACTGAAAATGCTGGATTTTATCAGACTTTTTGTAATGTAATGAATCCTGAAAGCAAATGTATGAGAAAATCTAAACCTAAAAACACTCACCCTACTTAATCCTATCCTGTAAGTTAATTTGTCTATATCCAAGTTTTCTAATAACTGACTAACTGCCTGAAAAATAGATATGATAATTATGTAACAATCAGCAGATCCACATAGGATGGATGGATGGATGGATGGATGGATGGATGGATGGATATGATGGATGGATGGATGGATGGATGGATGGATGGATGGATGGATGGATGGAAGGAAGGAAGGAAGGAAGGAAGGAAGGAAGGAAGGAAGGAAGGAAGGAAGGAAGGAAGGAAGGAAGGAAGGAAGGAAGGAAGGAAGGAAGGAAGGAAGGAAGGAAGGAAGGAAGGAAGGAAGGAAGGAAGGAAGGAAGGAAGGAAGGAAGGAAGGAAGAGGAAGGAAGGAAGGAAGGAAGGAACTTATTTTTCGTCTAACAGTTATCAAGAAAATGCAAGCACTTCACTTGTTTCAAATGTTTTGTTTTGGGTTTTTAGGGGTGTGGGGGGGACTGGTCCATATAAAAATATGAAAACTATCTAATGAAGAAGGTCAAATCTGTCTAGTAAAAACTTCATTTCACTTGTTCATTAGAAGATTTCTTATTAACTGCATGTCGGAGCACCTGTCACCGTTAGAATAATTGTAAAAATTGAAACCAAGCTGTTGAACTCTGGTTTCTTACCAGTACAAACAAAAAAATATCTCACATTTTGTTCTGTTATTTAGCCAGTATTTGTGAACAGAAAATTACTGGATGAATTGGTAGATTCTCTCAAAGGGCTTTATTTTTCTTTCTTTTTACCATAAATAAACAAACATCATACAAAAGTACATCTAACTTTATAGCAACTAAACCACTGGGCTCAACATGAACTGAATCATTGTTATTAAAGATAATTCAAATCATATTTTCAAAAAATCACCCCCAAAATTCTGAATTTTTCACCTTGATCAAGCAAATGTTAAGTTCCCTCAACAAAATAATTCACTTTTAACATATTAATCACTTCTTCATTCAAAGATAGGACATCAAATTTATAATTTATAATTCACTGAATTTAAGATCAGTTATTCTGAAAACTATTTTTTTTATTCAGACACTTTCTCATACCAATTAGCCCTTTAAGGACCAATTCCAACTTTGAGAACTTATCTTGCCTTGGAACAGGCAACCAACATGCAACCTTGGGTTAGTCTCTCAGACAATGATTAAAGCAGCCTGACAATGCTTTCTGGTCAGGTCTTGGCTGCCTACAACATGCCAGAAGCCATTGCCAAGTTACTACACGTACAAACTGTAATATAGTTGAATTTGGGAAAAATTGTCCTGATCCCTAAGAATTAATCAACTTTATACCAAAAACATAATAAACACTACTCATCATTTTTCAGGGTTAAATCAAACCTGCCAGATGAAGTCTGAGAAAGTATTAACGAAACAGATTTTCAATTTGGTGTGTCCCTAACCTTCAATACTTTTGTAATTCTCACGCCATTAATGAACAAACAAAGGAGCCTCAAAATTTCCCATAAAACCAAGAAGATAAGGCATCACAAAGTAGATCTTCTGTTTCTCAGGCAATTTTTTGTAAAACTGCATGTGGGCAGGCAATTTTTTGTTTTATTTTTTATTTTTGTTTTTATTTCTTTGCCATCAAAAGTTCATATTCTTGGTTTGTTTTATGTTTTAGACCTTGGTGTAGCATGGGTGGTGGTGTATTTCGTCCCTTGAGTGCAAAAAGGCTGAAAGCCACTGAAGTGGCTTTTCACTGTTTGCGTAAGTTAGTTTTCTTAGCAGGAGAAAATAAATGTTTACATAAAATTGTTTTGTTACAATTAATTGGAGAATGCCAACTGGCACTCATGAAAGAATCTTGCTAAACTAAGGGTTTTCTTGCTGGTTGCATGGCATCTTTGAAAAAAAATACTCACATTATGGTATTTATTTATTTATTGGTGTTTAAGGTTATATACTTATGCACAATGGCTAATCATGACCATGACAGTTTTACAGGTTGAGGAAGCCGGAGTACCCGGAAAGAACCACCGAGCAACAACGAGCAGCTGCCAGCTCCCCAACATCGTAACTCCGCACTGCAGCACAGGCAGGGTTAGATTGGTTGAAGACATGCATACCATCGATGTGCAGTATGCCTTAGTACACGGCATCATCATGCCCCCATGTGGACAATTGGGGTTAAGTGCCTTGCCCAAGGACACAATGCGGGTGTCCGAATTCATCGCTCAGATGGTCACCCATCCAATGATTAACCGGGCTCGACTTTGCTTAACTTCGGTGATCTCACGAGAACCGGTTACCGGAAAAAGTGGCTTAACACTGTTTGTATAGGCTTGTTGTTTTCTTAGCAGTAGATAATAAATGATTATATAATATTGTTTTGTTACAATTTATTGGAGAGTGCCAAAAGTACTCTCCAATAAATTGTAACAAACAACTGTTCAGGAAGAAAATTTTGATAAACGGGGGCTTCCCTTGCTTGTTGCATGGCATTTTTGATAAAAAATACTCACTTCTGAAATCACCTTTCAAAAATAATTTAGCGCTCAAGTTAAAACACACATTTGAGGAAGTGAAGTGTATTGTACATGCTTACCTGTTTATCATCCAAGCTTTCAGATGGCCTTGAATTTGGAGGAACTAACACAGCAAACTTGCGTCGGAATTCATCAAGCAGTATGTGATCAGGAAAACCTGAAAAGTTAGCCAGATATACGGAATTAAGCTCTCCATTTAACAATAGGAAACAGATAATTAAAACGACTCTGTATAATGGAATATCTCTGTCATTTGGATATTGTTTGCAACAAATTTGGGTATTCAAATACAAGAATTTCACTGTACTACAGTGTTAATACAGTGGAACATTAGTAACTGAATAGTCGCTTCGCTTGTAAAAAAATATTCTGGTGAATATAACTTCCCAACACAAAACCATTTACCATACCTCCAGTACAAATTTGACCTGTTAATTGAATATAGGTAAAAGAGTAAACTCCTGTTAATTGAATAAAAAACTTGTAACATGTCGAGAAATTACCCTGACTCTCCCCAGTTTTACTTTGGTTATAGACCCATTTGGCCTCAGTAAATCCAATATGGGCATTTAATCTATTATATCTTGTTTGACAGAGATCATAGAGCTCTGCCAAACAAGATATAATAGAATAAATGCTAAATTTATCTCTAGAGTACAGGAAAGTGACACAATCCCTGTTAATTGAATACTCCTGTTAACTGAATAATTTTCATTGGCAAAAAGTCTATTCAATTAACAGGATTCTACTGTATTTATTTATTTATTTATTTATTTATTTATTTATTTATTTATTTATTTACAGGGTCCGATTCAACTGGATTCGCATAGCAGGTTTCGAATCAATTTTCAACTATATCCAATCAATTTTAAATGAAAAATCATGTAAATAATAGGAAACGCTAATCCAAATTTACCCAAGTTAGAAAACTGCTATTCAATTTTTAATGAAAGTGTCAATGACACTGCAGCTTGTCTGTGTTGTGTTTGATGAAAAGGATAATGTTCAATGTTTATGAAAGGATTATGAAATAAGACAAGAATTGTGATAATTGGGAATACATTAATTTCTGTTCCCTGTATGCTATGTTTTCGATAAAAACAATATGAAGTGTAGACTGTACTCAAGAATTGAGGGGTGGGTGAACGTGGCCCTCACAGTTAATGTATGTGGCACTCACAGTTAATGTATGTCAACAAAAGTTACCAGGTTGCAGTGAAATTATTCCAAAACGAGTCATCCTTTCAAGTTACAATGAAATCCCTTCATAAATATGGCCTGTAGACTGTGCTAAAGGTTTTGGGGTTTCAGGCCTGTGTAGCCATCACAGTTGACCGATCGCAACAAAAAGGGGATGTCCTCATCTAGACATTATACTGAGTCATCCTACCAAGTTACAATGAAATCCCTTCATAAATATGACATGTAATCTGTGCTAAAGTTTTTTGGGTTTTGGGCTCGGGCAGCCATCATGGTTGAATGATCGAGACCAAAAGGGGAAGTTCTCATCTAGGCATTATCTGGAGTCATCCTTCCAAGTTACTATGAAATCCCTTCATAAATATGACCTGTAGACTGTGATAATGGTTTATGGGCCCCTGTAGCCATCACAGTTGACCAATCGCAACCAAAAGGGGACATTATCATCTAGGCGTTATATGGAGTCAACCTACCAAGTTACAATGATATACCTCCATAAATATGACCTGTAGACTGCGCTAAAGGTTTTTGGGTTTTGGCAGCAGTCACGGCTGAATAACGACCAAATGGGGACATTCTCATCTAGACATTATCTGTAGTCATCCTACCAAGTTACAATGAAATCCCTTCATAAATATGACCTGTAGATTGTACTAAAGGTTTTCAGGTTTCGGCCCCCTGTAGCCGCCACAGTTGACCAATGGCAACCAAAAGGGGACATTCTCATCTAGACATTATATGGCGTCAACCTACCAATAAGTTACAATGAAATCCCTCCATAAATACGACCTGTAGACTGTGCTAAAGGTTTTTGGGCTCGGGCAGTCATCGCAGCAGACAGATCGCAACGAAATGGGGAAGTTCTCATCTAGACGTCATACGGAGTCATCCTACCAGGTTACAATGAAATCACTCCTTATTAAAAATGGCCTGTAGACTGTGCTAAAAGTTTTCGGGTTTCAGGCTTGGGCAGCAATCACGGTTGACAGATCATTACCAAAAGCGATGTTATCTAGATATTATACAGAGGCATTCTACTAAGTTACAATGAAATCCCTTCATAAATACAACCTGTAGATTGTGCTGATGGTTTTTGGGTTAATAGATTAAATGAACGTATTGGATGTATTGAGGCCAAATTGGTCTCTAAACAAAGGAAAACTGGTGAGAGTAAAGGTAATTTCTCAACAGGTTACAAGATTTTTTATTCAATTAACAGTGGGTGCGATGGTATTGTGGTGACCGGTTCTCGTTAGATCACTGAAGTTAAGCAGTTAATCCTCGGATGGGTGACCGTCTGAGCGATCGTTTCGAACTTCCACGTTGTATCCTTGGGCAAGGCACTAAACTCCCATTGTCCACACGGAGGCACGATGATGCCGTGTACTAAGGCGTATTGCACGTCGATGGTGCGCATGTCTTCAACCAATCTAACCCTGCCTGTGCTGCAGTGCGGAGTTACGATGTTGGGGAGATGGCAGCTGCTCGTCGTTGCTCAGTGGTTCTCCCACGGTACTCCAGCTTCCTCCACCCGTAAAATTGGCACGGTCATGATTAGCCATTTGTGCATAAGTATGTAGCCTTAAACACCAATAAATAAATAAATTCAGTTAACAGGAGTTTACTCTATAACCTATATTCAATTAACAGGTCAAATTTGTATTGGAGGTGTGGTAAATGGTTTTGGTTTTGGGAAATTAAATTATTATTATTCAATTAAGAGATATCTAATTAAGTGGGCTTCACTGTATTGGTCATCTTTGAATTATCACATACAGAAAGTTAAAAAATTTATAGTAATTTATATATTTTTTATACTTACCAATGACCCAGACATAGCTGGTGCTAACTCTTAAAATATAGGGCCAAACACAAATTTTGCCCCCCAATCCCCAAAATTTGCATCTAAAACTAAAGAAAAACATGTCCTGAGAGGCCCTCCACACTTCGCCCCTACTGCGCATGCGCAGTGTCAAGGACGTTCCGAAATTGGCGCCATTTATCATTCTAATAACCAGTGCCTGGTAAGCGCTATGTACTCAGCGGGGAGGCAAGAGTTCCCAACTCCTGGGAGGGCCATCCCCGTCTGGGTCATTGGTAAGTATAAAAAATATATAAATTACTATAAATTTTTTAACATTTTTATACTGTACCAATGACCCAGACATAGCTGAATAGTAAAAAGGCTGGAGGGCCAAGGACATAGAGCAAAATGGAATACGCTCAATAAAATAAAATAGAGTCATCCCCTGTAGGGAAAAGAAGTAATAGGCCTTACATGTATCTTTCTTATTTATGATAAATTAGAAAGATACAACACCTTCCAAAAATTGAGCTTCATACATCCATGTACTCTATTAATATCCAATAATCCTTATACTAATAATTTTTAAAGTAAGCCAATAATAAAGTAAGTCTAGAGAATAGAGACTCTTATACTCCTAAAAGTGTGTGAGAATTGCATAATCATGTCCGTTGACATATGCAATATTCAAAGGCTATACTTTAAAAACTAAGACTTGAATGAATTTTATAAACTTAAACTTCTCACTAAACAACCATCCCCAATAACAGCTCAGAATTACTAACTCCGGAGGAGGTATCCCCTTGTTTTCATAGTAAAAACAGGTGACCCAAGGGAACACCCTCCCCCCCCCTTTTTCTTGCCCTGGGTCAAATAGCCCAGAGCGAAGAGGGCAGCCGAACGGAGACACTGCCGAAACAGACAGCCTACCTAGCTATAGTAGCAACTGTTAAGTGAATGACATTCTGAGCAGTAGATAATAGACCTAACAATAGAGGCCTCCAGAAATGGACTCGATATTTCTGAGATAAAATTCATGAATGGATGGCTGAGCGCAATGAGCAGCCTTCAAAAATCTATAATAGCAACACTATTAAAGTAAGCCCAAGAAGTAGAAGAACTCTTACTTCATGAGCCGAAATCTTAAGCACAACTGCTAAGCCAATGATATACCATAAGCAGTACGCTAGTTAATAGAATCCATTAACAAAAAAATGGAGCGTAACGTCCTTCTACTAGACATCAAAGACAGAAGAAGCTTACGCCCTTGTAATAAACAGATATCTGTTTATAAATACATAAACTGTACCCGGAAAGAGTAAAGGCCTATGCCCATACGAAGACGGAAGGACCTTAAAATAATAGGTTCCGGATAATAGGAGCCTAACTCTTATGCAACAATCCAACCTAAATAGTAACGGAAGTATTGATTCCGAAACTATGAAAGTGAAAATCATCCATCGATAGTGCATGAAACTCACTGACTCTACAGTAAAAGAGAAACCAACAGAATTACTGTCTAAAAGGTCAGAATTTGAAAACTACTGTTTCCAGAGGCTCAAATGATTACTTAGCTAAATAAGAACCTGAAGTTAAAATCCATATAGGAATTTAATCTAAAGATTCTAAGTCTATTTATCAAAAAGTTACTAATTGACTTAGATAAAGAGACAAAAGACTCAATTGTAAACTATCGTAGAGTGCATAGGTATGAGGTAACATAAACCTATAACCTAAATAACAACAGGCTGCAGTAGATCTTGTGAAACAAGTATACTAAAAAATAGCAATGAGTAGTATGGAGGGATCAACCATATGAACATAATGATCCCTACACCACGACGGAAGAGCCTCCACTCTAGTCGCATAGAATAGCGAAGAAGAGGATCTCCTATAGTAAGAAATCGCGTCCAAAGCTCGTCCAGTACAGTGCTTACAATGCAATACGGACCACACAACGGAATACATGAAGGTTGCGACCTTGCTGGTTGTGATAAAGATGACACGATTTACCCAGTGAAAAAAGATCCTCACATAGAGGAAGATTTCACGTTAAGATCCACAGTAGACAAGAGAGTAAATTACTCATGATCTCTGTGAAGATAGAGATGCTATCAACAGAAATGTATTGTGGTTGTTTATCCTAGCAATACCTGCTAAAAACAACAGCGCCGGAGGATACGCGTATCCTATCATTCCGTCCTATAGATCAATAGAGCGTTAACAGTATTAGCTCAGAGATCTGGACAAGCCAACACATACGTCTGCAATTGATTAGCCAGCTGTGTCATAAATAAAACATCATTGGGCGCTCCCAAAGATAGCAAATCTGATTAAATACTTGTTTGTTGAGAGTCCATTCTGACAGCAACAAGCGACCCGTAAGAGAACGGGAGTCCGATAAAACAATCAGACGACCCGGAATATGACGGACCAAAACTGAACTTGGTGTACTATAACCAACAGACGGATTCTTTCCATTAAATTGAATAACGGAAACGAAAGAGTGCCTCCCTGGTTCCGGAGATACGCCACTACTGTCGAATTAAAGGACAGGAATTTGGGCATGCGTTTCTGAATAATGTTCATGCAATGACATAAAGCAAGCCTAAAAAACATTATTCCGCGGAAGTTAACTGATACCTAAAAGACTGCGGAACCCAAAGACCCCGGCACTTCGAATCCGTAGGGATCAGAATATATCCCAATCTGTTTGACTGGCAACCGTCATAACAGCCACACTCGGGTCCGGCAACTGCGGCGGCACTCTCTGAGTCAACCACCGAATGTTTGCCCCAGTCTGAATCTCTTGTAACACTAGATAGACAAGAGAATGTATAAATCAAGCAATTCATGGATTGCCGGAAGTTGCCGTCGAAGAGAAGCTCCTCCGAGAACGAAGCGACTCTGAGAGAGTTCTTAACCTACTATCCACGCGTGGATGTAGCTAGGGCTGCCTCACGTCTAACCAACTCCAATCAGCCACTGAAGGGCGGAGTTATACGTGAACAAACTACTGCCCTCAAAAGAAATTACATTGAGAATAATATCCCGTAAATCTTTTCTTGAAGACGTAATGATAACGCCTCAGTAAGGCGGATTACGTATAATAAAGCGTCTAAGTTAAGTCTACTATACATAATGTCGTTCCCAACATTGAAATTGGAAAAGACATAAACGGTGAAAAAGAATATATGCAGTCTTTAATCACACCGTCTAGACGCATATGAACTCTCGGTATGCCCTGCTCTGCCAAAATAAACTATATGTAAAAAAGATAAAATGGCAGAAATGAGCCACGCGGACAAGAAACTAAACTATCATGCTTAGTAGCAGGCTTGTATATATATATAAATATATAGCGTCGAAAAATAAAACACATGTTGTAATTACAATATTGGACTGCGTCGGTAAGTCAGGGACAAAGTCCCTGTACTGATCGAAAAATCCGAGTCCAATGACGCTATAAGTCTCTTATCCAAGATCGCAGCAATGAAGTCCGAAAAACAATCACTGGAAGAAATGCCAGAAGATATGAAAGGCATCTTCCGATACTACTAAAGGGAAAACTCGAAATCTTTCGAATCCCTTTCGCCATCCTGTCGGACCCTATAAAGCGTTCGGTCGTCCGTAGCTTGATGCAACCGCGGACCGCACCGACCCAGCGCCGTCGGATAATTCCTGATTCGACCGAGAAACCGTCAATTGCTGGGATGCTGCGAAACAACTGTGCTAACTCGGATAGCACGTCCGTCACTGAGGCCTGAGGAGCAGCGGTCTTACGATGCATTGCCGCAGGAAGCTCCGAGATCGTTACCGCGTGCATACTTCCAATATGCGAGCGAACGGAGTGTATAGGCCTCGTGTCCCTTGGCTACCGGATGGCGCGACCTATTCGCTGTGGAATCACTGAATGCCGAAACTGATCGGATACTCGAGGTCACGTAGCCAATGTGCGGTCGTGTGCCCTGCTGTGAGGATGAGGAAGCATTAAAGACAGTCTCTCGGACTGTCAATATAACGGAGCGTCCCGAGCAACGGACATATGCTCCGAATGTAAAATATCTGAACCACAACATGCGGTCCCCTATGTTGTTGGCTTCCTCCGATCTGTCCTCAATCTGCCGTCACTGGGTGAGTACTAAAGTAAATAAAGTGCTCGCATCACCCAAATCTCCTTCCTAGACCGCAACGGACGAACCCGGCAGCCGAACCATTCGATGAATGTACGCTACACCGGGTGAGCTAGCGAATGTCACTCCGTAAGCGATAGACATATTCCATGAGCACTTATTGCCGCTAACTCTTCATTAACTATGACGACAGAGGCACACTTTTGAAAGACATCACCATAATTCTTCGAACAAGAAACTAGAAATGCTTGGATAGCAAGCATAAAATAATAATATATATAGCGTCGTTCAATAATTCGAAAGTTTGTGTGACATTATTGGACTATGTCGGAACTGAGGGACGATGTCCCTGAACCGAACCAAAAATTTCTAAGTCCACCGACGCTATCAGTTTCTTATCCGGCATCGCAGCATATGTTGTTCCGAAAGGGAAAGCTTGAAATCCACCGAATCCCTTTCGGTATCCCGTCGGACTGGATGAAACTTTCGGACGTCCGTACCCGCTTCCGCGGAGCGTCCCGACCCAGCATCGTCGGATAAAATATATGCGACAGATTCAGTTGATGCTGGGATGCTGCGATAAACTGTGCTATTAAGGAAAGCACGTCCGTTCCCGAGGCCTGTGCAGTAGCGGACTTACGATGCATTGCCGCTGGAAGCTCCGTGTACGTTGACTCCCGCATACTTCCTATGCGAACGTCCGGAGTCTGCAGGCCTCGGGTCCCCGGCTACCGACCCAGCGCTGTCGGATAATTCTCGATCCGACACCGTTTCTGTCGGCTGCTGGGATGCTGCGATAAGCTGTGCTATGTGCACAAGAATGTCCGGCGTCGAGACCTGCGGAGGCGCAGTCTATCGCTGCTTCGCCGAGGGCAGCTCCGCATCAGATGGCTCCCGCATACTTTTCCTATGCGAACGTCCGGAGTCCATCGGTCTCGAATCCCTGGCTGCCGGATGGTGTGACCTGGTCGCCGAAGAATCCTTGATCGGCGAAGCTGGTAATAAATCGGCGGTCACGCAGCCAAGGTGCGGTCGTGTGCGCTGACGAGAAGAGGAAGCCTTAGCAGTCTCAGCGGACTGCCTATACAACGGAGCGTCCCGAGCGACGGACGTATGCTCCGCTAACGACACATTTGTACCACAACATCTGGGGCCAGATGTTGTTGAACGAGAGAGGGGCCTCTCTCGCTTGCCGTCCGGATGGACCGGAACGAGCTATGAACTGGACTAAAAGGCTTCCTCCGTTCTCCCTCCGATCCGCCGTCACTGGGTGTGCATTAAGTTAATTTTATAGTGCTCGCATCACCCCAAAATTCCTTCTAGACCGCAACGGACGAACCCGGCTGCCGAACCATTCGGTGAATGGACGCTACACCGGGCGAGCTAGCGGACGTCAAAGGCCGTCGAACCTACTAGGGTCCTCTTAGGCAATTGGCGTATTTACATGAGCACTTTTCCGCTAGCCCTTCATTAATTGTGACGACGGAGGCACACTGTTGGAAGACATCACAGATACATCACCCTAATCTTGATCGTCTGAAATAGAAATTGATAAAGTAGAGTGACCCTGCGGGGAAAGGACCGGAGTGTCCAAATCCCCAACAACATACCGTGACATACGCTTCCCATATTGTCATCGAAATCATACGATACAGAACCGGAGTTAATGCGAGTACACTGACCACATATAGAATGATAATAAGGTCAGAGGAAGACTTCCTCTTAAAACAATTGATAAATATCCTTTCAATGTGAAAAGAAAACAAGTCCTGGTACTCGCACTAATCCCTGGCAATCAAAATACATAATAATAATATGATCCATTAATATAGAAAAAATAATTGAAATCAAAATATTTTGAAAAAATATTTTTTCAGAACAGCCCAAGTTTCTGAAAAGTAACGTTGAGCCCCAATGGATCCCAAGCCTAAGTGTGGACAAAAATTTAAAAAATATTTTAAACAATTTATTCAACACTTACGAACAATAATAATGTATCTAGTTATGATTGAAATAACATAAAGATATTATTATTTAGAAATCCCCCCCTCACACAGAGGGCTGTTGTAAATGTAAACAATGAGTGTAAAAACACTAAAATAAGACTCCAGGCACCCAGGCCCGAAATCAGTTACCAAAAATACACCATCTGATGCAAAACAGAGACTTCCAGGGAAGAAACTGCAGAACATCAGATGGTAGATGCAGAACACAACGCCTAACCACCCGTAGGTGAAGACGTAAACATGGGGAAAGAACAGAATTCATTCTGTTATTCAGCTAAACTCCCAAGAAAATTTTAGTAATAATAATTACAGAAATTATGCCAAAAGCATGGGAGAATAGCAAGGGGGACTTAAAGGACAGGGAGAGAGGAAAAACACTTGAAAAAACAGTGTAACTAAATAATCAGAATGACAACAAAATGGCTGCTGCCTTGAAAATAGGTAACTTAACATAATTTCATTAAAAAATTTTAAGTTACAGCCCTGATAATATTCTGTCACACATTCTTTTCCTCTCCTCCTTTTCTATCCTCCTTAGAATCACCATTTCACTAATATTTATGTGTCTGGCATCATTTAAACTGAGATTTAAAAGCACAAAGATCAGTCAGATGTTAACTGATGAAGGGCCAAACTTAGAATGATAAATGGCGCCAATTTCGGAACGTCCTTGACACTGCGCATGCGCAGTAGGGGCGAAGTGTGGAGGGCCTCTCAGGACATGTTTTTCTTTAGTTTTAGATGCAAATTTTGGGGATTGGGGGGCAAAATTTGTGTTTGGCCCTATATTTTAAGAGTTAGCACCAGCTATGTCTGGGTCATTGGTACAGTATAAAAATACAAGTTTTATCTAATGTTTACAATGTTATAATAAGAGCTATTGCCCCCGCAAATCTCAATTATTTTTTGATCGAATCGATCCTGATTCGATTCAAGAGAATTCTGAATCAAATTGAATCTAAAATCGAATCTCACTGCTATCCTACATGTTTACAAACCTGAATATTGCCAGTCCTCACTTAAGTTTAGCATTTGATGGAGACTCCTCTCTGGGCTAATCATCAATAAGAGCTTTGATTCAGAGAGATTGGAATTGAGATTGTTGGCTAAAAGGAATGTTCTAGCACCTGAAACTACTGAAACTAGCAAACAATCTCAGAGGCACTGGACAAATTTGGTTAAAATCGGATAATCTTTGTTCAAGTTATCGTGATGACACTACCCACAAGTCGGGAATTCAAACAATCTAAGGGGCATTGCTAATAAAAAAAAATTTGGTGCCAGTCTGGTTTCAAACTCATCCAGGACATTCTCAAGTAGAACCCACAGATCAAATTCAGTAATAATTAGAAATCATTCAAGTTATTGTGTTGACACTACCTGCAAATCAGAAATTCAATCTATGGGGCATAATTCTTGGAAAAAATTGAGTAGGTCTGGTTTTCAAACTCATCCAAGATATTCTTGAATAGAACTCGCAGCCCATATAGAGGAGGGGAGTATCAAAGTGAATCAAATTTCTAAACTTTGCAGGGCCCCATCAAGTGCATCCAGTAAAAATTACAGTGCTATGATAATGATAAATATGCATCACCTGACGTTGTCCATTCTGTGTGAGTAAGTATTAAGAAAAGAAATTAAATTCTTTTTTCAGAAACCCGCAACCTTGACAAATCAGAGAACCCTCCCAGTCAATCAATTCAGTTCCTTACATGTCTGCAAGTCACCAATGAATTGGAGCAAAGTGGTCAAAGGGAGCTGACTCCATATTGTTTTATTCTGGGAGAGTATTCAGAGGTTATCCCCATCTAGGTTCTTCTTGAGACTTTGTGGATGATCTTTTTTAAGCTTCAGAAATTGGACTTTAAAGGTAAAGATTTTGCTTTCTTGTCAAATGACTTCTTTTCAAGATAGAACGAATAGATACTGGCACAGTAATACACTTGACTGTAAACTAAATGAATAATCCCTTTAATTTCATTTAATTATCAAATACCAAAACATTTACTGTAACTTTGGTACAACTTTGGCGTGTTAGATGCATTTCGATTACAGATTGAAACCCTATTCAAGTAAATAAAAGAAATTGGGGACATTCAGAAATTTCTTTGTACATTTGGAGCAGTAGTTTGGAATAAGAAGATTTTTATATTGTCCCCATTACTCCCATTGTTAACATTTGAGGGTCCCAAGCCACCCATATTAAATATGACCCGAGGGGATTAATGTGAACAAACCTGTATACAAAGAAAGCAATTAGGGCAGTGGTTTAAGAGAAGATTTTTTAATTTTTTCTGTTCCCAACAGAGATAAACCATGGATCAAGTAATGCTTTACAAAAACATAAAATTGGGATAAATTCTTGTACTGTCTTTCACACAAAGGGTTTTGAAAAGTTGTTCAGGAAAGGAATTACAGTGGAGCCCACTTAATTGTATATATTTTAATTGAATATCCCTGTTAATTGAATATAATTTATAAACACAAAGCCATTTACCAAACATTCAGTACAAATTTGTCCTGTTAATTGTATATAGGTTACAGAGTACACTCCTGTTAATTGAAAAAAAATCCTGCAATATGTCAAGAGATTACCCTGACAAACACTGAATTACCCTTGTATATTGTCCAGTTTGGCATCAATACATCCAATTTAGGCATTTAATCTCTTTTACCTTGTTTGACAGAGCTCAAAGCTCTGTCAAACAAGATATAATAGACTAAATGGTCAGTTTATGTCTTGAATACAGGAAAGTGATCAGGTCCCTGTTAATTGAATACTCCTGTTAACTGAATAATTCTTACTGGCAAAGGGACTATTCAATTAACAGGGATCTACTGCAAAAGATTTTCAGTGTCCATGCACTGTTTCTGAAAATAATGGAAATTAGCCTTGTGTGAACTAAATAACAAAGGTTGAGTCATTAGTTCACGACTGCGCACTGGTACCGGAAGCCGTAGATCTATACTAGAAGAGCGTCTCCTACTAGCACTCAACCCAGTTTGGTTTATTTTTTCTTGATGCTTTTGCACCACCTTTCTTTTTCAAATCGCTTGGGAAAGATCAAAATAGAGAGTATATTTTTTGAGTTAGGGACTTCCACTGTAGTGCAAGCCAGTAGTAAACAAATGAAGGGTAGGTTGATAAGGAATTAGCCTTGTGTGAACTAAATAACAAAGGTTTAGCAGTACTTACAAAGTTTGTATATCCTCAGTGATTCCAGTACTTCAAATCCTCTAATCTGAGATCGAACTAATGGAACATTTACTAATATGTCATCTTGTGGTGAACCCGATTTACCCTGTGATGTCTTCAGTTCACACAATCCAGCATTATGCAAGGGTAGTATACAGAAGATGTAATGGCAATTAGACTTTCTCAGCTGTTCAACAATGGAGTCCTAAAGGCAAAATAAAAGTCTGAACAGTTATATTTAAAACAAAATTATTGACAAGGATTACACATTGCCAATGCGAGGTCGATTTTTTTCAGAAAGATTTGTTATTGTAAGAAAATCAAATCCATTGACATTTATTCAAGTTACTGCACTATTGAGCTGAAAACAAGCAAAAATTAACTAATTAATGGCCATGGATGAACCTTACCAGTTTTCGAAGTCATTCAAGACATTGTTAAGAAAGTCTCGCACAACAAATATTGACCAAATTCATTATTTATTTATTTATTTATTGGTGTTTAGGGTCACATACTTCTGCACAATGGCTAATCGTGACCACAACATGGAGATAAAGTCAAGATCAGCCCATCATTTATGTTCAAGTTGCCTATTTTTAGAGGACTTGCACCTCAAGCATTAGTGACTGGGTCCTATTTTACCAGTATAACGGTGCTTGTTTACCACAGTAAACAAGCACTGCCTAACTTCCTGGGGTTCCCGCGGGAGGCCAAATTCATTAACATCTGTTCAAGTTATTGCACTAATGAGCTGAACACAGGCAAAAATTAACTAATTAAGGGCTATAAAGCCAAGGAGAATGACCAAACCATACTAGTTTTCAAACTCATTCAAGACATCAAGATAGTCTAACATACCAAATATTTACGAAATCCATTGATATGTGCTCATGTTACCATGCTAACAAGCTGAAAACAGGCAAAAATTAACTAATTAAGGGACCTAACTCTGCTCGTATAGTCAAATCACACCAGTTTTCAAACTCGTTCAAGACATTGTAAAGTAAGTCTCACATAGCAAATATTGACAGAATCCATTTTGATTTGTTCAAGTTATTGTGCCAAAGAGCTGAAAACAGGCAAAAATTAACTAATCAAGGGCCATAACTATGGCCGAGCCATATCAGTTTTCGAACTCATTCAAGACATTGTTAACAAAATCTCACATAGCATACACTGACCAAATCCATTGATATTTGTTCAAGTTATCATGCTAACTAGCTGAAAACAGGCAAATATTAACTAATTAATGGCCATAACTCTGCAAACGATTTGAAAACAGTCAAAACATAACTAAATAAAGGTCATAACTTTGCTCAGTATGGCAAAACCTCGCTGGTTTTTTAACTCAAGCAAGACATTATTAAGAAAGTCTTACATACCAAATACTGCCCAAATCCTTTAATATTTGTTCCAAGTTATCATGCTAACAAGCTGAAAACAAGCAAGAATTAACTAATTAAGGGCCATAACTCAGCTCAGTATGGCCAGACCGTGCTGGTTTTCTAACTCAAGCAAGACATTATTAAGAAAGTCTCACATACCAAATACTGCCCAAATCCTTTAATATTTGTTCCAAGTTATTATGCTAACAAGCTGAAAACAAGCAAAAATTAACTAATTAAGGGCCATAACTCAGCTCAGTATGGCCGGACCGTGCTGGTTTTCTAACTCAAGCAAGACATTATTAAGAAAGTCTCACATACCAAATACTGCCCAAATCCTTTAATATTTGTTCAAGATATCATGCTAACAAGCTGAAAACAAGCAAAAATTAACTAATTAAGGGCCATAACTCTGCTCAGTCTGATCAATTGTACCAGTTTTGAAAATCATTCAAGATATTGTTAAGAAAGTCTCACATACCAAATATTGATCATACCCATTGATATTTGTTCAAGTTATTGTGTAAATGAGCTGAAAACAGGCAAAAATTAACTAATTAAGGGCCATAACTCTGCTCATTATGGCTAAACCAAACAAATTTTCGAACTCATTCAAGAAATTGTTTAGAAATTCTCACAAACCAAATACTGATCAAATCCATTGACATTTGTTTAGGTTACCATGTTAATGGGCTGAAAAGTCAAAAATTGACTAATTAAGGGCCATAACTCCAGTCAGTATGGCTGAAACACTCCAGTTTTCGAACTCAAGATATTAAGAAAGTCACACATATCAAATATTGACCAAATTTATTAATATTTTTTCAAGTTATTATCACACTAACAAGCTGAAAACAGGCAAAAATTAACTAATTAAGGGCCATAACACCACTTAGGACAGCTGAACCATACCAGTTTTCGAATTCATTAAAGACATTGTTAAAAGAGTCTCACATACCATACACTGACCAAATCCACTGATATTTGTGCAAGTTATTATCGCACTAACAAGCTGAAAACAGGCAAAAATTAACTAATTAAGAGCCATAACTCCACTCAGGTCAGCTGAACCATACCAGTTTTTGAATTCATTAAAGACATTGTTAAAAGAGTCTCACATACCATACACTGACCAAATCCACTGATATTTGTGCAAGTTATTATCGCACTAACAAGCTGAAAACAGACAAAACTAACTAATTAAGAGCCATAACTCTGCTCAGTATGGCCAATTCATACCAGTTTTCAAACTCATTCAAGACAATGTAAAGAAAGTCTCTCATACTAAATACTGACCAAATCCATCGATATTTGTTCATGTTATCGTGCTAACTAGCTGAAAACAGGCAAAAATTAGCTAATTAAGGGCCATAACTCTACTGAGTCACCAAACATGCTCCAGTTTTCAAACTCATTCAAGACATTGCTACGAAAGTTCCACATATCAAATATTAGGGCTGCACGATATTCAAAACTGAATACCGGTATCGGTATTCAAAAAAATACCGCGGTATACCGGTATATCGAAAACTGTTCAGATATATGAACACAAGTACCACAATCGAGACTCGAGGCATCACAGTCAGAATGAATTAGCATGCCTTGATGATGCAGTTCGAAAAACTTTTACCCAACGCAGACGATATCAAAATTTATTATTTTCAAAATTAGTTTATCAGATTTTCCCCAAAGATTTCAACAAAACTATATCACATGACCCCTCATTGGAACGAGCCCAACGAGCTCGTTCCAATGAGGGGTCACATGATATAGTTTTGTCGAAATTTTTGAAAATTATTTTTTCAACTGCTGAATTTGTATATTACGAGCAGACGATTCCTTGTATAAAGGAATAATATTATTCAATCGGGGCTACGGTTAAAAAACTTGAAAATTAAATTGCTGGTGAATAAATAATGACAATAAACCGATAGTTTTGTAATTACACCGGTATTCAATCGATATTGGTTTAAATACCGGTATATATCGGTTTATCGAAAAACCATGCAGCCCTATCAAATATTGATCAAATCCATTGATTTTTGTTCAAGTTATCATGCTCATGAGAAAGGTTCCACCTGCCTGAAATGCAACAACTTCATGGAATTATAGGCCGAGTTTCATACCTTTTATATTTGCACTTTGAGAAAATAAGTTACCAAAACAAATGAAAAACCAATATTAACTTTGAGGATTTTAAATGCGTAGTTCTTGAATGTTTCCCACAGAGGTTGAAAGATGTAGCTTTTTACTTCTGTAATACCACAAAAACATATTTACCCAGCATACAGCACAACAGTTAATTTTGACAAACATTAAAATTAGTTAGTTTGATGCATTGAAATTTGAATATTTGTTTTGAAAATTCTCAAATTAGTTGAGTCAGTACTTACAGCTTGAAACTTTACATGCAAACAAAGGGATCTCTTTTTCAAGCCAGCAGCACCTGACATGAATGTACGCCTCATACTTCCAACTCGACGTAAAGAGGTAGAACCTTCCATTCCAACAACTGAACCACTAACAACACCTGCCACAGGAGCTTTTACATTGTTAAACAGTTCACTTATATTTGACCTGAAAATAAGAAATATTTTATTGCTGAATACTTTTACTTTAATCAAGACATTTTGCTTAAAAAAGTTACTCAAATCTTCTCGTCGGAATGTAGCTTCTGAAACAACTGGATGTGATAATACTGCACCACTGAATGTTGAATTGTATAACACTTCTTCAACAGGTGTGCAGTGGCATTGTGGTAAGCGGTTCTCGTCAGATTACTGAAGTTAAGCAATGTCGAGCCCGGTTAGTCCTTTGATGGGTGACCGTCTGAGCGAGTGAGCATTCGATATGGACTCCACGTTGTGTCCTTGGGCAAGGCACTTAACCCCGATTGTCCACATGGGAACACGATGATGCTGTGTACTAAGGCATACTTCACGTCGATGGTGGGCATGTCTTCAACCAATCTAACCCTGCCTGTGCTGCAGTGCGGAGTTACGATGTTGGGGAGATGGCAGCTGCTCATTGTTGCTCAGTTGTTCTCAACCCAGAGAATTGATTTCAACAAGTTGCATCTGCTCCTCCTAAGAAAAGCTGAAACCAAATATCCAAATATTCTGACCATCGGATCTAAAAAAAGATTTTTAAAGAATATTCCTCATACTGAACTAAGTCATAATTCGGGCTCCCACAGGGAGCCCATATATGAACCCAGGGACTTGGCTTTAACAAACCTGAATCTCAGACCCCTAAAGATTCTGCACACCAAATATCAAAACATTCCGACTGCTGGATCTGAAGAAGAAGATTTTTAAAGAAAATTCCTCATTTTGAACCAAGTTACAATTCGAGCTCCCACAATCAGCCCAAATATGGACCTAGGGACATGGCTTGAACAAACTTGAATCTTACCCCCCTAAGGATGCTGCATAAAAAATATCAAAAGCATTCATCTGCTGGATCTGAAGATTTTTAAAGAAAATTCCTCATTTTGAACTAAGTTGTCATTCAGGCTCCCATAGTGATCCCAAATATGAACCAAGGGTCTTGGCTTGAACAAACTTGAATCTCAGCCCCCAAGGTTGCTCCATACCAAATATCAAAACATTCCAACTGCTGAATCTGAAGAAGAAGATTTTTAAAGAAATATTCCTCATATTGACTAAGTTATAATTTGGGCTCCCACAGGGAGCCCACATATGGACCCATGGACTTGGCTTTAACACACTTGAATCCCCCCCCCCCCCCCCCCCCCCCCCCCCAAGGATGCTACTCACCACATATCAAACCATTCGGACTGCTGGATCTGAAGAAGAAGATTTTTTAATAAAATTCCTCATTTCAAACAAAGTTACAATTCAAGCTCCCACAGTGAGCCCAAATATGGACCTAGGGACATGGCTTGAACAAATTTGAACTCACCCCCCTAAGGATGCTGCATACCAAATATCACAAGATTCTGCCTGCTGGATCTTGAGAAGAAGATTTTCAAAGAAATTTGCCTGAAATGCACTAAGTTCGAATTTGGGCTTCTATCGTGAGCCCAAATATGAATCCAGGTGGCCAATTTGAACAAACTGGAATCAGATCCACCCCACAATGTTGCATACCAAATATCAAAAGATTCTGCCTGCAGGATCTGGAGAAGAAGATTTTTGAAGAAATTTGCCTGAAATGCACTAAGTTCAAATTCAAGCTTCTACAGTGAGCCCAAATATGAATCTAGGGAGCCGATTTGAACAAAATAGAATCAGATCCCCCCCCACAATGTTGCATACCAAATATCAAAAGATTCTGCCTGCTGGATCTGGAGAAGAAGATTTTTTAAGAAATTTGCCTGAAAAGCACCAAGTTCAAATTTGGGCTCCTATACTGAGCCCAAATATAAACCCAGGGAGCCGATTTGAACAAACTTGAATCAGATCCACCCCACAATGTTGCATACCCAATATCAAAAGATTCTGCCTGCTGGATCTTGAGAAGAAGATTTTCAAAGAAATGTGCCTGAAATGCACTAGGTTCAAATTTGGGCTCCTATACTGAGCCCAAATATAAACCCAAGGGGCCGATTTGAACAAACTTGAATCAGATCCACCCCACAATGTTGCATACCAAATATCAAAAGATTCTGCCTGCTGGATCTGGAGAAGAAGATATTTTAAGAAATTTGCCTGAAATGCAGTAAGTTCAAATTTGGGCTCCTATACTGAGCCCAAATATAAACCCAGGGGGCCGATTTGAACAAACTTGAATCAGATCCACCCCACAATGTTGCATACCAAATATCAAAAGATTCTGCCTGCTGGATCTGGAGAAGAAGATTTTTTAAGAAATTTGCCTGAAATGCACTAAGTTCGAAATCGGGCTCCTATACTGAGCCCAAATATGAACCCAGGGGGCCGATTTGAACAAACTTGAATCAGATCCACCCTCCAATGTTGCATACCAAATATCAAAAGATTCTGCCTGCTGGATCTGGAGAAGAAGATTTTTTAATGTTTTTCCCATTGCCTACAGTGTTAAAAAGTGCTGACTCAGCACTTTTTCAAAGTCCCGAAACTGTACCCTATGATAAAACCGATGGCAATTTTTTTTTACCAATTCTTTCTGTTGGTCCTAAGGAAGCTTCACACCAAATAAAAATTCTCAGTGCCGTGCAGTTTTGGAGATATGGGCGTTTTAATTTTTTTCTATTTTTAGCTCCTGTGGTTCCCATGGGGCTACGGGGAAAAAAAAATCAGCATAAATTAGGTACTTATGACCCAGTAAGCCCTCACATAAAATTTGGTTCAAATCAGCCTCTCGGTTTGGAAAGTTAAAAAATTTATAGTAATTTATATATTTTTTATACTTACCAATGACCCAGACATAGCTGGTGCTAACTCTTAAAATATAGGGCCAAACACAAATTTTGCCCCCCAATCCCCAAAATTTGCATCTAAAACTAAAGAAAACATGTCCTGAAAGGCCCTCCACACTTCGCCCCTACTGCGCATGCGCAGTGTCAAGGACGTTCCGAAATTGGCGCCATTTATCATTCTAATAACCAGTGCCTGGTAAGCGCTATGTACTCAGCGGGGAGGCAAGAGTTCCCAACTCCTGGGAGGGCCATCCCCGTCTGGGTCATTGGTAAGTATAAAAAATATATAAATTACTATAAATTTTTTAACATTTTTATACTGTACCAATGACCCAGACATAGCTGAATAGTAAAAAGGCTGGAGGGCCAAGGACATAGAGCAAAATGGAATACGCTCAATAAAATAAAATAGAGTCATCCCCTGTAGGGAAAAGAAGTAATAGGCCTTACATGTATCTTTCTTATTTATGATAAATTAGAAAGATACAACACCTTCCAAAAATTGAGCTTCATACATCCATGTACTCTATTAATATCCAATAATCCTTATACTAATAATTTTTAAAGTAAGCCAATAATAAAGTAAGTCTAGAGAATAGAGACTCTTATACTCCTAAAAGTGTGTGAGAATTGCATAATCATGACCGTTGACATATGCAATATTCAAAAGCTATACTTTAAAAACTAAGACTTGAATGAATTTTATAAACTTAAACTTCTCACTAACAACCATCCCAATAACAGCTCAGAATTACTAACTCCGGAGGAGGTATCCCCTTGTTTTCATAGTAAAAACAGGTGACCCAAGGGAACACCCTCCCCCCCCCCCCCCTTTTTCTTGCCCTGGGTCAAATAGCCCAGAGCGAAGAGGGCAGCCGAACGGAGACACTGCCGAAACAGACAGCCTACCTAGCTATAGTAGCAACTGTTAAGTGAATGACATTCTGAGCAGTAGATAATAGACCTAACAATAGAGGCCTCCAGAAATGGACTCGATATTTCTGAGATAAAATTCATGAATGGATGGCTGAGCGCAATGAGCAGCCTTCAAAAATCTATAATAGCAACACTATTAATGTAAGCCCAAGAAGTAGAAGAACTCTTACTTCATGAGCCGAAATCTTAAGCACAACTGCTAAGCCAATGATATACCATAAGCAGTACGCTAGTTAATAGAATCCATTAACAATAAAATGGAGCGTAACGTCCTTCTACTAGACATCAAAGACAGAAGAAGCTTACGCCCTTGTAATAAACAGATATCTGTTTATAAATACATAAACTGTACCCGGAAAGAGTAAAGGCCTATGCCCATACGAAGACGGAAGGACCTTAAAATAATAGGTTCCGGATAATAGGAGCCTAACTCTTATGCAACAATCCAACCTAAATAGTAACGGAAGTATTGATTCCGAAACTATGAAAGTGAAAATCATCCATCGATAGTGCATGAAACTCACTGACTCTACAGTAAAAGAGAAACCAACAGAATTACTGTCTAAAAGGTCAGAATTTGAAAACTACTGTTTCCAGAGGCTCAAATGATTACTTAGCTAAATAAGAACCGAAGTTAAAATCCGTATAGGAATTTAATCTAAAGATTCTAAGTCTATTTATCAAAAAGTTACTAACTGACTTAGATAAAGAGACAAAAGACTCAATTGTAAACTATCGTAGAGTGCATAGGTATGAGGTAACATAAACCTATAACCTAAATAACAACAGGCTGCAGTAGATCTTGTGAAACAAGTATACTAAAAAATAGCAATGAGTAGTATGGAGGGATCAACCATATGAACATAATGATCCCTACACCACGACGGAAGAGCCTCCACTTTAGTCGCATAGAATAGCGAAGAAGAGGATCTCCTATAGTAAGAAATCGCGTCCAAAGCTCATCCAGTACATTGCTTACAATGCAATACGGACCACACAACGGAATACATGAAGGTTGCGACCTTGCTGGTTGTGATAAAGATGACACGATTTACCCAGTGAAAAAAGATCCTCACATAGAGGAAGATTTCACGTTAAGATCCACAGTAGACAAGAGAGTAAATTACTCATGATCTCTGTGAAGATAGAGATGCTATCAACAGAAATGTATTGTGGTTGTTTATCTTAGCAATATCTGCTAAAACAACAGCGCCGGAGGATACGCGTATCCTATCATTCCGTCCTATAGATCAATAGAGCGTTAACAGTATTAGCTCAGAGATCTGGACAAGCCAACACATACGTCTGCAATTTATTAGCAAGCTGTGTCATAAATAAAACATCATTGGGCGCTCCCATAGATAGCAAATCTGAATGAATACTTGTTTGTTGAGAGTCCATTCTGACAGCAACAAGCGACCCGTAAGAGAACGGGAGTGCGATAAAACAATCAGACGACCCAGAATATGACGGACCAAAACTGAACTTGGTGTACTATAACCAACAGACAGATTCTTTCCATTAAATTGAATAACGGAAACGAAAGAGTGCCTCCCTGGTTCCGGAGATACGCCACTACTGTCGAATTAAAGGACAGGAATTTGGGCATGCGTTTCTGAATAATGTTCATGCAATGACATAAAGCAAGCCTAAAAAACATTATTCCGCGGAAGTTAAACTGATAGCTAAAAGACTGCGGAACCCAAAGACCCTGGCACTTCGAATCCGTAGGGATCAGTATATATCCCAATCTGTTTGACTGGCAACCGTCATAACAGCCACACTCGGGTCCGGCAACTGCGGCGGCACTCTCTGAGTCAACCACCGAATGTTTGCCCCAGTCTGAATCTCTTGTAACACTAGATAGACAAGAGAATGTATAAATCAAGCAATTCATGGATTGCCGGAAAGTTGCCGTCGAAGAGAAGCTCCTCCGAGAACGAAGCGACTCTGAGAGAGTTCTTAACCTACTATCCACGCGTGGATGTAGCTAGGGCTGCATCACGTCTAACCAACTCCAATCAGCCACTGAAGGGCGGAGTTATACGTGAACAAACTACTGCCCTCAAAAGAAATTACATTGAGAATAATATCCCGTAAATCTTTTCTTGAAGACGTAATGATAACGCCTCAGTAAGGCGGATTACGTATAATAAAGCGTCTAAGTTAAGTCTACTATACATAATGTCGTTCCCAACATTGAAATTGGAAAAGACATAAACGGCGAAAAAGAATATATATGCAGTCTTTAATCACACCGTCTAGACGCGTATGAACTCTCGGTATGCCCTGCTCTGCCAAAATAAACTATATGTAAAAAAGATAAAATGGCAGAAATGAGCCACGCGGACAAGAAACTAAACTATCATGCTTAGTAGCAGGCTTGTATATATATATAAATATATAGCGTCGAAAAATAAAACACATGTTGTAATGACAATATTGGACTGCGTCGGTAAGTCAGGGACAAAGTCCCTGTACCGATCGAAAAATCCGAGTCCAATGACGCTATAAGTCTCTTATCCAAGATCGCAGCAATGAAGTCCGAAAAATAATCACTGGAAGAAATGCCATAAGATATGAAAGGCATCTTCCGATACTACTAAAGGGAAAACTCGAAATCTTTCGAATCCCTTTCGCCATCCTGTCGGACCCTATAAAGCGTTCGGTCGTCCGTAGCTTGATGCAACCGCGGACCGCACCGACCCAGCGCCGTCGGATAATTCCTGATTCGACCGAGAAACTGTCAATTGCTGGGATGCTGCGAAACAACTGTGCTAACTCGGATAGCACGTCCGTCACTGAGGCCTGAGGAGCAGCGGTCTTACGATGCATTGCCGCAGGAAGCTCCGAGATCGTTACCCCGTGCATACTTCCAATATGCGAGCGAACGGAGTGTATAGGCCTCGTGTCCCTTGGCTACCGGATGGCGCGACCTATTCGCTGTGGAATCACTGAATGCCAAAACTGATCGGATACTCGAGGTCACGTAGCCAATGTGCGGTCGTGTGCCCTGCTGTGAGGATGAGGAAGCATTAAAGACAGTCTCTCGGACTGTCAATATAACGGAGCGTCCCGAGCAACGGACATATGCTCCGAATGTAAAATATCTGAACCACAACATGCGGTCCCCTATGTTGTTGGCTTCTTCCGATCTGTCCTCAATCTGCCGTCACTGGGTGAGTACTAAAGTAATTAAAGTGCTCGCATCACCCAAATCTCCTTCCTAGACCGCAACGGACGAACCCGGCAGCCGAACCATTCGATGAATGTACGCTACACCGGGTGAGCTAGCGAATGTCACTCCGTAAGCGATAGACATATTCCATGAGCACTTATTGCCGCTAACTCTTCATTAACTATGACGACAGAGGCACACTTTGAAAGACATCTCCATAATTCTTCGAACAAGAAACCAGAAATGCTTGGATAGCAAGCATAAAATAATAATATATATAGCGTCGTTCAATAATTCGAAAGTTTGTGTGACATTATTGGACTATGTCGGAACTGAGGGACGATGTCCCTGAACCGAACCAAAAATTTCTAAGTCCACCGACGCTATCGGTTTCTTATCCGGCATCGCAGCATATTTGTTCCGAAAGGGAAAGCTTGAAATCCTCCGAATCCCTTTCGGTATCCCGTCGGACCGGATGAAACTTTCGGACGTCCGTACCCGCTACCGCGGAGCGTCCCAACCCAGCATCGTCGGATAAAATATATGCGACAGATTCAGTTGATGCTGGGATGCTGCGATAAACTGTGCTATTAAGGAAAGCACGTCCGTTCCCGAGGCCTGTGCAGTAGCGGACTTACGATGCATTGCCGCTGGAAGCTCCGTGTACGTTGACTCCCGCACACTTCCTATGCGAACGTCCGGAGTCTGCAGGCCTCGAGTCCCCGGCTACCGACCCAGCGCTGTCGGATAATTCTCGATCCGACACCGTTTCTGTCGGCTGCTGGGATGCTGCGATAAGCTGTGCTATGTGCACAAGAATGTCCGGCGTCGAGACCTGCGGAGGCGCAGTCTATCGCTGCTTCGCCGAGGGCAGCTCCGCATCAGATGGCTCCCGCATACTTCCTATGCGAACGTCCGGAGTCCATCGGTCTCGAATCCCTGGCTGCCGGATGGTGTGACCTGGTCGCCGAAGAATCCTTGATCGGCGAAGCTGGTAATATATCGGCGGTCACGCAGCCAAGGTGCGGTCGTGTGCGCCGACGAGAAGAGGAAGCCTTAGCAGTCTCAGCGGACTGCCTATACAACGGAGCGTCCCGAGCGACGGACGTATGCTCCGCTAGCGACACATTTGTACCACAACATCTGGGGCCAGATGTTGTTGAACGAGAGAGGGGGCCTCTCTCGCTTGCCGTCCGGATGGACCGGAACGAGCTATGAACCGGACTAAAAGGCTTCCTCCGTTCTCCCTCCGATCCGCCGTCACTGGGTGTGCATTAAGTTAATTTTATAGTGCTCGCATCACCCCAAAATTCCTTCTAGACCGCAACGGACGAACCCGGCTGCCGAACCATTCGGTGAATGGACGCTACACCGGGCGAGCTAGCGGGCGTCAAAGGCCGTCGAACCTACTAGGGTCCTCTTAGGCAATTGGCGTATTACATGAGCACTTTTCCGCTAACCCTTCATTAATTGTGACGACGGAGGCACACTGTTGGAAGACATCACAGATACATCACCCTAATCTTGATCGTCTGAAATAGAAATTGATAAAGTAGAGTGACCCTGCGGGGAAAGGACCGGAGTGTCCAAATCCCCAATAACATACCGTGACATACGCTTCCCATATTGTCATCGAAATCATACGATACAGAACAGGAGTTAATGCGAGTACACTGACCACATATAGAATGATAATAAGGTCAGAGGAAGACTTTCTCTTAAAACAATTGATCAATATCCTTTCAATGTGAAAAGAAAACAAGTCCTGGTACTCGCACTAACCCCTGGCAAAATACATAATAATAATATGATCCATTAATATAGAAAAAATAATTGAAATCAAAATATTTTGAAAAAATATTTTTTCAGAACAGCCCAAGTTTCTGAAAAGTAACGTTGAGCCCCAATGGATCCCAAGCCTAAGTGTGGACAAAAATTTTAAAAATATTTTAAACAATTTATTCAACACTTACGAACAATAATAATGTATCTAGTTATGATTAAAATAACATAAAGATATTATTATTTAGAAATCCCCCCCTCACACAGAGGGCTGTTGTAAATGTAAACAATGAGTGTAAAAACACTAAAATAAGACTCCAGGCACCCAGGCCCGAAATCAGTTACCAAAAATACACCATCTGATGCAAAACAGAGACTTCCAGGGAAGAAACTGCAGAACATCAGATGGTAGATGCAGAACACAACGCCTAACCACCCGTAGGTGAAGACGTAAACATGGGGAAAGAACAGAATTCATTCTGTTATTCAGCTAAAACTCCCAAGAAATTTTAGTAATAATAATTACATAAACTATGCCAAAAGCATGGGAGAATAGCAAGGGGGAACTTAAAGGACAGGGAGAGAGGAAAAAACACTTGAAAAAACAGTGTAACTAAATAATCAGAATGACAACAAAATGGCTGCTGCCTTGAAAATAGGTAACTTAACATAATTTCATTAAAAAATTTTAAGTTACAGCCCTGATAATATTCTGTCACACATTCTTTTCCTCTCCTCCTTTTCTATCCTCCTTAGAATCACCATTTCACTAATATTTATGTGTCTGGCATCATTAAAACTGAGATTTAAAAGCACAAAGATCAGTCAGATGTTAACTGATGAAGGGCCAAACTTAGAATGATAAATGGCGCCAATTTCGGAACGTCCTTGACACTGCACATGCGCAGTAGGGGCGAAGTGTGGAGGGCCTTTCAGGACATGTTTTCTTTAGTTTTAGATGCAAATTTTGGGGATTGGGGGGCAAAATTTGTGTTTGGCCCTATATTTTAAGAGTTAGCACCAGCTATGTCTAGGTCATTGGAACAGTATAAAAATATAGAAATTTCGGGCGGGGCCAAAAATTTTGCCCCTCCCATAACGACGCCAAGTATAGCCCCACAAACTTCTCTTGAACAAATCTGAGTCTACACCTCAAAAGGAAGCTGCACACCAAATATCAAGTCTCTGCTACTACTGGTTCATGAGAAGAAGATTTTTTAAGATTTCAGCTCACTTTTTGGGTGTGGCCCTACCCACGGGCGGGGCAACTTGATTTGAACAAAATCAAATTGCGATGTCATAACAAACTATTATCTCAAATATCAATTAAATTGGTTCAGCGGTTTGGGAGGAGAAGACGCAAACACCATGTTCACGGACGACGGACGACGGACGGTGAGTGATCACTATAGCTCTCCTGACTGAAAGTCAGGTGAGCTAAAAAACAGAACCAAAAAAACCCAAACTTTTTCAACACAAAAATACCAATTGTTTGAAACATTTTGACGTTAGTTCTCTCCAACTGAAACATGTTTGTTTATTGAGGTTCAACCCTCAAAGGCCTGGACATTTGTCCTGAATTCACACCTAACAACAACCTGTACACACCCAGTGGCTAAACAGTGATTTCTAGTCAAGTATTGGCTGCCTTAACAGACAGTAAAGACTTGACTAGAAACCACTGCCTATGTAATTTGTTTATTGTCAGCAGGACCTTTTCATGACGGTATGTTAAGGGCACCAGTCCAGAGGTCATAAAAGTCGGAAATAAGCCTTTAAGGTTTAATGACACTTTCAACAGCCATGGTCAAATGGTGTCAGTCGGTGTTATGGGTGCACCTGGAGACAACCACCAAGCAGTGGTGAGCAACTGTCAAGATTCTCCAACTTACTAACTCTGCCAGAAGTAGAGTTAGTAGCGGTTGAAGGCAAGTGTATCATCGTGCAGAATGCCATAGTACACAGTGCCGAATCAGTGGGCAATAAGGAGTTACTACTGGTCAGGATCGATCTTTAACACTTAAGGGCCTGGACAAGGGTCTTGAATTCCCACAATTCCACAGACTCTATAAGTCTAATGGCTTTGCAGTGATTTCTAATTAAGTCTTGGCTGCCTGTTAAGGCAGCCAAGACTGGACAAGAAACCACTCCCTAGGTAATTTGTCTATTGTTAGCAGACCCTCCTCATGATGGCATGTCAAGGGCACCTGTTCTGAAGTCAAAAAAGTCGGAAATGGCCTTCAAGGGTTAAAGTCCAATGCTCTTACCAGTCAGCCACCACACTTCCTCCAACTGAAATATATGTCTTACTGAATTGCTTTATCTAATAAGGGGAGTTCCATAATACTTTGAAAGAAAAATACAAAAAATTCAAATTGTTTCTTCTAAAGGAATTGATTTTACAATTCAGTATTACATGTAGACTTGTACTAGTGAGGAATCATCAGATATACATTTGGTGAAAAACAAGCTATGTATTTCACAACGAAAATGTTTTGTTGGCAATACTTCAAATTGGTACAGGCTGAAAAGATGGTAACCCATTCAAAGCCCATATCACATGTAACACAACAAATTCAAAACATTAGGCCCTACAAAGTAGATCTTCTGTTTTTCAGGCTATTTTTTTGTTCATATTCTTGGTTTGTTTATGTTTCGGCCTCATAATCTACAGAATAGCATGGGTGATCATGTATTTCATCCCTTGAGAGCAAGAATACTTTGCAATGCTAAAGCATTGCAAAGCCTTGTTGCTCTCAAGGGACCAATTTATCAATTTTTTATTAACTTGGTTAAAATATCAGACAGAAACCATTTAATTTTTAATTTTTTAAAGCTTGCATTGGTTATAAAAAGAGAGCATCCAGCAGCCAAAATGACCATTCAGGAGGGCCTGAGAAACAGATTTTTAACTTTTTTCAGCCTTATTACAAAATATCTAAAGTAATTAATGCAACTATTGAGAACTTGCAAATTTCAGATTTTTTTTTTCTGAAATGTATTCAGCTTCATTTTACCTTCTAACTTTAGATCACATGTGCTCAGGCCTGAAAATAAGCAGTCTGAAGTTTAGGCCAAATAAAAAAAATGAATTGATTCTCAGGCAATTTTTTTTTCAAATCAGTGAGGGAGGGAGGATTTTATTTTTACTTTTTTTTTACTTTTTTTTTTCTTTTTTTTTTCGTGTAAAAGGGTTGAGTATACTCAGTAAATCTTTTTGCTGTCTTTCCACTTGAAAAAGAGAAAAGGTTGTATTTTAGTGTAATTATAGTGTACCTTTTATAACTAACTGCCATAACAACAGCTAAAAGGATTTGAATTTTATTGTTCTTTTTAATGGTATTGATCTGTCAAGCATCATGGTCCATTAGAATATGCCCCACTAACCAATGCTTGGGGTAGGAGTCCTTTAAAATGGGAAACATGGCTCAAAATGATTGGTTAAACTTGAGTTTATATCGGTGTTGCGGCCATTATTAGCCATTGTGCAGAAATATATGACCTTAAACACCAGCAAATAAATAATTAAATCATGATCCAGTAAATCAGAAATTTGCCTTGTACAGTTTATGGGAGAGTGCCCCTGGGCACTCTCCCATAAACTGCAACAAGAAAAACCAATTTACTGCTAACACAGCTAAATAATTATATGTCGAGAAATGTGAAAAAATTAACATTCCAAGTTTTCACAATTTTTTTAAAAAACATGACATAATAAAAATGTCTAATGAGGAGGTTCAAATCCAATGAGGGAGGGCCTGAGAATCAAAACATTATTTTTTTTTAGCCTTATAGTAGTGTTTCCAGGCCTGAAAATAAGCAAACTGACATTTGCATAATGAGGCCCCCAGAGGTGAATTTGATGATGCTACCCCTTACAGTGGGTCAATTTATCCTCCGGGTACCTCTTTCTGTTTAGTTTTGAAACCCTGATTCAGATTGAGGTTCACAGAGGGCAAATTTAGTGATGCTACCCTGCTGTGCAGGGTAGCATCACTAAATTCACCCTCTGGGGACCTCATTTTGCAGATGACTGTCTGCTTATTTCTGGCTTGCCTGTGCTGATAGGTAAAAACTTTAAAAAAAGGAAATCATTGCTCTATCAGTATCATATACATAAACCTGTTCCCTGGTCTGATATATGATGATCAGCACTGGTTTCAGTTTCTAGGACAAACTTTTTCCACGCCTGAACAGCTGTAGCTGAAGGGAGACAACTTTATTCCAAGAGAATGAAATTTGTAACTATTTATTTATTTATTTATTAATGTTTAACGACACTTTAACAGCCAAGGTCATATCGCATCGATGACAGTTTTATGGGTGGAGGAAGCCGGAGTACCTGGTGAGAACAACTGAGCAACGACGAGCAGCTGCCAGCTCCCCAACATCATAACTCTGCACTGCAGCACAGGCAGGGTTAGATTGGTTGAAGACATGCATACCATCGACATGCAGTATGCCTTAGTACATGGCGGCATCGTGCCCAAATGTGGACAATCAGGGTTAAGTGCCTTACCCAAGGACACAACGTAGGAGTCTGAATTGATCACTCAGATGGTCACCCATCCAAGGACTAAACGGACTTGACACTGATTAACTTTGGTGATCTTATGAGAACCGGTTACCACAATGCCCCCGCGCCCCCAAATTTGTAAATGCAATCCTGTATAAAAATGAATTTGAAATCATAACTTTCAGGAAAAAAAAAATCTTCAACAAGCTAAGTGGGGTAATTCAAATAAAATGTGTTCACATCAGATGATCAGTTTGATTTAACCTTCAAATCTTAAACTATTATCATTTTTAATGAGATTAGGTGTTCCAGCCTTTTTCTGAATGTTCTCAAAAATAAAATTTACATTAGTTCTGAAATGATTTCAATTTAGGTGATGGCTGTCTACACAATAAGTTGAAACATGGATATGGACTGCTGCTAAGCAACAATGAAAGTGTTCTTGAATATTACGGCTGCCACGTCTCTTGTCTTGAGAACTTGGCCAGGTTTTGAATCTACAGGAGTACCAAGCCAATCTATGTTGGAGAGGCTGTGTTTTTTGTTGATAAAACTACCAAAATGCAGAATTTGGTTTTCAGGTTTTGAGGGGTAAAGGAATATTTGATAATGACATGTGAGAAAAAAAGTATTTGTAAATGGCATATAAGAAAATTTTCTTATTTATCAGGCTCTGAAAAATAAAGTCAATTTTCAACCCCTTACTCCAAAAACACACCCTACCTTAGGTTTGAGATTACGTTGAAAAACAAAAGAAGGGCTTTCTTTTGAAATGGCAACCAGGGTTGGTTAAAATTTGGGGTTGAAATTTGTTGAAATATTCAATGTTTCTGGAAATCACCTGTTGTGTGAAGAATGGAGTGAAATGCCTGTCAACAAAGACATGATTGAGAGATATTCCTCATATTGCACTATACTGAACTTTGGGCTCTAATAGGAAGTCCAAATATGAATTCTTAGACCTGATTTGAACAAACTTAATTCTGTCCCCCTCAACTCTTTTGGTGCAGATTAACCCGAGAAACAGAATTCTCAGAGCGTAATAATTTTCAGGAATTTTACTAAAATATGGTTTATTAGATTAAAGAGTTATAATTCTTAACCCTTTACCCAATGAACCGGCCACATCCGCCCGCCTAATATGCAAATTCAGCAGTTGAAAAAATATTATTTTTCAAAAAATTTCAACAAAATCATATCATGTGACCCCTCGATGGAACGAGCTCGTTAAGCTCGTTCCAATGAGTGGTCACAAGATATGGTTTTGTCAAAATTTTTTGAAAAATTTGAAAAAATGATATTTAAAATAATAAATTTTGAAATCGTCTGCGTTGGGTAAAGGGTTAAAAGTATTCCAGGTATCTCATAGAGTGTTTTTTTTTCAGAATTGGATAATGATTTGTTTTATATATATTTTATGTATATATTGCCGTACATTTTAGTAGGATTTTGTGGAGCCATTCTATACTGATGTCTGTATTTTCGCAGTCAATATAACACAGTAGGATCTACATTATTTGAGATAAAAATGTGATATAGTCATTTTAAAGCATAAAGATGCCAACTGCAACGCATCACAGTTGGCACATTTATGCTTTCCACTGACAATATAGCTGTTCTTGGATAGAATAAAAATCATGCACGAAACATAGGAATGTGCTGATGTTTGATTAATAGCACTTGGAGATCGACACACACAGTTGTCTAAATGCCGACTATAGTTGCCTACCGCGGGTTGGCGTGCTGTCGATTTTAGCTGCCTGTCGCGCCAAAAGTGTTAAAGGCCTATTTCCAACTTTTACGACCTTAAAACAGGTGCCCTTAACATGCCATCATGATTAGGTCCTGTTGACAACAAATTAGGTTGGCAGTGGAGTCTAGTCAAGTCTTGGCTGCCTGTTAAGGCAGCCAAGACTTTACTAGAAATCACTGCTAAGCCACTGGACGTATAGAGGCTGTGTGCTGGAGGGAAGTGTGCTGGAGGGAATTCAGGACACTTGTCCAGGCCCTTAAGGGTTAAGGATGTTGTATACTAAATATGAGACAGTTCTGACTGGTGGATCTGAAGAACAAGATTTTTAAAGAATTTTGCTGATATTGCTTTTGTTGCACTAAGTTCAAATTCAGACCCCCATAAGGAGCACAAATATAAACCCAGGGTCATGATTTGAACAAACTTAAATCTGAAGATTTTTTAAAAAATATTCTACTGAACTAAATTAAAATTTGGACTCCAATACGGATTTCTAATATTAACTCAGGGACTTGGTTTGAACAAATTTGAATCTGCCCCCCTCCCCCCACCCACACACACACACACACCTAAGAGAGCTGAATACCAAATACAAAAAGAAAAAGTTTCTGCCTGGGGGATCTGAAGAAGATTTTCAAATAATTATCTCATATTGCACAAAGTTAAAATTCAAGTTCCCATAAGGAACCGAAATATGAACCCATGGACTTGATTTGAACAAATTTAAATGTGGTCCCTGTAAGAATGATGTACACAAAATTAAAAAGATTTTGTGTGCTGAATTTGAATAAGTTTTTTAAATAATACTCCTCATATTGAACTAAGTTGAAATTCATGCTCACATATTAACCCACAGATTTCAATTGAGTAAACTTAAATCTGAGCCACCTAAGGATGCTTGGGAGGGGGGAGGGGGAGGGGGGAGAATACTACATCATACCAATGTTGGCCCAAACTGGCCCACCAGTTCGGGAAATAAAAATACTCAGCAGGGCCTAAAAAACTGTCCCTCCTAACTGAAGCCTTTCCTTGAACAAACTTGAATCTTGAGTATATAAGGATTGTGGTTTATGTAAGGTAAATGTTTGAAGATTTTGGGCTTTTCGGAACTGCCCCCCATAGGCATAGCAATTTCTATTGAACAAAACAAACTTTGAAGGTTATCCCCAAAAATGATTTCGGCCAAGCTTGGCTGGGTTATGATCCTGTGCCAGTGGTTCCAGCATGAAGTACTGATATGCAAATTTAACAGATGTCAGAGGTCAGCTGACAAACCATAGACATCAAGTGTTGACAATAGGTGAGGTAAAAAGTGATGAAGCCTTTTTTCAATGATGAGGGAGATGCCTGAGGAAAAAGACTTTTTTAAAATCCTTTGGTAGAGATTTTTGTTACTTACTTTTTGGAATCTTGTAATACTGCTGTTGTGATTTTTGATACAGGATTGTCTCGACAGGACTTCAACCAGCCAGAAGCATTATACTGGACAGGATTTGTTCCTTGAAAATGATTCAAAATAAAGGTTTTTCCAAGTGAACCTTTCCTCATTAAGCTGTCTCCTGCGAAAAAAAAGAAGTTTGACACAGATGTTTAAATGGAACAGTAAATGCTAAATTTATTTATTGGTGTTTAAGGTCACATACTTTTGCACAATGGCTAATCATGACCACAACATGGAGATAAAGTCAAGGTCAGTCAATCGTTTATACCCCATGCTGCCTATTTTAGAGGACTCGCATCCTTAGCATTAGTGACTGGGGCCTATTTTACCAGTGCAAAAGAGCTTATTTACCACTGAAAACAAGCACTGCTTCACTTCCCAGGGTTCCCGCGGCGGTAAGTAAATGCTAAAAAAAGTTTTAAATCTGTGTTCTCCATTTCTTAACCTTAGCAGAAAAGGAGTGACAAACACACTGAAAATCTGGATAGGTAAAACCATTTAATATACTCTTCATTAAGGCTCTTCAAAGCTTCAAAGATTCGATTCAATGTCAACAATGATGACCAGACTGGGGATCTCCACAGAATTGATTTCTTGATCTGATTATTATCGAATTGGGTAAGTCATGTTTTTCCACGAAGAGAGGATGGCACATATAATGCCCTTATCGGCAGAATTATGCCACAGAAATGAATTGAATACTTGCCTGTTGCATTTTTTTGGTTTAATTGGCTTATCAGCGCACTTGCCTGCCATACAAGTTACACTGTCACAACAGTATTTATAAAGTGGAGCATAGAGCACGCTAATCCCAAGCCCCACTTTATAAGTACTGTCATGTCAATGTAAATTGTGACCTCCGCACTAGGGCTCTTATGCTACATGCTGCACATACAAACCACAAGGATATGTGTGGTAATTTGATAAAATAATCAGTGATTTCACAAACATTTTTTATGCTCATTCCGAATCAATTCAGATTCGATGTCAGAGTCTACATCAGACACCCGATTCGAGATTCAATTCAAGGATAGAAATTCCAATTCACAGGGCCCTACTTTTCATGTTGCTGTAAATTCTTATTACATGTATAAGCATTGCAATTTTTTAACTGTAATTGAACATGCTTTCATTGCAATTAGAACATGAAAATGCCAAAATTGTGCACTGATTTACTATATAAATGGGGAGTGTGTGATTCCTTCGGTTTCTGCATCCGTATCTGCAACAGCTGTAAATTTTTTTGCATGAATAGGGATATTACCCATTATGGTACAGGCCGGCCTGCTAGTTAATACATAAAGCATGTCGCTTCCAGAGAGATACTCTCTTACATCTATCATGACAACAGATTTCAAAAAAAAATATTTGTGAGACATTTCCAGCCATTTTCTAAGGGAGCATACAAAAAACAAATCAGAATAAACAAGTTCAGATGAATTATATATGTTAACCCTTAACTCGTAGAGTGCTAATTTTCTTTGGTCCTCATAATTTCTTTGTGCATCTTTGCCATGTTACAATTTTTGGGAGAGTGCCAGTAGGCACTCTCCCATATATTGTAACAAGGCAAATCCCAACAGATAGAACAGGGGGGGGGGGGGGGGGCACGCCCCAGGCACGACCCCATGGTGCGTACCACCAAACAATGACAAGAGAAGAAATGATCCATGATACCGTGAAAGCTATTCCCATAAACAATCTTGATTCCAAATTTTATTGAGAGCCACAAACCCCACACCAGAAATATGAGGCGAACAGACAAAAAAGTGGCTATTTTATGAAATAAACAGCAATATTATTGTCTTTGTTTTACAGCAAGGTAATTGTGAAGGCCAGAAACACCTGTTACTAAAGTCTAGTGATGATCGGACCATTCACATAAGAGATGTAGAACAAAGACATAATGCCACATGTGGGGAGGTGATTTTCTTTGTTTTACTGCAGGGACATGACTCACTTAAAAGTCTTTCCCATAAACAATCTTCACTCCAAATTTCATTGAAATCTGATAACTCAAACATTATAAAACAAAGACATAATGCCACAAGTGGGGAGGTAATTTGCATGTATTTTGTTCGCTTTACAGCAGGGACATGACTCATTTGAAAGCCATTCCCTTAAACAATATTCATTCCAAATTTCAGTGAAGTCTGATAACCCAAACCTGAAATAAGCGGCAAACAAACCAAAAATTGGCTATTTTAGAAGACAAACAGAGATTTTTCAAAGTTAAAAGGGGGGATAAGTCTAAAAATTGAAAAGTAAAAAATATTATTAGAGACTCAATTGAAAGCCTTTCACATAAACAATTTTCATTGTAGATTTCATTGAGATCCAATGACCCAAGCCTGAGATACGATGCGAACAGACAAAAAATAGTCTATTTTTGTAAATTCAAAGGGACATAACTCACAGAAAAAATATTTCAACAGCAAAATGGCTAATGCTGCTTCAAGGTCTCATGATAGTGAAAATCTGCACGAAATTTCATCAAAATATGAGCAGTAAGGTTGAAGTTATAATGCAAACAGACATCGGAGTTCAGACAGACAGATGGTCACACAGACAAAAGTGGGGGTATAATAATATCACTTCAAAGATAATATGAAGCACATCCACAGAATATGAAGCCTTTAAATTGTGGTACTGGTACTTCAGAATAAAGACCAGTTAAAGGTCTGGATATTTTTACACCTTTTTGCAACACTTTGGGCAGGCTTGGCATTCTTAAAAATGCAGGAGGGCTAAAAATCGCGCTCCTCGCATAACTTAGGGGAGCGATTAACTCTCCTCAAGCCTACAAAAGCTAAAAGTAAAATGAAGTTGTACAGTAGAATCCTCTTAATTGAATATCCATTTTGCCAGTGAAAGTTAAAAAATTTATAGTAATTTATATATTTTTTATACTTACCAATGACCCAGACATAGCTGGTGCTAACTCTTAAAATATAGGGCCAAACACAAATTTTGCCCCCCAATCCCCAAAATTTGCATCTAAAACTAAAGAAAACATGTCCTGAAAGGCCCTCCACACTTCGCCCCTACTGCGCATGCGCAGTGTCAAGGACGTTCCGAAATTGGCGCCATTAATCATTCTAATAACCAGTGCCTGGTAAGCGCTATGTACTCAGCGGGGAGGCAAGAGTTCCCAACTCCTGGGAGGGCCATCCCCGTCTGGGTCATTGGTAAGTATAAAAAATATATAAATTACTATAAATTTTTTAACATTTTTATACTGTACCAATGACCCAGACATAGCTGAATAGTAAAAAGGCTGGAGGGCCAAGGACATAGAGCAAAATGGAATACGCTCAATAAAATAAAATAGAGTCATCCCCTGCAGGGAAAAAGAAGTAATAGGCCTTACATGTATCTTTCTTATTTATGATAAATTAGAAAGATACAACACCTTCCAAAATTGAGCTTCATACATCCATGTACTCTATTAATATCCAATATAATCCTTATACTAATCATTTTTAAAGTAAGCCAATAAATAAAGTAAGTCTAGAGAATAGAGACTCTTATACTCCTAAAAGTGTCTGAGGATTGCATAATCATGTCCGTTGACATATGCAATATTCAAAAGGTATACTTTAAAAACTAAGACTTGAATGAATTTTAAAAACCTAAACTTCTCACTAAACAACCATCCCAATAACAGCTCAGAATTACTAACTCCGGAGGAGGTATCCCCTTGTTTTCATAGTAAAACAGGTGACCCAAGGGAACACCCTCCCCCCCCCCCCCTTTTTCTTGCCCTGGGTCAAATAGCCCAGAGCGAAGAGGGCAGCCGAACGGAGACACTGCCGAAACAGACAGCCTACCTAGCTATAGTAGCAACTGTTAAGTGAATGACATTCTGAGCAGTAGATAACAGACCTAACAATAGAGGCCTCCAGAAATGGACTCGATATTCTTAAGATAAAATTCATGAATGTGGATGGCTGAGCGCAATGAGCGGCCTTCAAAAATCTATAATAGCGACACTATTAATGTAAGCCCAAGAAGTAGAAGAACTCTTACTTCATGAGCCGAAATCTTAAGCACAACTGCTAATTCAATGATATACCATAAGCAGTACCGATAGTTAATAGAATCCATTAACAATAAAATGGAGCGTAACGTCCTTCTACTAGACATCAAAGACAGAAGAAGCTTACGCCCTTTGTAATAAACAGATATCTGTTTATAAATACATAAACTGTACCCGGAAAGAGTAAAGGCCTATGCCCATACGAAGACGGAAGGACCTTAAAATAATAGGTTCCGGATAATAGGAGCCTAACTCTTATGCAACAATCCAACCTAAATAGTAACGGAAGTATTGATTCCGAAACTATGAAAGTGAAAATCATCCATCGATAGTGCATGAAACTCACTGACTCTACAGTAAAAGAGAAACCAACAGAATTACTGTCTAAAAGGTCAGAATTTGAAAACTACTGTTTCCAGAGGCTCAAATGATTACTTAGCTAAATAAGAACCGAAGTTAAAATCCGTATAGGAATTTAATCTAAAGATTCTAAGTCTATTTATCAAAAAGTTACTAACTGACTTAGATAAAGAGACAAAAGACTCAATTGTAAACTATCGTAGAGTGCATAGGTATGAGGTAACATAAACCTATAACCTAAATAATAACAGGCTGCAGTAGATCTTGTGAAACAAGTATACTAAAAAATAGCAATGAGTAGTATGGAGGGATCAACAATATGAACATAATGATCCCTACCCCACGATGGAAGAGCCTCCACTTTAGCCGCATAGAATAGCGAAGAAGAGGATCTCCTATAGTAAGAAATCGCGTCCAAAGCTCGTCCAGTACAGTGCTTACAATGCAATACGGACCACACAACGGAATACATGAAGGTTGCGACCTTGCTGGTTGTGATAAAGATGACACGATTTACCCAGTGAAAAAGATCCTCACATAGAGGAAGATTTCACGTTAAGACCCACAGTAGACAAGAGAGTAAATTACTCATGATCTCTGTGAAGATAGAGATGCTATCAACAGAAATGTATTGTGGTTGTTTATCTTAGCAATACCTGCTAAAACAACAGCGCCGGAGGATACGCGTATCCTATCATTCCGTCCTATAGATCAATAGAGCGTTAACAATATTAGCTCAGAGATCTGGACAAGCCAACACATACGTCTGCAATTGATTAGCAAGCTGTGTCATAAATAAATCATCATTGGGCGCTCCCATAGATAGCAAATCTGATTGAATACTTGTTTGTTGAGAGTCCATTCTGACAGGAACAAGCGACCCGTAAGAGAACGGGAGTCCGATAAAACAATCAGACGACCCGGAATATGACGGACCAAAACTGAACTTGGTGTACTATAACCAACAGACGGATTCTTTCCATTAAATTGAATAACGGAAACGAAAGAGTGCCTCCCTGGTTCCGGAGATACGCCACTACTGTCGAATTAAAGGACAGGAATTTGGGCATGCGTTTCTGAATAATGTTCATGCAATGACATAAAGCAAGCCTAAAAAACATTATTCCGCGGAAGTTAAACTGATTGCTAAAAGACTGCGGAACCCAAAGACCCTGGCACTTCGAATCCGTAGGGATCAGTATTATATCCCAATCTGTTTGACTGGCAACCGTCATAACAGCCACACTCGGGTCCGGCAACTGCGGCGGCACTCTCTGAGTCAACCACCGAATGTTTGCCCCAGTCTGAATCTCTTGTAACACTAGATAGACAAGAGAACGTATAAATCGAGCAATTCATGGATTGCCGAAAAGTTGCCGTCGAAGAGAAGCTCCTCCGAGAACGAAGCGACTCTGAGAGAGTTCTTAACCTTACTATCCACGCGTGTGGATGTAGCTAGGGCTGCGTCGTGTCTAACTAACTCCAATCAGCCACTGAAGGGCGGAGTTATACGTGAACAAACTACTGCCCTCAAAAGAAATTACATTGAGAATAATATCCCGTAAATCTTTTCTTGAAGACGTAATGATAACGCCTCAGTAAGGCGGATTACATATAATAAAGCGTCTAAGTTAAGTCTACTATACATAATGTCGTTCCCAACATTGAAATTGGAAAAGACATAAACGGTGAAAAAGAATATATGCAGTCTTTAATCACACCGTCTAGACGCATATGAACTCTCGGTATGCCCTGCTCTGCCAAAATAAACTATTTGTATAAATGATAAAATGGCAGAAATGAGCAACGCGGACAAGAAACTAAACTATCATGCTTAGTAGCAGGCTTGTATATATATATATATAGCGTCGAAAAATAAAACACATGTTGTAATGACAATATTGGACTGCGTCGGTAAGTCAGGGACAATGTCCCTGAACCGATCGAAAAATCCGAGTCCAATGACACTATAAGTCTCTTATCCAAGATCGCAGCAATGAAGTCCGAAATAATAATCACTGGAAGATAATGCCAGAAGATATGAAAGGCATCTTCCGATACTACTAAAGGGAAAACTCGAAATCTTTCGAATCCCTTTCGCCATCCTGTCGGACCCTATAAAGCGTTCGGTCGTCCGTAGCTGATGCAACCGCGGACCGCACCGACCCAGCGCCGTCGGATAATTCCTGATTCGACCGAGAAACTGTCAATTGCTGGGATGCTGCGAAACAACTGTGCTAACTCGGATAGCACGTCCGTCACTGAGGCCTGAGGAGAAGCGGTCTTACGATGCATTGCCGCTGGAAGCTCCGTGATCGTTACCCCGTGCATACTACCAATATGCGAGCGAACGGAGTGTATAGGCCTCGTGTCCCTTGGCTACCGGATGGTGCGACCTATTCGCCGTGGAATCACTGAATGCCGAAACTGATCGGATACTCGAGGTCACGTAGCCAATGTGCGGTCGTGTGCCCTGCTGTGAGGATGAGGAAGCATTAAAGACAGTCTCTCGGACTGTCAATATAACGGAGCGTCCCGACCAACGGACATATGCTCCGAATGTAAAATATCTGAACCACAACATGCGGTCCCCTATGTTGTTGGGCGAGAGAGGGACCTCTCTCGCTCACAGCCCGGACGGACCTGGACAAGCCAGGAACCGGACTAACAGGCTTCCTCCGATCTGTCCTCAATCTGCCGTCACTGGGTGAGTACTAAAGTAATTAAAGTGCTCGCATCACCCAAATCTCCTTCCTAGACCGCAACGGACGAACCCGGCAGCCGAACCATTCGATGAATGTACGCTACACCGGGTGAGCTAGCGAATGTCACTCCGTAGGCGATAGACATATTCCATGAGCACTTATTGCCGCTAACTCTTCATTAATTATGACGACAGAGGCACACTTTTGAAAGACATCTCCATAACTCTTCGAACAAGAAACCAGAAATGCTTGGATAGCAAGCATAAAATAATAATATATATATAGCGTCGTTCAATAATTCGAAAGTTTGTGTGACATTATTGGACTATGTCGGAACTGAAGGACGATGTCCCTGAACCGAACCAAAAATTTCTAAGTCCACCGACGCTATCAGTTTCTTATCCGGCATCGCAGCATTCTGGTCCGACGAAAGAAGCTGTAGAAGACCAAGTCAGATGACATACACAACAGCATATGTAGTTCCGAAAGGGAAAGCTCGAAATCCTCCAAATCCCTTTCGGTATCCCGTCGGACCGGATGAAACTTTCGGACGTCCGTACCCGCTTCCGCGGAGCGTCCCGACCCAGCATCGTCGGATAAAATATATGCGACAGATTCAGTTGATGCTGGGATGCTGCGATAAACTGTGCTATTAAGGAAAGCACGTCCGTTCCCGAGGCCTGTGCAGTAGCAGTCTTACGATGCATTGCCGCCGGAAGCTCCGTGTACGTTGACTCCCGCACACTTCCTATGCGAACGTCCGGAGTCTGCAGGCCTCGTGTCCCTGGCTACCGGATGGTGTGACCTGGTCGCCGAAGAATCCTTGATCAGCGAAGCTGGTAATATATCGGCGGTCACGCAGCCAAGGTGCGGTCGTGTGCGCTGACGAGAAGAGGAAGCCTTAGCAGTCTCAGCGGACTGCCTATACAAAGGAGCGTCCCGAGCGACGGACGTATGCTCCGCTTGCGACACATTTTGTACCACAACATCTGGGGCCAGATGTTGTTGAACGAGAGAGGGGCCTCTCTCGCTTGTTGTCCGGATGGACCGGAACGAGCTATGAACCGGACTAAAAGGCTTCCTGCGTTCTCCCTCCGATCCGCCGTCACTGGGTGTGCATTAAGTTAATTTATAGTGCTCGCATCACCCCAAAATTCCTTCTAGACCGCAACGGACGAACCCGGCTGCCGAACCATTCGGTGAATGGACGCTACACCGGGCGAGCTAGCGGACGTCAAAGGCCGTCGAACCTACTAGGGTCCTCTTAGGCAATTGGCGTATTTACATGAGCACTTTTCCGCTAGCCCTTCATTAATTGTGACGACGGAGGCACACTGTTGGAAGACATCACAGATACATCACCCTAATCTTGATCGTCTGAAATAGAAATTGATAAAGTAGAGTGACCCTGCGGGGAAAGGACCGGAGTGTCCAAATCCCCAACAACATACCGTGACATACTCTTCCCATATTGTCATCGAAATCATACGATACAGAACAGGAGTTAATGCGAGTACACTGACCACATATAGAATGATAATAAAGTCAGAGGAAGACTTCCTCTTAAAACAATTGATCAATATCCTTTCAATGTGAAAAGAAAACAAGTCCTGGTACTCGCACTAACCCCTGGCAATCAAAATACATAATAATAATATGATCCATTAATATAGAAAAAATAATTGAAATCAAAATATTTTGAAAAAATATTTTTTCAGAACAGCCCAAGTTTCTGAAAAGTAACGTTGAGCCCCAATGGATCCCAAGCCTAAGTGTGGACAAAAATTTTAAAAATATTTTAAACAATTTATTCAACACTTACGAACAATAATAATGTATCTAGTTATGATTAAAATAACATAAAGATATTATTCTTTAGAAATCCCCCCCTCACACAGAGGGCTGTTGTAAATGTAAACAATGAGTGTAAAAACACTAAAATAAGACTCCAGGCACCCAGGCCCGAAATCAGTTACCAAAAATACACTATCTGATGCAAAACAGAGACTTCCAGGGAAGAAACTGCAGAACATCAGATGGTAGATGCAGAACACAACGCCTAACCACCCGTAGGTGAAGACGTAAACATGGGGAAAGAACAGAATTCATTCTGTTATTCAGCTAAAACTCCCAAGAAATTTTAGTAATAAATATTACAGAAACTATGCCAAAAGCATGGGAGAATAGCAAGGGGGAACTTAAAGGACAGGGAGAGAGGAAAACACTTAAAAAACAGTGTAACTAAATAATCAGAATGACAACAAAATGGCTGCTGCCTTGAAAATAGGTAACTTAACATAATTTCATTAAAAAATTTTAAGTTACAGCCCTGATAATATTCTGTCACACATTCTTTTCCTCTCCTCCTTCTCTATCCTCCTTAGAATCACCATTTCACTAATATTTATGTGTCTGGCATCATTTAAACTGAGATTTATAAGCACAAAGATCAGTCAGATGTTAACTGATGAAGGGCCAAACTTAGAATAATTAATGGCGCCAATTTCGGAACGTCCTTGACACTGCGCATGCGCAGTAGGGGCGAAGTGTGGAGGGCCTTTCAGGACATGTTTTCTTTAGTTTTAGATGCAAATTTTGGGGATTGGGGGGCAAAATTTGTGTTTGGCCCTATATTTTAAGAGTTAGCACCAGCTATGTCTGGGTCATTGGTACAGTATAAAAATATTATTCAATTAACAGGAGTATACAATTAACAGGAATTTGTTCAGTTTCCTGTGTTCTGGAGGTAAAATGAGCATTTATTCTATTATATCTTGTTTGACAGAGCTCATAGAGCTCTGTCAAACAAGATATAATAGAATAAAGACCTGTATTGGATGTAGTGAGGCCAATAAGGTTAATAAATAAGGGGAATTTGGTGCGTGTCACAGTAATTTTTTCGACATATTACAAAAAATTATATACAAGTAACAGGAGTTTACTCTACAACCCATATGCATTTAACAGATCAAATTTGTACTGACGGTATGGTAAATGGTTTTGTGTTTTAAAATTATATTCAATTAACAGGGATATACAATTAAGAGATATCCATTTAAGTGGGCTCCACTGTACTATTAATGAATTCTGCCTAATGTAGTTTGTACATTTCCTTTGGTGCTGTTAACAAGGTCGTCTTCTCTGTGAGACGGCTACACTGCCCCTCTCACACCTTCAGGCCTTGAAGGCCCGGAGGTGTGGGAGGGGCAGTGTGGCCATCTTGCAGAGACCACCAACATAGCAGAGATCTGAAAACCTGTGGGTTTTAGGAACAGCCTGTTGTGGGAATCATTATTTTCTAAGGCTAGGAGGGTTAATTTTCACTCTCCTTAATGTTTTTAAGGCGAGCAGTAGACGAGCGAATAAATCGCACTCCTGAAAATGACAGGCCTGTTTGGGGGTCTAAATCCTGTGGCATTACAGTTGTTTCTAGACTAGTCTTGGCTGCCTATATAGGAAACCCAAACTTGCCTAGAACCAACTGCAAAAGTACTTAGAATGTAACTTATAAGTTGACCTCAAATCTACATGTTTGAGCACTTTTTGTTGCAATAAAATGGATCAAAAGTCATAATTAGGCCTTTAACTCTTAGCAGCTGGGAGTCGAGTTTTCTTGCCTGTGGTGTAATACAGCAGGTAATCTGGCTGTGACTGTTCGGCGATCTTTGGGCTTGGGGAGAATTAAACACTGAGCAGGTGCTTCTGGACAGGCAGACGACACTTGACTAGAAGCACCTGCTTACTGTAAGTGTTTCGCGGTATGTCGTGTTCAATAAATTTATTCTGATTCCCCGGCTTCTAACAGTTAAGATTAAATAAGGGTATTTTTGAGAATAAAATTTTTTAAGACTTATAAACTAAACAACAGAATAGTTTTGAAATATGTTGCATGTTGCCAGTATTTTGAAGTAATCAACTGTCAGGCCCTTCTATTCACAATGTATGATTGCAATGGAGTTCATGACTCGAAAGGGTGATGAGAAAACATCCAGAAAACAAAAAGAATATCAATTCTGACTTAAAAAACAATTTAGAGCTCTTCAGCAGTAACAATTCAGCAAGAGAAAACTCACTTCTAATCGGAGAGTCCAAATGATGCGTAAAAATTCTCTCTAAGAACGAGTCATCTGTTGAACCAGGAAATATTGCTTCTTCATCCAGTAACCATAACAATCCTTTCTTGTCAAGATCTTTGAGGTCTGCTGCTGATGTTCTTCCCTTTAATCAAAAGAAATATGTTTCTGAGGGGGTTTTTTTCAAGTCAGATCAACACTGTTTTGAAGCATCCATTATTTGTTGGGGATAAAATTTTAAAATATTTCGAGTGGCAAATGTTGTTTCTTAAGAACGTAAAAACTTTTCCCCCCATTCTCCAAACTTCATCACCTGTGAAACTTGACTCAAAATTGGTTTTAAACCAAGTTTTAGGTTTAGTGGGCTCGACTGTAGTTTATCAACAAATTCTATGAACATAAAGAAGGTTTAGCCCAGAAAACTTTCTAATATTTTACCCACTATGATTAGAGATAGAGGCAAAGTGAAAGTAATGTGACTTGCTTGAACATACAAGAATCTGTTAACCCTTTATCCTAACATGAAAAGCTGACAACACTTGCAAACAAAATTCTTGAATAACTAATTTTTTTTATTTTTTGTCTTAAAAACATAGGTTATGACCCCCTCTTTGGAATGAGCTCAATGAGCTCATTCCAAAAAGGGGTCATAACCTATATTTTTGAGACAACAAATGAAAAAAATTATGAAAATTAATTGGCGATTTTTGTGAATAGCGCTGGCCGCTTTTGGCATTTACGCTGGGTAAAAAAGGGTGAAAAGGTTATCACCTCTACTTAGGGAAAATGATGAGAGTGTAAAATATCTTCAACAATAGGATAATGGTGGAAGTGAAAGAACAAATTTAGTAAAACAAAAGATACATACCACATTAGACTGCACTGTTTTATCAATCAAAGAAACCATTGCAGCTGGACTAGTATTTACAAATTCAAAATCACAGTCTATGTTTTCCTGTAATTAAAATTTGAACATTAAAAATTAATACAAAGATGTTGCTACCCGATGGAAAAATGCAGTTATTCACTGATACATGTTAGCCTTTACCAGATATGACTAAAAGATAACATTCACAACAAAAAATTTCTTGAATAATCAAAAAGTTACAAAATTTATAGTAATTTATATATTTTTTATACTTACCAATGACCCAGACATAGCTGGTGCTAACTCTTAAAATATAGGGCCAAACACAAATTTTGCCCCCCAATCCCCAAAATTTGCATCTAAAACTAAAGAAAACATGTCCTGAAAGGCCCTCCACACTTCGCCCCTACTGCGCATGCGCAGTGTCAAGGACGTTCCGAAATTGGCGCCATTTATCATTCTAATAACCAGTGCCTGGTAAGCGCTATGTACTCAGCGGGGAGGCAAGAGTTCCCAACTCCTGGGAGGGCCATCCCCGTCTGGGTCATTGGTAAGTATAAAAAATATATAAATTACTATAAATTTTTTAACATTTTTATACTGTACCAATGACCCAGACATAGCTGAATAGTAAAAAGGCTGGAGGGCCAAGGACATAGAGCAAAATGGAATACGCTCAATAAAATAAAATAGAGTCATCCCCTGTAGGGAAAAGAAGTAATAGGCCTTACATGTATCTTTCTTATTTATGATAAATTAGAAAGATACAACACCTTCCAAAATTGAGCTTCATACATCCATGTACTCTATTAATATCCAATATAATCCTTATACTAATAATTTTTAAAGTAAGCCAATAATAAAGTAAGTCTAGAGAATAGAGACTCTTATACTCCTAAAAGTGTCTGAGAATTGCATAATCATGTCCGTTGACATATGCAATATTCAAAAGCTATACTTTAAAAACTAAGACTTGAATGAATTTTATAAACTTAAACTTCTCACTAAACAACCATCCCAATAACAGCTCAGAATTACTAAATCCGGAGGAGGTATCCCCTTGTTTTCATAGTAAAACAGGTGACCCAAGGGAACACCCTCCCCCCCCCCCCCCCTTTTTCTTGCCCTGGGTCAAATAGCCCAGAGCGAAGAGGGCAGCCGAACGGAGACACTGCCGAAACAGACAGCCTACCTAGCTATAGTAGCAACTGTTAAGTGAATGACATTCTGAGCAGTAGATAATAGACCTAACAAAAGAGGCCTCAAGAAATTGACTCGATATTTCTAAGATAAAATTCATGAATGTGGATGGCTGAGCGCAATGAGCGGCCTTCAAAAATCTATAATAGCGACACTATTAATGTAAGCCCAAGAAGTAGAAGAACTCTTACTTCATGAGCCGAAATCTTAAGCACAACTGCTAATTCAATGATATACCATAAGCAGTACCGATAGTTAATAGAATCCATTAACAATAAAATGGAGCGTAACGTCCTTCTACTAGACATCAAAGACAGAAGAAGCTTACGCTCTTGTAATAAACAGATATCTGTTTATAAATACATAAACTGTACCCGGAAAGAGTAAAGGCCTATGCCCATACGAAGACGGAAGGACCTTAAAATAATAGGTTCCGGATAATAGGAGCCTAACTCTTATGCAACAATCCAACCTAAATAGTAACGGAAGTATTGATTCCGAAACTATGAAAGTGAAAATCATCCATCGATAGTGCATGAAACTCACTGACTCTACAGTAAAAGAGAAACCAACAGAATTACTGTCTAAAAGGTCAGAATTTGAAAACTACTGTTTCCAGAGGCTCAAATGATTACTTAGCTAAATAAGAACCGAAGTTAAAATCCGTATAGGAATTTAATCTAAAGATTCTAAGTCTATTTATCAAAAAGTTACTAACTGACTTAGATAAAGAGACAAAAGACTCAATTGTAAACTATCGTAGAGTGCATAGGTATGAGGTAACATAAACCTATAACCTAAATAATAACAGGCTGCAGTAGATCTTGTGAAACAAGTATACTAAAAAATAGCAATGAGTAGTATGGAGGGATCAACAATATGAACATAATGATCCCTACACCACGACGGAAGAGCCTCCACTTTAGTCGCATAGAATAGCGAAGAAGAGGATCTCCTATAGTAAGAAATCGCGTCCAAAGCTCGTCCAGTACAGTGCTTACAATGCAATACGGACCACACAACGGAATACATGAAGGTTGCGACCTTGCTGGTTGTGATAAAGATGACACGATTTACCCAGTGGAAAAAGATCCTCACATAGAGGAAGATTTCACGTTAAGACCCACAGTAGACAAGAGAGTAAATTACTCATGATCTCTGTGAAGATAGAGATGCTATCAACAGAAATGTATTGTGGTTGTTTATCTTAGCAATACCTGCTAAAACAACAGCGCCGGAGGATACGCGTATCCTATCAATCCGTCCTATAGATCAATAGAGCGTTAACACTATTAGCTCAGAGATCTGGACAAGCCAACACATACGTCTGCAATTGATTAGCAAGCTGTGTCATAAATAAATCATCATTGGGCGCTCCCATAGATAGCAAATCTGATTGAATACTTGTTTGTTGAGAGTCCATTCTGACAGCAACAAGCGACCCGTAAGAGAACGGGAGTCCGATAAAACAATCAGACGACCCGGAATATGACGGACCAAAACTGAACTTGGTGTACTATAACCAACAGACGGATTCTTTCCATTAAATTGAATAACGGAAACGAAAGAGTGCCTCCCTGGTTCCGGAGATACGCCACTACTGTCGAATTAAAGGACAGGAATTTGGGCATGCGTTTCTGAATAATGTTCATGCAATGACATAAAGCAAGCCTAAAAAACATTATTCCGCGGAAGTTAAACTGATAGCTAAAAGACTGCGGAACCCAAAGACCCTGGCACTTCGAATCCGTAGGGATCAGTATATATCCCAATCTGTTTGACTGGCAACCGTCATAACAGCCACACTCGGGTCCGGCAACTGCGGCGGCACTCTCTGAGTCAACCACCGAATGTTTGCCCCAGTCTGAATCTCTTGTAACACTAGATAGACAAGAGAACGTATAAATCGAGCAATTCATGGATTGCCGGAAAGTTGCCGTCGAAGAGAAGCTCCTCCGAGAACGAAGCGACTCTGAGAGAGTTCTTAACCTTACTATCCACGCGTGTGGATGTAGCTAGGGCTGCGTCACGTCTAACCAACTCCAATCAGCCACTGAAGGGCGGAGTTATACGTGAACAAACTACTGCCCTCAAAAGAAATTACATTGAGAATAATATCCCGTAAATCTTTTCTTGAAGACGTAATGATAACGCCTCAGTAAGGCGGATTACGTATAATAAAGCGTCTAAGTTAAGTCTACTATACATAATGTCGTTCCCAACATTGAAATTGGAAAAGACATAAACGGCGAAAAAGAATATATGCAGTCTTTAATCACACCGTCTAGACGCATATGAACTCTCGGTATGCCCTGCTCTGCCAAAATAAACTATTTGTAAAAATGATAAAATGGCAGAAATGAGCAACGCGGACAAGAAACTAAACTATCATGCTTAGTAGCAGGCTAGTATATATATATATATATAGCGTCGAAAAATAAAACACATGTTGTAATGACAATATTGGACTGCGTCGGTAAGTCAGGGACAATGTCCCTGTACCGATCGAAAAATCCGAGTCCAATGACGCTATAAGTCTCTTATCCAAGATCGCAGCAATGAAGTCCGAAATAATAATCACTGGAAGAAATGCCAGAAGATATGAAAGGCATCTTCCGATACTACTAAAGGGAAAACTCGAAATCTTTCGAATCCCTTTCGCCATCCTGTCAGACCCTATAAAGCGTTCGGTCGTCCGTAGCTGATGCAACCGCGGACCGCACCGACCCAGCGCCGTCGGATAATTCCTGATTCGACCGAGAAACTGTCAATTGCTGGGATGCTGCGAAACAACTGTGCTAACTCGGATAGCACGTCCGTCACTGAGGCCTGAGGAGAAGCGGTCTTACGATGCATTGCCGCTGGAAGCTCCGTGATCGTTACCCCGTGCATACTTCCAATATGCGAGCGAACGGAGTGTATAGGCCTCGTGTCCCTTGGCTACCGGATGGCGCGACCTATTCGCCATGGAATCACTGAATGCCGAAACTGATCGGATACTCGAGGCCACGTAGCCAATGTGCGGTCGTGTGCCCTGCTGTGAGGATGAGGAAGCATTAAAGACAGTCTCTCGGACTGTCAATATAACGGAGCGTCCCGAACAACGGACATATGCTCCGAATGTAAAATATCTGAACCACAACATGCGGTCCCCTATGTTGTTGGGCGAGAGAGGAACCTCTCTCGCTCACAGCCCGGACGGACCTGGACAAGCCAGGAACCGGACTAACAGGCTTCCTCCGATCTGTCCTCAATCTGCCGTCACTGGGTGAGTACTAAAGTAATTAAAGTGCTCGCATCACCCAAATCTCCTTCCTAGACCGCAACGGACGAACCCGGCAGTCGAACCATTCGATGAATGTACGCTACACCGGGTGAGCTAGCGAATGTCACTCCGTAAGCGATAGACATATTCCATGAGCACTTATTGCCGCTAACTCTTCATTAACTATGACGACAGAGGCACACTTTTGAAAGACATCTCCATAACTCTTCGAACAAGAAACCAGAAATGCTTGGATAGCAAGCATAAAATAATAATATATATAGCGTCGTTCAATAATTCGAAAGTTTGTGTGACATTATTGGACTATGTCGGAACTGAGGGACGATGTCCCTGAACCGAACCAAAAATTTCTAAGTCCACCGACGCTATCAGTTTCTTATCCGGCATCGCAGCATATGTTGTTCCGAAAGGGAAAGCTTGAAATCCTCCGAATCCCTTTCGGTATCCCGTCGGACCGGATGAAACTTTCGGACGTCCGTACCCGCTTCCGCGGAGCGTCCCGACCCAGCATCGTCGGATAAAATATATGCGACAGATTCAGTTGATGCTGGGATGCTGCGATAAACTGTGCTATTAAGGAAAGCACGTCCGTTCCCGAGGCCTGTGCAGTAGCGGACTTACGATGCATTGCCGCCGGAAGCTCCGTGTACGTTGACTCCCGCACACTTCCTATGCGAACGTCCGGAGTCTGCAGGCCTCGAGTCCCCGGCTACCGACCCAGTGCTGTCGGATAATTCTCGATTCGACACCGTTTCTGTCGGCTGCTGGGATGCTGCGATAAGCTGTGCTATGTGCACAAGAATGTCCGGCGTCGAGACCTGCGGAGGCGCAGTCTATCGCTGCTTCGTCGAGGGAAGCTCCGCATCAGATGGCTCCCGCATACTTTTCCTATGCGAACGTCCGGAGTCCATCGGTCTCGAATCCCTGGCTGCCGGATGGTGTGACCTGGTCGCCGAAGAATCCTTGATCGGCGAAGCTGGTAATATATCGGCGGTCACGCAGCCAAGGTGCGGTCGTGTGCGCTGACGAGAAGAGGAAGCCTTAGCAGTCTCAGCGGACTGCCTATACAACGGAGCGTCTCGAGCGACGGACGTATGCTCCGCTAGCGTTACATTTTGTACCACAACATCTGGGGCCAGATGTTGTTGAACGAGAGAGGGGCCTCTCTCGCTTGCCGTCCGGATGGACCGGAACGAGCTATGAACCGGACTAAAAGGCTTCCTCCGTTCTCCCTCCGATCCGCCGTCACTGGGTGTGCATTAAGTTAATTTCATAGTGCTCGCATCACCCCAAAATTCCTTCTAGACCGCAACGGACGAACCCGGCTGCCGAACCATTCGGTGAATGGACGCTACACCGGGCGAGCTAGCGGACGTCAAAGGCCGTCGAACCTACTAGGGTCCTCTTAGGCAATTGGCGTATTACATGAGCACTTTTCCGCTAGCCCTTCATTAATTGTGACGACGGAGGCACACTGTTGGAAGACATCACAGATACATCACCCTAATCTTGATCGTCTGAAATAGAAATTGATAAAGTAGAGTGACCCTGCGGGGAAAGGACCGGAGTGTCCAAATCCCCAACAACATACCGTGACATACGCTTCCCATATTGTCATCGAAATCATACGATACAGAACAGGAGTTAATGCGAGTACACTGACCACATATAGAATGATAATAAAGTCAGAGGAAGACTTCCTCTTAAAACAATTGATCAATATCCTTTCAATGTGAAAAGAAAACAAGTCCTGGTACTCGCACTAACCCCTGGCAATCAAAATACATAATAATAATATGATCCATTAATATAGAAAAAATAATTGAAATCAAAATATTTTGAAAAAATATTTTTTCAGAACAGCCCAAGTTTCTGAAAAGTAACGTTGAGCCCCAATGGATCCCAAGCCTAAGTGTGGACAAAAATTTTAAAAATATTTTAAACAATTTATTCAACACTTACGAACAATAATAATGTATCTAGTTATGATTAAAATAACATAAAGATATTATTTTTTAGAAATCCCCCCCTCACACAGAGGGCTGATGTAAATGTAAACAATGAGTGTAAAAACACTAAAATAAGACTCCAGGCACCCAGGCCCGAAATCAGTTACCAAAAATACACTATCTGATGCAAAACAGAGACTTCCAGGGAAGAAACTGCAGAACATCAGATGGTAGATGCAGAACACAACGCCTAACCACCCGTAGGTGAAGACGTAAACATGGGGAAAGAACAGAATTCATTCTGTTATTCAGCTAAAACTCCCAAGAAATTTTAGTAATAATAATTACAGAAACTATGCCAAAAGCATGGGAGAATAGCAAGGGGGAACTTAAAGGACAGGGAGAGAGGAAAACACTTGAAAAAACAGTGTAACTAAATAATCAGAATGACAACAAAATGGCTGCTGCCTTGAAAATAGGTAACTTAACATAATTTCATTAAAAAATTTTAAGTTACAGCCCTGATAATATTCTGTCACACATTCTTTTCCTCTCCTCCTTCTCTATCCTCCTTAGAATCACCATTTCACTAATATTTATGTGTCTGGCATCATTTAAACTGAGATTTAAAAGCACAAAGATCAGTCAGATGTTAACTGATGAAGGGCCAAACTTAGAATGATAAATGGCGCCAATTTCGGAACGTCCTTGACACTGCGCATGTGCAGTAGGGGCGAAGTGTGGAGGGCCTTTCAGGACATGTTTTCTTTAGTTTTAGATGCAAATTTTGGGGATTGGGGGGCAAAATTTGTGTTTGGCCCTATATTTTAAGAGTTAGCACCAGCTATGTCTGGGTCATTGGTACAGTATAAAAATATGTCATTTTTGGGAGCCTCTGCATCATTTCTAATGACTTCCTCATTGGAATGAGATTGATCAGCTTAATCCAATTAGAGGTTATACATAATTTTTGGAGGCAAAAATAGTAAACTTAAGATATTTTTGTGAATCCTGACCTGACATGGATGTTATATTAGGTGAAGGGTGAACAGAACAACCATTTTATGAGCAAAAAAAGAACAATTATCAGAAATATGTAATTTTTTTATATTTTTTTTTTATTAGGGTTTAACGACACATTAACAGCCAGGGTCATATCATGTCGATGACAGTTTTATGGGTGGAGGAAGCCAAAGTACTCAGAGGGAACCACCGAGCAATGACGAGCAGCTGCAAGCTGCCCAAAATCGTAACTCTGCACTGCAGCACAGGCAGGGTTAGATTGGTTGAAGACATGTGCACCATTGACGTGCAGTACGCCTTAGTACACGGTGTCATCGTTCCCCCATGTGGATGATCGGGGTTAAGTGTCTTGCCCAAGGACACAACGTGGGAGTCAGAATCAATCGCTCAGACGGTCACCCATCCAAGGATTAACCAGGCTCAATGTTGCTTAACTTCAGTGATATGACGAGAACCAGTTACCGCAGCACCACTGCTCACCCATTTTGGGTCATCAAAATATGTTCACTTGTGTCTGCTTTGTTTCAATTTATAGGAGACTGCTAATAGGCACTCTCCCATAAATTGTAAAAAGACAATTCCTACTGGACAAAATCATTTTACTTTGAATATAATGTGAAGAATATTCACCAAATATGAAGCCTTCACATTACGGTACCTGCCCTTTAGAGTAAAGCCCAAGTATGGGCTTCCATCACTCTACCAGTTAAGCATGACCATAGGAAGATGGATAGATGAATGGATGGATATTATTATGAAATAATAATACAGTTTGTGAACGGGTATGTGTAAAGAAAAACTTGGAAATTATTTCAAGAGTACAAAAGAAATTCTTCCAAAGCAACTCATATTTGTGAAGGAGGAAACTGCACAGTACATGGAGAGTGTATTATCACTAAATCACATGCAGAGTGGAAATTCCACCCAGACAATAATTGCAAATTTGTTTCAAAGCATAACAAGCACAGGCAAAGTTCCAGCCAATGGACCTCCGGGTTAAACCCTGAGGTCCATTGGCTGAAATATTGCTTGTGTTTTCCGTCCATATGTGCAGAATTTGAAGGTGATACTTTGGGTGATAACTCAACTCCATAGGTGATTTAGTTACAATCCACTCTCCACATACTGTAAATCACTAACCTGGGCAAATCTATCCTGCTGTTGAGTAACAGTTTTTTCATGATACAGCAGCTGTAATCTCTCTTGTACATAATTACAACTCAAATCTTCAAAGTTAGCACCATTTTGTCGACCACATGAAGTGGGATTCTGAAATCCTGGCAAGTCGATAACAGCTATTGAAGCAAGGTTCCGATAAGTGGAAGACAAGGACCTGCAAAGATTTCAAAACAATATCTGTAATTAATAAAACTGTTACTGATAAAAATGAGATTTTTTTATGTCTGTCATGTATGAATTGAGGATAATATTGATAATATTTAATATATAACAAGGTGCAATGCCACCGGTATACCCAGCCAAGGGTTTCTAAGTTGAAAAAAAGTGGAAAAAGGCCCATAACTCTAGAAAATAAAAAAGGACAAAATCTGTTACTTGTGAATATCTTTTCCCCCATGGTGGTCTATCAGCATACCAAAGATCATTTAAATCCAACATCCACTGACTGAGATATGAAACTCCAAAGTTGTTACGGATGGACGGATGGACAGAATGATGGACGGACCACTTTTCTTTTTCCCCCACAAACTTCATTTTAGCAAGGGATAATTAAATAGAGAGTAATCGCTTGACTGGACTTGTTACGTAAAATAATTCATGAGAGGTGAGGGATGTTGTACAAACACGAATGCGCACGAGTGTTTTACAATATAGTCCCTTGCCTCGAATGAATTATTTCACGTACCCAGTCCAGTCAAGCGATTACTCTGTTTATTAATTTTCATTATTAACGATAATTATATTATTTAACTCTTTACGTAATGTAACGGCCAGCACTATTCTCAAAAATCGTCAATTAATTTTCATTATTTTTTCATTTTTTGTCTTTAAAACATAGGTTATGACCCCTCATTGGAACGAGCTCATCAAGCTCGTTCCAATGAGGGGTCATAGCCTACGTTTTTGAGACAAAAAATGAAAATAATAGCTATTCAATAATTTTTTTTGCAAGTGTCGTCTGCTTTTCATATTAGGTGAAGGGTTAAAAAAAAACAATGAAGTCCCCATTACATCCACGGCAAATTGTCTTCATTTGTGCACATGGATACATGACACAATTGTTGATTGCATAATTCACTTATGAAGTTATCGTTTATAATCAAACCCGGAAATCCCAGTAAATCACACTTTGGAAAGTAATAAATATGAATGACAGTTGAAAATAAAAGAAACAAAGACAGTTTCTCTGAAAGGCAAATCAATACTCAGTTAGTGTTGTGTATACACTGTCAGTCAAAAACAAGAAGAATGTTACTAAGGTAACACATGCCCCCCCAAACCCCCCATCCCCCGTGACCTCCCCTTGTGACCTTCATCTTGCAGATGCGGCGGAAACTATTATACGCAACACACCTTCTGACTGTCCTTAACATTTGTAAAAAGTTTAACAATTGTACTATGATTCATTTCTGAGTTATGGCTGAGACACGAATATTGACCAATTTTTAGTGTGACCTTGACACTGAAGGTACGAACCTGGCTACGGTATGTGACACATCCTCCCATGGTCCTTTATAATGGTGTGAAGATTGATGACTGAGGCCCTAACAGTTTTCGAGTTAATGGCTCGGACACACACACATACACACACACAGACGGACACTTCAATCACTATATGCCACTCGACCTAAGTCAGGGGGCATAAAAACCCAATCAATCACAAAAAAGAGAAGGCACAGTAAAACTTTCTGTATATTTTATAGAATCAGTAGACATTTAAAGTTGTTGCATAATTTAAAAAAATGTCCATCCTGGATATTTTTCTTTTTTACTTTCTTCCTTGACAATGCAAGCTCTTAATGTCATCATTTTGGAAGGTTTCCAAAGAAAGAGTTCGAAAAAAGGATACTGAAAGTTAGTTTAAAGAGTGCTATTATGGATGGAATTATCCAGGAGCCATGGAGCCAACAATGCTCACAACATTTGAAAATAGTAAATGAAACAAGCTTAATTGCTTGTTATTCTGCTTGCCAACATCAATAACAAAGATCCTACTTTTGAATTTGTGATTATCAGAGTCGGGGTCACAGGCAGAATAGTTACTACCTTAAACTGAGGGTGTCAAGAGTGCAATAGGTAGGATTAATGTGTAATCTGGGTGCTGATAGTCCACTAATCATGCATCTTCAGGCCTGCTGTTTTCAAAATTTTGCGTAACACATTTATTGTTCATCCAGGCTGAGCTTTGGTAACCTATCATTCGTCCCTCTGTACCTGTTTCGGGTAACCCGTTTGGTAACCTAAATGTATATGTATCGTAACTATACTGATATATGAACTGTTGTATCATAGCCATGTTCATGCTCCTGTAGGCAATATCCTGATGAATAGAGATGAATCCTTAATAACAATAATGAGGCTGTGTTGCAGCAATTCAGATACAAATTAGTTCTAATTATAGCCTAATCTTGGCATGGGCTAGAATGCTGCAGAAGATTGTGGCATCCATAATCACTATTTGTGGCAGAGACATGAGTTATTGCCATTTCCTGATTTTGTACCTTTGTTACATCTTAAGATGACCAACAGTTTAAAATGATCAACAACTCATCATCATAGTTGTTTGCATCTGTCTGTTGTTTGCATCTGTCTGAAGTATATCTGCTCTATTGGCCAATAATTGGCCAACAGGGCAGCTATTCTTCGGGCAGATGAAAACACCTGTGCAGCTGATGATTGGTTGATGTGCAACACTATTTCATCATTCATTCGTACTAGATTATTCAACTTGGCGCCGCGTGACCAGGCAACAGTTTGGTGCAACCTGTTTTTCGTTCGCATGTTTTTCATTTTAGGTAACCTCCACACAACCCAAACAGCCATTCGCCTCAACTCGACAGGCTTGATATTGCTTCTTAGGTTGCATTTTTTTTACACAATTTTCACGTAGAGAGTCCCAGATCTCCCACTTACAGTTCAGCTTCCCCTACTTTCAAAGTCGCTCCACAGCCTCTGTTATCAATGAAAAAACATAAGGTGAGCATTTTCATGCAGTTATCCTACAAGTTATTTCCAATTGTTCTATCATATCACCAACCACATTAAAAGTTAAATACTACAAGAATGGTTCTTAAAATCATAAGGAAAAGAAGATGTTTAGTGGCCTCATCCTGAAAAAATGTTGTGGATTTTTCATATGTACCAAACAAAAATCTGAAAAAATATTCATATGTCGTCCAATATTCAATGTGACGAAGATACTGTTGAGTTATGATTGCGTATTAAAAACGAATTAACCCTTTGCCTAACGTAACGGCCAAAACCGGTCAGCGCTATTCTCAAAAATCGCCAATTAATTTTCATTATTTTTTTCATTTTTTGCCTCAAAAACATAGGTTATGACCCCTCGTTGGAACCAGCTCATAACCTATGTTTTTGAGACAAAAAATGAAAAAAATTAGTTATTCAAGAATTATTTTTGCAAGTGTCGTCTTCTTTTCAGGTTAGGTAAATGGTTAATTCCAAATGGTTGTTCAAAAGTTATGGATAGAAACAAAGTTAGGAGGACACATGGACTCACACACACGCAGTCTCATCTAAATTTGTTTGGGGTTTATCCAGTAGAACCCTGTTGATTGAATAGCCACTTTGCCAATAAAAATTAATCAATTAACAGGGGTATTCAATTAACAGGGATTTTCTCACTTTCCTGTATTCTACAGATAAAATTAACATTTATTCTATTATATCTTGTTTGACAGAGCTCTATGAGCTCTGTTAAACAAGATATAATAGATTAATGCCAGTATTGGATGTAACGAGGTGAAATAGGTCTATAAACAAAGGGAAAATGGGGAGAGTGATAACTTCTCGACATGTTACAAGATTTTTATTCAATTAACAGGTGTTTACTCTAAACCTATATATTCAATTAACAGGTCAAATTTGTACTGAAGTATAATAAATGGTTTTGTGTTCGGAAATTATATTCAATTAACAAGGTTATTCAATTAAGGGATATCTAATTAAGTGGGTGCCAATGTAATGATAAAATATGCAGTACACTAATAATGTATGGGTTTTTTTTTCATCAATGAAAATTGCCAAAACAACTGAAAAAATTCCGGACATTCTATGATTAGTGCATCAGTATGCACTGTAACTAAATTAACCCGAAGAAGATTATTTCATGCATTAAAACACGTTTTATGCAGTTCCCCAAGACACAACAGATGACAGCATCTGATAACTTTGATATGGTATCCTGAATCACAACTTAAAAGAATAGAGAGATTACTTTCATTTGATTGCTAACCAATCAGAAGGGTGAGAACAAGAAATTTATGATTGAAATTCTCCACCAAAAAACATGAAGACTAAAGGGCCTGAAGCCCTCATCAGTGATTCAAATGATTCTTTACAAAGAGATTTCAAAATTTAGAAGAAAATAATAGGTCTCTCAGTTTTAACTTTTAAATGCCAGGTCAAATTGCAGGTGTTTGGAAGAAAAAAAAATTCTTGGTGTTTCCTCCACTCCAAACAGGGCCCTTGATTTGAACAAACTCATAAATGGTGTTTACAAGCAATTCTTATGACAAACACGAAAGCATCTAAGGCATTGCTTTTGGAGGACATTTTTCTGTTACCCACAGGGTTAACTCTTAACCTGCGGAGTATTTTCAAGATATTTTTCATCAAATCTAGTCATGGCTGCTGTGTAGCAGCCATTACTAGATTTTATGAAAAATTCATCTAAATTTATCTCAAGAAATCATTGATGAAAAAATCCATTCAATTTACAGGGAGAAAATTAGTCTAAATGTGTCTTAATTATACTTATTTCAGTGGCAAGAGAAATTCTGTCCTTGGAAGAGATATCTGCCAGCAGCAAGCAAAGTGTTAAGATCCTGGCCCCAAAGATCTACTACCTTAATGTGACCCCAGATGCTTATTTTGAATAAACTTGTACATCATCCATTCAGAGAAGTTTATTTATTTATTTATTTGTTGGTGTTTAAGGTCATATACTTATGCACAATGGCTAATCATGACCGTGACAGTTTTACGGGTGGAGGAAGCTGGAGTACCCAGAGAGAACCACCGAGCAACGACGAGCAGCTGTCAGCTCCCCAACATCGTAACTTCGCACTGCAGTAGAGGCAGGGTTAGATTGGTTGAAGACATGCATACCATCGACGTGCAGTACGGCTTAGTACACGGCGTCATCGTGCTCCCATGTGGACCGCGGCAAGGGCAGGGTTAGATTGGTTGAAGACATGCGCAACATCAAAGTGCAGTACGCCTTAGTACACAGCGTCATCGTGCCCCCATGTAGGCAATTGGGGTTAAGTGCCTTGCCAAAGGACACAACGCGGGAGTGCGAATTAGTCGCTGAAATGGTCACCCATCCAACTACTAACCGCACTTGACGTTGCTTAACTTTGGTGATCTGACGAGAACCGGTTACCGCGACGCCACCGTGCCCCCTCAGAGAAGTTTTAGATCAACTATTGAAGCATTTGGAGTCGTGGTTTGGGAGAAGACTTTATTCTCCATTACCCACAGTGTTAAAATCTGATGTCCTATCACACCCCAAAATACTACACCGGGAGCTTGTTTTAAACAAACTTGCAAATCATTTCTACAAGATGTTATATGTCAAACATGGAATAATTTCAATTATGGGATTTGGAAAGGTTTATTTCTAATATTTCCCCCCATTACCCACAGTCTTAAAATCTTGGGGTCCCATGCACCTCAAAATATGATCCCATGGTCTCCATTTGAATAAACTTGCAAACATTCTCAAGATTTAACATGTAATATACATGGATGCTTTTGAAGTAATGGATTGGGAGAAAAGGATTTTTTAATGACCTACAGTTTTAAAATCACGGACCAATGACACCATTAAATATGACTACAGGGATAGGACTTTTATACCACGACTGATGTGCATACTCAACGTTAAACACAGACATTGGGAAATGTTCTAGACACACGTGTGTAATCTGGATTATGTGTAGGAACAAGTAATCTGGATTATGTGTAGGAACAAGAACACATAAGATTGGATGTTACACATCTCTGTGATGTTATAAAGTGAATGAAACGCTTCGACACAAAAGTGTCGAGCAAGAAAGTTCTTTAAAAATATCTAAAAATATCAGCTTCATTCACTTAACCCTTTACCCTATGTAATCGCCAAAACTGGCCAACGGTATTCACAATGAAAGTGTCAATGACACTGTAGCTTAACTTGGCTGTGTGATGTGTCTGATGAAACAGATAATGTTCAATGTTAATGAAAGGATTATGAAATACGACAAGAATTGTGATAATTCAAAATATGTTAATTTCTGTTCCCTGGATGCTATGTTTTCAATAAAAATAATTTGAGGTGTTGACTGTACTAAAGAACTGAAGGGTGGGTTAATGTGGCCCTCACAGTTAATGTATGTCAACCAAAGTTACCAAGTTACAGTGAAGTTATTCCAAAATGAGTCTTCTATCAAGTTACAATGAAATACGGCCTATAGACTGTGCTAAATGTTTTCGGGCTTGTGTAGCCATCATGGTTGGCCTCATCTAGACATTATACTGAGCCATCCTACAAAGTTACAATGAAATAACTTCATAAATATGACCTGTAGTCTGTGCTAATGGGTTTCGGGCTCGGGCAGCCATCACGGTTGAATGATCACGACCAAAAGGAGACACTCTCATCTAGACATTATCTGGAGTCATCCTACTAGGTTACAATGAAATCCCTTAATAAATACGATCTGTAGGCTGTGCTAAAAGTTTTCAGGCTTCAGGACCCTGTAGCCATCACAATTGACCGATCGCGACCAAAAGGGGACATTCTCATCTAGACATTATATGGAGTCATCCTACCAAGTTACAATGAAATCCCTCCATAAATATGACCTGTAGACTATACTAAAGGTTTTGGGGTTTTGGGCTCGGGCAGCCGACACGGCTGACAGATCGCGACCAAATGAGGAAGTTCTCATCTAGACATCACACAGAGTCATCCTAGCAAGTAACAATGAAATCCCTCCATATTAAATATGACCTGTAGACTGTGCTAAATGTTTTGGGGTTTCGGGCTTGGACAACCGTCACGGTTAACAGATCATGACCAAAAGGGGACGTTCTCATCCAGACATTATTCAGAGGCATCCTACCCAGTTACAATGAAATCCCTTCAAGCATGAACTGTAGACTGTGCCAAAGGTTTTTGGGTTTTAGGCTTAGACCAATCCTGACCAAAAGGGGACGCTCTCATCTAGACATGACCTCAAACCTGTATATGAAATTTTGTGACGATTGGACAAGAACTACAGGGTGTAGCCTGTGCTAAAGGAAAATGTGAACAGACTCAGAGACTTCCGCACGCATGATGGCAATAGCTTATCTTAACTTTATCAAATTAAGCTAAAAATTACCATTCAATTTTCATCGGACCCTCCTAGAAATGTTGTATACTAAATATGAAAACATTCTGACTACAGGGTCTAAAGAAGAGGATTTTTAAAAAAAATTCCCTATATTGCACTAAGCTGATATTCGGGCTCCCATAGGGAGCCCAAAAATTTACCCAGGTAAGCAATTTGAACAAAACTGAAACTGACCCACCTCAAGATGTTGTATGCCAAATATGAATGCATTCTGATTGGTGGATCTGAAGAAGAAGATTTTTAAAGAAATTTCCTCATATTTCACTTTCACTAAGTTAAAATTCAGGCTCTCATAGGGAGCCCAAATATAAACCCAGGGACTCAATTTGAACAAACTTGATTCTGACCCCCCTATAGAAGTTGTATACCAAACATGAAAGGATTCTGACTGGTGGAGCTGAAGAAGAAGATTTTTAAAGAAATTTCCTCAAATTGTACGAAGTTAAACTTTGGGCTTCAATAGAGAGCCCAAATATTAACTCAGGGACCCGATACGTACAAACTTGAATCTGACCCCCCCCCCCTATTGATGTTGTATACCGAATATGAAAGGATTCTGACTGGTGGATCTGAAGAAGAAGATTTGTAATAAAATTTCCTCAAATTGCACGAAGTTAAACTTTGGGCTCCAATAGAGAGCCCAAATACTCACTCAGGGACCCAATTTGTACAAGCTTGAATCTGACACCCCTATAGATGTTGTATACCAAATATGAAAGCATTCTGACTGGTGGATCTGAAGAAGAAGATTTTTAAAGAAATTTCCTCATATTTCACTAAGTTAAAATTCAGGCTCTCATAGGGAGCCCAAATATAAACCCAGGGACTCAATTTGAACAAACTTGATTCTGCCCCCCTATAGAAGTTGTATACCAAACATGAAAGGATTCTGACTGGTGGAGCTGAAGAAGAAGATTTTTAAAGAAATTTCCTCAAATTGTACGAAGTTAAACTTTGGGCTTCAATAGAGAGCCCAAATACTAACTCAGGGACCCGATACGTACAAACTTGAATCTGACCCCCCTATTGATGTTGTATTCCAAATATGAAAGGATTCTGACAGGTGGATCTGAAGAAGAAGATTTGTAATGAAATTTCCTCAAATTGCACGAAGTTAAACTTTGGGCTCCAATAGAGAGCCCAAATACTCACTCAGGGACCCGATTTGTACAAGCTTGAATCTGACGCCCCTATAGATGTTGTATACTAAATATGAAAGCATACTGACTGGTAGATCTGAAGAAGATTTTTAAAGAAATTTCCTCATATTTCACTAAGTTAAAATTCAGGCTCTCATAGGGAGCCCAAATATAAACCCAAGGACCTGATTTGAACAAACTTGATTCTGATCCCCTATAAAGGTTGTATACCAAACATGAAAGGATTCTGACTGGTGGAGCTGAAGAAGAAGATTTTTAAAGAACTTTCCTCAAATTGCACGAAGTTAAACTTTGGGCTAAAATAGAGAGCCCAAATACTTACTCAGGGACCCGATTTGTACAAGCGTGAATCTGACCCCCCCCCCTAAGGATGTTGTATACCAAATATGAAAGCATTCTGACTGGTGGATCTGAAGAAGAAGATTTTTAAAGAAATTTCCTCATATGTCACCCAGGGAATCGATTTGAACAAACTTGAATCTGACCCCAATAGAGATGTTCTATACCAAATATTAAAAGATTCTAAATGATGGTTCTGGAGAAGATTTTTTTAATTTAAAAAAAAAAATTATGGGTGCTATCAGAGTAATGCCCCTTGTGGTGCCCCCTGTGGACGTGGAAAGTTTATTTGTACAAACTTGAATTGACATATGATAAGGAAAATGCACACCAAATTTGGTTCAATTTGGTCCAGTCGTTTGGGAGGAGAAGTCGATAATGTAAAGTTCACGACAGATGACGATGGGCAGCAAGTGATAAGTTAACCTCCCTTCGGTGAGCTAATAAAACCGATCAGGATTTTTTTTGACCAGTTTCATTAATCTCTTCCTAGAGATGCCCCATACCAAATATCAATTAGCCATACTCAGCAGTACAGAGGAACCCTGTTAATTGAATAATCACTTTGCCAGTGAAAGATATTCAATTAACAGGAGTATTCAATTAACATGGATTTGGTCACCTGCCTGTATTCTAGAGATAAATTAGGCACTTATTCTATTATATTTTGTTTGACAGAGCTAACAAACCATAATAGATTAAATGCTTTTGTTGGATGTACTGAGGCCAAATAGGTCTATAAACAAGAAGAATAAGGATAATTACTTGACGTATTACAAGATTTTTTATTCAATTAACATGAGTTTACTCTACAAACCATACACAGTTAACAGGTCAAATTTGTACTGAAGGTATGGTAAATGGTTTTGTGTTGGAAAGTTATATTCAATTAACAGGGATATTTAATTAAAAGATATCCAATTAAGTGGGCTCCACAGTTTCCAAAAAAAAAATATTTTGAAGTTTTGTACTTTATTTTTAAACTGTGAAGGTCCAAATGAGGGTGTTTGATCATTTTTATTTGACAAAAACATTGTAATTGGTTAGAAATTTTCTTCATATTGGCACAGAAGTTCTGAAAATTCAAAGTTTGGGCTGGAAAAAAAAATGCTTGTCACACCCAAAATGACAGCAAATATTGACCGCCAAACTTTTTTCAACCAAACTTTACACCAAGCTTAATAGCAACAAGATGGGTGTGTCCATCCCCATTAGCTCACTAATGCATGGCATGCAATAAACCCAGATTTATTACAAATTTGCATAAAATGTCCGGTCATGTACACATATAGCAAAACAGGTCATAAATTTTCTAAGTCCACAGTGACAAAAAAGTCCAAAATCTCCGATAAATGTCTGGCAAGGGTTAATGTCATCTTATACTGAAGCATTTAACCCTTTACCCAATGTAACGGCCAAAACCGGCCAGCGCTATTCTATAAAATCGCCAATTAATTTTCATTATTTTTTTATTTTTTGTCTCAAAAACATAGGTTATGACCCCTCGTTGGAACGAGCTCGTTCCAACAAGGGGTCATAACCTATGTTTTTGAGATGAAAAATGAAAAAAAATTAGTTATTCAAGAATTTTTTTGCAAGTGTCGTCTTCTTTTCAGGTTAGGTAAAGGGTTAACACATATATGAAATATAAAAGCCACGACATACTGGTAGAAGCCTCCACTCATGTACATGTAAAGCAAAACATGTCAGAAATTCCATACTTACAAAAAATTCTAACATTGCATTGAAAAAGTTCAAAATATCCAAAAAATGTCTGGTAAGGGTTAAAGTTGTCTTAAATTGATGCATTTAACACATATATGAAATATAAAAGCCACAGCATACCGGTGGTAGCCTCCACTCACGTATAGCAAAACAGGTCAGAAAGTCCATATATACAAAAAATTCTAACATTGCAAAAACACTCTAAAAATCAAAAAAATATCACTGGGTAAGGGTCTGTGGGTAATTGTAAGCCATAGAAACAGTATGAGGAGCATAGTAACAGGTGGGAAAGTCAAAGTAGACTCTTACAATAACTTTAACACAAGTGTTGACGCCGAGCCGATGTGCCTCAGGTCATGACATGAGCTCACACAAATTCATTGGTGAGCTAAAAAAAACACAAAAAAATATCTTACCGATTGATTAATGAAACTATGGCATTAAATACATCTGCATATAGACCAATGACAAACCCTTCAAGGGACTCTAATGCGGGTGAACTGGCATCTGAACCTCCATGTTTGTCAAATGAACTCGATGAGGGTACCCTAAAATACAAAAAAAAAGAAATGTTTACATTTTACACCAGAATTCATATAAGACCACTTTTTTCTGACGAATATTTAAACTGACATTTCTTTTCCTGTTTAAAATAAGAAGGTTGGCTGAAGTGGATATATTCTTAGTTCTTGATACAATAAGCTGACACAAGATATTTTAACTGTTTTAGGCCTCAAAAAATAAAAAATCTGTTTCTCAGGCCCTTCCGCATGGTCCTTTTGGCAATTTAAACTTAAAAAAAATAAAAATTAAATGGTTTATGTCTGATATTTTACCAAGTTAAAAAAAACTGATGAATTTGTCCCTCGAGTGCAAGAAGGCTTTGCAATGCTTTAGCATTGCAAAGTCTTCTTGCACTCAAGAGATGAAATACACCACCACCCATGCTTTTCTGTAGATTTTCAGGCCTAAAACTTGAACCAAGAACATGAACTTTTGATGGCAAAAAAATAATTACTGAAATAAAAAATAAAATAAAAAACCGCTCGCCAGCATGCAATTTCACAAATAATGGCCTGAGAAACAGAAGATCTACTTTGTGTGGCCTAACCCTTTTCTCAATGCACACAATATCAAAATTTATTATCTTAAATAGGATTTTTGGAAATTTTTAAAAATATTTCAACAAAACCATATCATGTGCCCCTCAATGGAATGAGATCATTTTAATGAGTGGTCCCATGATATTGTTTTCTCAAAGTTTAAATTACATTTTTTTTTTCAACTGGTCAATTTGTACATAACATGGGAGAATGCAGCCAATTCATTAGGTAAAGGGTTAACCCCAGGCCAGAAAATAAGCAGACTGCCATCTGAAAAATGAGGTCCCCAGAGGGTGAATTTAGTGATGCTACCCTGCAGAGCAGGGTAGCTTCACTAAATTCACCCTCTGTGAACCTCAGTCTGAATCAGCGTCTCAAACCTAAATAAAAAGAGGTAAATTGGCCTAATATATGGGATAGTATCATCAAATTCACCCTCTGGGGACCTCATTCTGCAATTGTCAGACTGCTTATTTTCCGGCCTGGTTAACCCTCTGCACACTGATGTCAAAATGGCATATTTATTCAGCAGCAAATATTTCCTATAATGCAGTTTTATATTTAACCAAATATATTTTGTTTGACAGAGCTCAGTGAGCTCTGTCAAATAAAATATAATTGATTAAATTCTTTGTTAAACAAGAGAAAAACAGAGTGATTGGAGAAAAGTTTGTTGCACTACCAGTGTGCTAGGGGTTAATGCTAATTACAGTACAGTTGCAGTGGACTGGCCATTTCCCATGTGTGGACAGTGATGTCCATGCATGAGTTTACCAGGTAATACAAATCATCATCAACAAAATTCTAATTAACTGGTAGAGTGCCAAGTTATTTTGGGTTGTCAGAATTTGTTTGCATGTCATTTCCTTGTTACAATTCATGGGAGAGTACCCACAGACACTCTCCCATGAATTGTTACAAGGCAAGTTCATGGTGATTAAAGTATTTAACTTCGAAGATAAAATGAAGCAAATCCACAGAATATGAAGCCTTTAAGATGTGGTACCTGCACTTCAAAATAAAGCCCAAATATGGGCTTCCAGCACTCTACCAGCTTATGAAGCACCAGGGTGTACCCGGTGCTTCATTAATTACATTTTGATGATTATCCCTATAATTAGTGTTTGGAATCTAATATTATTGTGTTCGTGGAAATATTGTTGAGAGTCCATTCTGACAGCAACAAGCGACCCATACGTGAAAGGGAGTCCGCTAATACAATCAGACGACCCGGAATATGACGGACCGAAGCAGAACTTGATGTACTATAACAAACGGAAGGATTCTTTCCGTTAAATCGAATGAGTGCCTCCCTGGTTCCGGAGATACGCAACCCACTGTCGTATTATCGAACAGGATTTGGACATGCGTTTCTGAATAATGTTCATCCAATGACATAAAGCAAGCCTAAATAACATTATTCCGTGGAAGATAAGTGCTTGCCTAGAGACTGCAGAACCCAAAGACCCTGGCACTTCGAATCCGTTGGGATCAATATTGTACCCCAACCCGTTTGACTGGCAACCGTCATAATTATAAAACTCGGATCCGGCAACTGCAGTGGCACTCTCTGAGTCAACCACCGAATGTTTGCCCCAGTCTGAATCTCTTGCTACACTTGATAGACAAGAGAACGTGTATATCGAGCAATTCATGGATTGCTGAAAAGTTGCCGTTGAAGAGAAGCTTCTCCGAGACCGAAGCGACTTTGAGAGAGTTCTTCACCTTACTATCCACGCGCGTGGATGTAGCTAGGGCTGCGTCATGTCTAACCAACTCCAGGTTGCCGCTGAAGGGCGGAGTTATACGTGGAAAAACTACTGCCCTTGAAAGAAATCACATTGAGGATCATATCCCGGAATTCTTTCTCTTGAAGACGTAATGATAACGCCTCAGTAAGGTGGACTACGTATGATAAAGCGTCTAAGTTAAGTCTAATAGACATCATTGTCGTTTCCAACATAGTGGTTGGAAAAGACATAGACAGCGAAAGATAAATTCCAGACTTTAACCCCGCCGTCTAGACGCATATGAACTCTCGGTATGCCCTGTTCTGCCAAAATAAATTATTCCTAGGAATGATAAAAGGCAGAATAGAGCATTGCGGACAAGAAACTAAACTATCATGCTTGGTAGCAGGCTTATATATATATAGCGTCGATAAATAATACAAATGTTCTAATGACATTATTGGACTGTGTCGGTAAGTCAGGGACAATGTCCCTGAACCGATCCAAAATTCCGTGTCCAATGACGCTATAAGTCTCTTATCCAACATCGCAGCAATGTAGTCCGAAGGAACAACCTCTGGAAGATAATGCCGGAAGAAATGTATGGCAGCTTCCATTGTTCCCGAAAGGGAAAGCTCGAAATCGTCCGAATCCCTTTCGCCATCCTGTCGGACCCTATAAAGCGTTTGATCGTCCGAACCTGATGCAACAGCGGACCGCACCGACCTAGCGCCGTCGGATAATTCCTGATCCGACCGAGAATCTGTCGATTGCTGGGATGCTGCGATAAACTGTGCTAACTTGGATAGCATGTCCGTCACTGAGACCTGTGGAGAAGCGGTCTTACGATGCATTGCCGCTGGAAGCTCCGTGATCGTTACCCCGTGCATACTTCTATTATGCGAGCGAACGGAGTGTATAGGCCTCGTGTCCCTTGGCTACCGGAAGGCGTGACCTGTTCGCCGTGGAATCACTGAATGACGAAACTGGTCGGATACTCGAGGTCACGTAGCCAATGTGCGGTCGTGTGCGCTGCTGTGAGGATGAGGAAGCATTATCGACAGTCTCTCGGACTGTCAATATAACAGAGCGTCCCGAACGACAGACATATGCTCTGAATGCGAAATATATGAACCACAACATGCGGTCCCCTATGTTGTTGTACGAGAGAGGGACCTCTCTCGCTCACAGCCCGGACGGACTTGGACGAGCCAGGAACCGGACTAACAGGCTTCCTCCGATCTGTCCTCAATCCGTCGTCACTGGGTGAGTACTAAAGTTATTATAAAGTGCTCGCATCACCCAAATCTCCTTCCTAGACCGCAACGGACGAACCCGGCTGCCGAACCATTCGATGAATGGACGCTACACCGGGTGAGCTAGCGAATGTCACTCCGTCGATCCTACAAGGGACCTCTTAGGCGACAGACATATTCCATGAGCACTTATTGCCGCTAGCTCTTCATTAACTATGACGTCAGAGGCACACTTTGAAAGACATCTCCGTAACTTTGCGAACAAGAAACCAGAAATGCTTGGTAATAGCAAGCATATAATAATATATATAGCGTCGTTCAATAATTCGAAAGATTGTGTGACATTATTGGACTATGTCGGAACTGAGGGACGATGTCCCTGAACCGAACAAAAAATTTCTAAGTCCACCGACACTATCAGTTTCTTATTCGGCATCACAGCATTCTGGTCCGACGAAAGAACCTGTAGAAGATAAAGTCAGATGACATACACAACAGCATATGTTGTTCCGAAAGGGAAAGCTCGAAATCCTCCGAATCCCTTTCGGCATCCTGTCGGACCGGATGAAATTTTCGGACGTCCGTACCTGCTTGCGCGCAGCGTCCCGACCCAGCATCGTCGGATAATATATGATGCGACAGATTCAGTCGTTGCTGGGATGCTGCGATAAGCTGTGCTATTTGGGATAGCACGTCCGTCACCGAGGCCTGTGCAGTAGCGGTCTTACGATGCATTGCCGCCGGAAGCTCCGTGTACGTTGACTCCCGCACACTTTCTTATGCGAACGTCCGGAGTCTGCAGACCTCGTGTCCCTGGCTACCGGATGGTGTGACCTGGTCGCCGATGATTCTCTGATTGGCGAAGCTGACTGGATATCCGAGGTCACGTAGCCAAGAGCGGTCGTGTGCGCTACCATGAGAATGAGGAAGCCTTATTGACAGTCTCTCCGGACTGACTATATGTCGGAGCGTCCCAAGCGGCGGACGTATGCTCCGAATGCGAAACATTTTGTACCACAACATCTGGGGCCAGATGTTGTTGTACGAGAGAGGGGCCTCTCTCGCTCGCCGTCCGGATGGACCTGGACGAGCTAGGAACCGGACTAAAAGGCTTCCTCCGTTCTCCCTCTAATCCGCCGTCACTGGGTGTGCATTTGGTTGATTTATAGTGCTCGCATCACCCCAAAATTCCTTCTAGACCGCAACGGACGAACCCGGCTGCCGAACCATTCGATGAATGGACGCTACACCGGGCGAGCTAGCGGACGTCAAAGGCCGTCGAACCTACTAGGGTCCTCTTAGGCAATTGGCGTATTTACATGAGCACTTTTCTGCTAGCTCTTCATTAATTGTGACGACGTAGGCACACTTTTGGAAGACATCACGGATACATCACCCTAATCTTGATCGTCTGAAATAGAAATTGATAAAGTAGAGTGACCCTGCGGGGAAAGGACCGGAATGTCCAATTCCCCACTAACATACCGTGACACACGCTTCCCATGTTGTCATCGAAATTATCACATACAGAACAGGAGTTAGTGCGAGTACACTGACTACATATAGAATGATTATAAAAGTCAGAGGAAGATTTCCTCTTATTACAATTGACCAAAATCCTTTCAATGTGAAAAGAAAACAAAGTCCTAGTACTCGCACCAACCCCTGACAATCAAAATACATAATAATATGATCCATTAACACAGAAAAAATAATTGAAATCAAAAAATTTTGAAAAAATATTTTTTTAGAACAGCACAAGTTTCTGAAAAGTAACGTTGAGCCCCAATGGATCCCAAGCCTAAGTGTGGACAAAAATTTTAAAAATATTTTAAACAATTTATGCAACATTTACGAACAATAATAATGTATCTAGTTATGATTAAATTAACATCAAGATATTATTTTCAAGAAATCCCCCCTCACACAGAGGGCTGTTGTAAATGTAAACAATAAGTGTAAAAACACTAGAATAAGACTCCAGGCACCCTGGCCCGAAATCAGTTACCAATAATACACTATCTGATGCAAAACAGAGACTTCCAGGGAAGAAACTGTAGAACATCAGATGGTAGATGCAGAACACTACGCCTAAACACCCGTAGATGAAGACGTAAACATGGGGAAAAGAACAGAATTCATTCTGTTATTCAGCTAAAACTCCCAAGAAATTTTAGTAATAAAATTACAGAAAATATGCCAAAAGCATGGGAGAATAGCAAGAGGGGACTTAAAGGAAAGGGAGAGAGGAAAACACTGAACAAACAGTGTAACTTGATAACAAGAATGACAACAAAATGGCTGTTGCCTCGAAAGTTAAAAAATTTATAGTAATTTATATATTTTTTATACTTACCAATGACCCAGACATAGCTGGTGCTAACTCTTAAAATATAGGGCCAAACACAAATTTTGCCCCCCAATCCCCAAAATTTGCATCTAAAACTAAAGAAAACATGTCCTGAGAGGCCCTCCACACTTCGCCCCTACTGCGCATGCGCAGTGTCAAGGACGTTCCGAAATTGGCGCCATTTATCATTCTAATAACCAGTGCCTGGTAAGCGCTATGTACTCAGCGGGGAGGCAAGAGTTCCCAACTCCTGGGAGGGCCATGCCCGTCTGGGTCATTGGTAAGTATAAAAAATATATAAATTACTATAAATTTTTTAACATTTTTATACTGTACCAATGACCCAGACATAGCTGAATAGTAAAAAGGCTGGAGGGCCAAGGACATAGAGCAAAATGGAATACGCTCAATAAAATAAAATAGAGTCATCCCCTGTAGGGAAAAGAAGTAATAGGCCTTACATGTATCTTTCTTATTTATGATAAATTAGAAAGATACAACACCTTCCAAAAATTGAGCTTCATACATCCATGTACTCTATTAATATCCAATAATCCTTATACTAATAATTTTTAAAGTAAGCCAATAATAAAGTAAGTCTAGAGAATAGAGACTCTTATACTCCTAAAAGTGTGTGAGAATTGCATAATCATGTCCGTTGACATATGCAATATTCAAAAGCTATACTTTAAAAACTAAGACTTGAATGAATTTTATAAACTTAAACTTCTCACTAAACAACCATCCCAATAACAGCTCAGAATTACTAACTCCGGAGGAGGTATCCCCTTGTTTTCATAGTAAAAACAGGTGACCCAAGGGAACACCCTCCCCCCCCCCCTTTTTCTTGCCCTGGGTCAAATAGCCCAGAGCGAAGAGGGCAGCCGAACGGAGACACTGCCGAAACAGACAGCCTACCTAGCTATAGTAGCAACTGTTAAGTGAATGACATTCTGAGCAGTAGATAATAGACCTAACAATAGAGGCCTCCAGAAATGGACTCGATATTTCTGAGATAAAATTCATGAATGGATGGCTGAGCGCAATGAGCAGCCTTCAAAAATCTATAATAGAACACTATTAATGTAAGCCCAAGAAGTAGAAGAACTCTTACTTCATGAGCCGAAATCTTAAGCACAACTGCTAAGCCAATGATATACCATAAGCAGTACGCTAGTTAATAGAATCCATTAACAATAAAATGGAGCGTAACGTCCTTCTACTAGACATCAAAGACAGAAGAAGCTTACGCCCTTGTAATAAACAGATATCTGTTTATAAATACATAAACTGTACCCGGAAAGAGTAAAGGCCTATGCCCATACGAAGACGGAAGGACCTTAAAATAATAGGTTCCGGATAATAGGAGCCTAACTCTTATGCAACAATCCAACCTAAATAGTAACGGAAGTATTGATTCCGAAACTATGAAAGTGAAAATCATCCATCGATAGTGCATGAAACTCACTGACTCTACAGTAAAAGAGAAACCAACAGAATTACTGTCTAAAAGGTCAGAATTTGAAAACTACTGTTTCCAGAGGCTCAAATGATTACTTAGCTAAATAAGAACCTGAAGTTAAAATCCGTATAGGAATTTAATCTAAAGATTCTAAGTCTATTTATCAAAAAGTTACTAACTGACTTAGATAAAGAGACAAAAGACTCAATTGTAAACTATCGTAGAGTGCATAGGTATGAGGTAACATAAACCTATAACCTAAATAACAACAGGCTGCAGTAGATCTTGTGAAACAAGTATACTAAAAAATAGCAATGAGTAGTATGGAGGGATCAACCATATGAACATAATGATCCCTACACCACGACGGAAGAGCCTCCACTTTAGTCGCATAGAATAGCGAAGAAGAGGATCTCCTATAGTAAGAAATCGCGTCCAAAGCTCGTCCAGTAGTGCTTACAATGCAATACGGACCACACAACGGAATACATGAAGGTTGCGACCTTGCTGGTTGTGATAAAGATGACACGATTTACCAGTGAAAAAAGATCCTCACATAGAGGAAGATTTCACGTTAAGATCCACAGTAGACAAGAGAGTAAATTACTCATGATCTCTGTGAAGATAGAGATGCTATCAACAGAAATGTATTGTGGTTGTTTATCTTAGCAATACCTGCTAAAAACAACAGCGCCGGAGGATACGCGTATCCTATCATTCTGTCCTATAGATCAATAGAGCGTTAACAGTATTAGCTCAGAGATCTGGACAAGCCAACACATACGTCTGCAATTGATTAGCCAGCTGTGTCATAAATAAAACATCATTGGGCGCTCCCATAGATAGCAAATCTGATTGAATACTTGTTTGTTGAGAGTCCATTCTGACAGCAACAAGCGACCCGTAAGAGAACGGGAGTGCGATAAAACAATCAGACGACCCAGAATATGATGGACCAAAACTGAACTTGGTGTACTATAACCAACAGACGGATTCTTTCCATTAAATTGAATAACGGAAACGAAAGAGTGCCTCCCTGGTTCCGGAGATACGCCACTACTGTCGAATTAAAGGACAGGAATTTGGGCATGCGTTTCTGAATAATGTTCATGCAATGACATAAAGCAAGCCTAAAAAACATTATTCCGCGGAAGTTAACTGATAGCTAAAAGACTGCGGAACCCAAAGACCCTGGCACTTCGAATCCGTAGGGATCAGTATATATCCCAATCTGTTTGACTGGCAACCGTCATAACAGCCACACTCGGGTCCGGCAACTGCGGCGGCACTCTCTGAGTCAACCACCGAATGTTTGCCCCAGTCTGAATCTCTTGTAACACTAGATAGACAAGAGAATGTATAAATCAAGCAATTCATGGATTGCCGGAAAGTTGCCGTCGAAGAGAAGCTCCTCCGAGAACGAAGCGACTCTGAGAGAGTTCTTAACCTACTATACACGCGTGGATGTAGCTAGGGCTGCATCACGTGTAACCAACTCCAATCAGCCACTGAAGGGCGGAGTTATACGTGAACAAACTACTGCCCTCAAAAGAAATTACATTGAGAATAATATCCCGTAAATCTTTTCTTGAAGACGTAATGATAACGCCTCAGTAAGGCGGATTACGTATAATAAAGCGTCTAAGTTAAGTCTAATATACATAATGTCGTTCCCAACATTGAGATTGGAAAAGCCATAAACGGTGAAAAAGAATATATGCAGTCTTTAATCACACCGTCTAGACGCATATGAACTCTCGGTATGCCCTGCTCTGCCAAAATAAACTATATGTAAAAAAAGATAAAATGGCAGAAATGAGCCACGCGGACAAGAAACTAAACTATCATGCTTAGTAGCCGTCTTGTATATAAATATAAATATATAGCGTCGAAAAATAAAACACATGTTGTAATGACAATATTGGACTGCGTCGGTAAGTCAGGGACAAAGTCCCTGTACCGATCGAAAAATCTGAGTCCAATGACGCTATAAGTCTCTTATCCAAGATCGCAGCAATGAAGTCCGAAAAATAATCACTGGAAGAAATGCCAGAAGATATGAAAGGCATCTTCCGATACTACTAAAGGGAAAACTCGAAATCTTTCGAATCCCTTTCGCCATCCTGTCGGACCCTATAAAGCGTTCGGTCGTCCGTAGCTTGATGCAACCGCGGACCGCACCGACCCAGCGCCGTCGGATAATTCCTGATTCGACCGAGAAACCGTCAATTGCTGGGATGCTGCGAAACAACTGTGCTAACTCGGATAGCACGTCCGTCACTGAGGCCTGAGGAGCAGCGGTCTTACGATGCATTGCCGCAGGAAGCTCCGAGATCGTTACCCCGTGCATACTTCCAATATGCGAGCGAACGGAGTGTATAGGCCTCGTGTCCCTTGGCTACCGGATGGCGCGACCTATTCGCTGTGGAATCACTGAATGCCGAAACTGATCGGATACTCGAGGTCACGTAGCCAATGTGCGGTCGTGTGCCCTGCTGTGAGGATGAGGAAGCATTAAAGACAGTCTCTCGGACTGTCAATATAACGGAGCGTCCCGAGCAACGGACATATGCTCCGAATGTAAAATATCTGAACCACAACATGCGGTCCCCTATGTTGTTGGCTTCCTCCGATCTGTCCTCAATCTGCCGTCACTGGGTGAGTACTAAAGTAATTAAAGTGCTCGCATCACCCAAATCTCCTTCCTAGACCGCAACGGACGAACCCGGCAGCCGAACCATTCGATGAATGTACGCTACACCGGGTGAGCTAGCGAATGTCACTCCGTAAGCGATAGACATATTCCATGAGCACTTATTGCCGCTAACTCTTCATTAACTATGACGACAGAGGCACACTTTTGAAAGACATCTCCAAAACTCTTCGAACAAGAAACCAGAAATGCTTGGATAGCAAGCATAAAATAATAATATATATAGCGTCGCTCAATAATTCGAAAGTTTGTGTGACATTATTGGACTATGTCGGAACTGAGGGACGATGTCCCTGAACCGAACCAAAAATTTCTAAGTCCACCGACGCTATCAGTTTCTTATCCGGCATCGCAGAATATGTTGTTCCGAAAGGGAAAGCTTGAAATCCACCGAATCCCTTTCGGTATCCCGTCGGACCGGATGAAACTTTCGGACGTCCGTACCCGCTTCCGCGGAGCGTCCCGACCCAGCATCGTCGGATAAAATATATGCGACAGATTCAGTTGATGCTGGGATGCTGCGATAAACTGTGCTATTAAGGAAAGCACGTCCGTTCCCGAGGCCTGTGCAGTAGCGGACTTACAATGCATTGCCGCTGGAAGCTCCGTGTACGTTGACTCCCGCATACTTCCTATGCGAACGTCCGGAGTCTGCAGGCCTCGAGTCCCCGGCTACCGACCCAGCGCTGTCGGATAATTCTCGATCCGACACCGTTTCTGTCGGCTGCTGGGATGCTGCGATATGCTGTGCTATGCGCACAAGAATGTCCGGCGTCGAGACCTGCGGAGGCGCAGTCTATCGCTGCTTCGCCGAGGGCAGCTCCGCATCAGATGGCTCCCGCATACTTTTCCTATGTGAACGTCCGGAGTCCATCGGTCTCGAATCCCTGGCTGCCGGATGGTGTGACCTGGTCGCCGAAGAATCCTTGATCGGCGAAGCTGGTAATATATCGGCGGTCACGCAGCCAAGGTGCGGTCGTGTGCGCTGACGAGAAGAGGAAGCCTTAGCAGTCTCAGCGGACTGCCTATACAACGGAGCGTCCCGAGCGACGGACGTATGCTCCGCTAACGACACATTTGTACCACAACATCTGGGGCCAGATGTTGTTGAACGAGAGAGGGGCCTCTCTCGCTTGCCGTCCGGATGGACCGGAACGAGCTATGAACCGGACTAAAAGGCTTCCTCCGTTCTCCCTCCGATCCGCCGTCACTGGGTGTGCATTAAGTTAATTTTATAGTGCTCGCATCACCCCAAAATTCCTTCTAGACCGCAACGGACGAACCCGGCTGCCGAACCATTCGGTGAATGGACGCTACACCCGGCGAGCTAGCGGACGTCAAAGGCCGTCGAACCTACTAGGGTCCTCTTAGGCAATTGGCGTATTACATGAGCACTTTTCCGCTAGCCCTTCATTAATTGTGACGACGGAGGCACACTGTTGGAAGACATCACAGATACATCACCCTAATCTTGATCGTCTGAAATAGAAATTGATAAAGTAGAGTGACCCTGCGGGGAAAGGACCGGAGTGTCCAAATCCCCAACAACATACCGTGACATACGCTTCCCATATTGTCATCGAAATCATACGATACAGAACCGGAGTTAATGCGAGTACACTGACCACATATAGAATGATAATAAGGTCAGAGGAAGACTTCCTCTTAAAACAATTGATCAATATCCTTTCAATGTGAAAAGAAAACAAGTCCTGGTACTCGCACTAACCCCTGGCAATCAAAATACATAATAATAATATGATCCATTAATATAGAAAAAATAATTGAAATCAAAATATTTTGAAAAAATATTTTTTCAGAACAGCCCAAGTTTCTGAAAAGTAACGTTGAGCCCCAATGGATCCCAAGCCTAAGTGTGGACAAAAATTTTAAAAAATTTTTAAACAATTTATTCAACACTTACGAACAATAATAATGTATCTAGTTATGATTGAAATAACATAAAGATATTATTATTTAGAAATCCCCCCCTCACACAGAGGGCTGTTGTAAATGTAAACAATGAGTGTAAAAACACTAAAATAAGACTCCAGGCACCCAGGCCCGAAATCAGTTACCAAAAATACACCATCTGATGCAAAACAGAGACTTCCAGTGAAGAAACTGCAGAACATCAGATGGTAGATGCAGAACACAACGCCTAACCACCCGTAGGTGAAGACGTAAACATGGGGAAAGAACAGAATTCATTCTGTTATTCAGCTAAACTCCCAAGAAATTTTAGTAATAATAATTACAGAAATTATGCCAAAAGCATGGGAGAATAGCAAGGGGGAACTTAAAGGACAGGGAGAGAGGAAAAACACTTGTAAAAACAGTGTAACTAAATAATCAGAATGACAACAAAATGGCTGCTGCCTTGAAAATAGGTAACTTAACATAATTTCATTAAAAAATTTTAAGTTACAGCCCTGATAATATTCTGTCACACATTCTTTTCCTCTCCTCCTTTTCTATCCTCCTTAGAATCACCATTTCACTAATATTTATGTGTCTGGCATCATTTAAACTGAGATTTAAAAGCACAAAGATCAGTCAGATGTTAACTGATGAAGGGCCAAACTTAGAATGATAAATGGCGCCAATTTCGGAACGTCCTTGACACTGCGCATGCGCAGTAGGGGCGAAGTGTGGAGGGCCTCTCAGGACATGTTTTCTTTAGTTTTAGATGCAAATTTTGGGGATTGGGGGGCAAAATTTGTGTTTGGCCCTATATTTTAAGAGTTAGCACCAGCTATGTCTGGGTCATTGGTACAGTATAAAAATATAGGTAACTTAACATAATTTCATTAAAAAAATTTAAGTTACAGCCCTGATAATTTTCTGTCACACATTTTTCCTCTCCTCCTTCTATATCCTCCTTAGAATCACCATTTCTCTAATATTTATGTGTCTGGCATCATTTAAACTGAGATTTACAAGCACAAAGATCAGTCAGATGTTAACTGATGAAGGGCCAAACTAAGAATGATTAATGGCGCCAATTTCGGAACGTCCTTGACACTGCGCATGCGCAGTAGAGGTGAAGTGTGGAGGGCCATTCAGGACATGTTTTCTTTGGTTTTAGATGCAAATTTTGGGGATTGGGGGGCGAAATTTGTGTTTGGCCCTATATTTTAAGAGTTAGCACCAGCTATGTCTGGGTCATTGGTACAGTATAAAAATATAGTTTTGTTCTCGTAGTGGATACGTCAAACCAAATTCACATGCATGATCCACCAATTAACAAAACTTTCTTTTATGTCAAACCTCCACCAAACACACAGGCCAAACTGTTTTAGTACTAAATAGTTCGGAATGTAACAAAATGTCTACTCTAACATGAATGGCATCCAAACCTGGAATATCCTATGTCAATGTTTTCTTCCATTAATCTAACAGTGTCTTATTACTGGGCTAAAGGTATGTTATTAAGTGACACTTTGTGGGTAGGACTCCCACAGCCCTTTCCATCAGTGTATCCAATACTGACATTACTTCAGTCATAGTAAAGGTACACAACATTAATCCCTCATAGGAATAAATCAATACACTGTACAAGTGATTAGTCATATTAAATCCAAGAAACTTTATGCGCTGCATGACCAGCCAATATTTTGCTACCAATCAGATACTTTTATAAACATGTTCAGTCTCGGCAACTCTCATCCTATAATGTTGCTATTTCGTAAAGCAACATTTTGTCAATTATGTCAAAGAGTGATGAATATCTTGACCTCTGACAACCAAATTACATTTTATTCGACAGAGCTTTCTGCCTTCAAATAAGACTGACCTGTTTAACCCTTTTAACACTGATGCCCTGGAAGGTATGATTTCAGTCAATACTGTCAATGGCAAAATAGGTGAAACCATCCTGGTTTGTTGGGAGGTTCAGTAATAATTTACTCCAATAGCTCTGTTGAGCTATTGGATTATATTATTACCGAGCATCGCTTTAGATTTTTTGCTCTTTATGTCGTCTGCTCGTCCATTACAGTGGAGCCCACTTAATTGGATATCTCTTAATTGTATATCCCTGTTAATTGAATATAATTTCCCAACACATAACCATTTACCATACCTTCAGTACAAATTTGACCTGTTAATTGAATTTAGGTAATAGAGTAAAGTCCTGTTAATTGAATAAGAAATGTTGTAACCTGTCAAGAAATTACCTTGACTCGCCCTTGTTTTCCTTTGTTTATTGACCTATTTTGCCTCAGTACATCCAATACAGTTATTTAATCTATTATATCTTGTTTGACAGAGATCATGGAGCTCTGTCAAACAAGATATAATAGAATAAATGCTATGTTTATCTCTAGAATACAGGAGAGTGATACAATCCCCGTTAATTGAATACTCCTGTTAATTGGATAATTTTCATTGGCAAAGTGGTTATTTAATTAACAGGGTTCCACTGTACCATTTTTTTGTTCATGCAAAACTTTACGCACACCAGGGTGAAAGGGTTAAATAACAATTCAACAAAATAAGAATGCGACAGTGTTAGAATCAGAAAAATTCAGCTTTGAGAAAAGAATGAAATTTTTTTTTTAAATTCTTTAACAGTGTCTGAATAATGTGAGTGAGGACCTCTCAGTGTAATTTGAGTGGCTAAATCATATTTTCAACACAATACCACAGTATCAACTAATTTTTGTTGCAAACTGCAACAGTACGTGTAGAGTGGATTGTAACAAAATCACCTGTGGAGTGGAGTTATCACCCAAAGTAACACTTTCAAATTCTGTACATAAGGACAAAAAACAGAAGCAATGTTTCTTCAGCCAATGGACCTCCAGGTTTAACCTGGAGGTCAATTGGCTGGAACTTTGCTTGTAAATTGTTATGCTTGGCAACAAATTTGCACTTATTGTTTGGGTGGAATCTCCACTCCATGGGTGATTTAGTGATAATACATTCTACATGTACTGTAGAAGCTTGAAAATTGTGGAAGATGCACATGTTCACTTGTTATCAGTCGTGTTTGATAAATTCCATCAAAACCAATTCATAAATAATGGAGATGCACCAAGAGAATCTCATAAAGAAGTTTATTTTACAACAAGAAATATTATCAAAATCTGTCCAGATACAACAAAGTTATAAGCAAAAAGGGACTTGGTTAAAATCTTCACACAAATTTTCAAATTTGAAATATGTGAATATTCTTCTTGAAAGCAGTTCTGTCGTAACTGATGATGTTGCACACACAAAAATCGCAAAGAAAACTGAAGAAAAGTGTATTAAATCTTCCAAATTACAAGCGAGGTAACTTGGTTAAAATGATCACAGGGTGAAAATTTGAAAATATGCACGTTAACTTGTTAGTGGTGAAAAATGAAACAAAAGAAAATTTCATTGTAAGAGGGTCTTTTTTTTGGTGAGGAGGGGAAAAATTTAATATATCTTTTATGGCGAGGTGAGAATTAATATACCTTAAATTAATAAATATACCTTAAAGAAGTACTTCGAGATAATGTTGTTGATCCAGACGAAAAAATTAATCTTGACAACTCCTCAACACTAATTCCCAATAAATTGGCTGCTTTCTGTGCTGCAGTAGGCTTCGAAAACTGTCCTTTGTTATTGGTACCTGCAAACGAACGATTCACAGTGATTAGTCAAGAACATTGATAACTGTCAAAACTTGTGAGAGAATAAAAAAAAATCTATCAAGTACATTTTTTTGACTTGAGTCAGTATGAAATATATTACAAATGTACACCAAAACACAATGTTATGTATATGTATAATGCACATAAACAAATGTAAAGGAATTAAAACCAAGTTACATGAAATCAACCCTTAACCCTTTACCTAACATGAAAAGCAGACATCACTTGTAAAAAAAATTCTTGAATAACTAATTTTTTTCATTTTTAAATTTTCTCATCGAGCTCGTTCCAATGAGGGGTCATAACCTATGTTTTTGAGACAAAAAATGAAAAAACAATAAAAATTAATTGGCGATTTTTGAGAATAGCGCTGGCCGGTTTTGGCCGTTACGTTGGGTAAAGGGTTAAGTTCCTTGTACTGATTCTTTTTACTTTTACAGTAACAGACAAGTGCCCCAACACGTAGTCTCGGGCTAAATTGGCAAGTTACATTCCAAGTACCTTGGCAGTTGTTTATTGGTAAGTTCTGCCGAGAAACTTCTGGAAAGCCTGAAAATGTGGACAGTCAAAGTCTACACGTCCCAAAGGGTTAAAGCTAGACTGTAAAATTACTAAATACCTTTTCATTTATGATTATCCTTAATCAATTCCTTTGTTCATCTGATTACATTATAAATTCTGTTTTAAATGAAAGTGTCAAGGGAACTATAGCTTAACTTGGCTGTGTGTAGCATTTGACGAAAAGGATAATGTTCAATGTTTATGAAAGGATTATGAAAATAGACAAGAATTGTGATAATTGAGAATATGTTAATTTCTGTACCCTACATGCTAAGTTTTCAACAAGAATAATATGAGGTAGTGCCTGAAATAAGAAAAAATGGAATGGCCAGACAAAATGTATATCATCCCACCTGACGTGTAGCCAGGTTAGGTTGACAAATTTTTAAAACTTACTTTGTAAATGGTGTTCTCTGGTGCATTCTCAGACATTCAACAACAGTTTTCCCATTTCATAAATTTTATTGAACGAACGAAAACGAAGTCATCATTAGCTATGCAGATGAGTGTTTGTATGGTGATTAGTGTAACTTTGTTTTCTTCGGGAATATTTCATCATGAATCCTGAAGTTGATGCTATAATTTATTTTCTTGAACTTGATGCTATAAATAATTTATAGCATCACCTTCGGGATTCACCTTCAGGATTCCTGACGAAAATATCCTTCTCATAATGTGCCATTTCTACTACTGACCCAAAATTGGATCAATGAATTCAATTTTGTCAGTCGATCGTCATCCGTTGATACACTGTTGATAAATTAAATAAAATGAAACTGAAACAGAATGTGTGACATTGTCTTAGCATTAACACGTCATGGTTAATTGTACAGGGCAACCCACACACTGATGAATTAGATCAAAGCAGTTCAGCCACTTATAGACAATAGAAATATGCTAATCCACGGTCTTTGAAGTTTCTTGATTATTACGCGACTGAACATGGATACAACTTGGCTAAAATAGGTTTGATTTTGTGAGGATTTTTATTTTTTCTGACCACAAATCTGATCAGACAGGTCCGATGTCTGACTATTATTTCAGGCTCTGATTTGAGGTGTAGACTGTACTACAGAATTGAGGCCTGGTTGATGTGGCCCTTACAGTTACTGTATGTCAACCAAATTACCAAGTTACAATAGGAAAATCATTCCAAAATGAGTCATCCTACCAAGTTACAATGAAATCCCTTCATAAATATGATTTGTAGACTTTGCTAAAGGAATCTAGGTCACGTGCCCATCCAGCGGTCATGGTTGACTGATCGTATCCAAAATATGACAGTTTCATCGAGATATCATACCGAGTCATCTAGGTCACATGCCAAAGTGGCGGTACTGGCTGACGACTCATGACCAAAATAAGCAGTTTCGTCTAGACATCATACCAAGTTACCCTACCAAGTTACAATGAAATCGCTTCATAAATATGATCTGTAGAAGTGCCAAACAAATCTAGGTCACATGTCCCAGCATCCATCACAGTTGACCAATCACAACCAAAATGAGACGTTCTCATCTGGACATTATACCGAGTCATCCTACCAATTTACAATGAAATCCCTTCATAAACCTGTAGACTGTACTAAAGAAATCTAGGTAACATGCCCCTGCAGCTGTCATGGTGGACAAAACCCGACAAAAATATGACATTTTCATCTAGACATTATATGGAGTAATCTTACCCAAGTTACAATGAAATCCCTTCATAAATACGACCTGTAGACTGAGCTAAAGGTTTTCGGGCCTGCATAGCCATCAGGGTTGACCGATTGCTACCAAAGTGCAACGTTCTCATCAAGGCATGGTCGCGAACCTGCAGATGAAATTTAGTGATCATCAGACAAGAACTACAGGGTATAGCCTGTGCTAAAGAAAATGTGAACATACCCACAGACTAACAGACTTCTGCATACGTAATGGCAATAGCTTATCTTGACTTATCACGCCAGATCCCAATATGTCTGAATGACAGGTTGGTCTCTAAAGATAGTAACTATTGTACAGTACATGGAGAGTGGATTGTAACTAAATCACCCGCAGAGTGGAGTTATCACCCATGCTATAACTTTCAAATTTTGTACATATCGACAAAAAACACAAGAAATGTTTCAGCCAATGGACCTCCGGGTTCAACCCGGACGTCCATTGGCTGAAACTTTGATTGTGCTGATTATGCTTTGCAACAAATTTGCAATTATTGCTTGGGTGGAATCTCCACTCTGCGGGTGATTTGGTGATAATACACTCTCCACGTAATGTACATCTGGCCTTGTTTTACCATTTGAATAAGTGCACTTACACAACACTTGTCAAAATATTATTAGATATATACAGTTAAAACTAGAAGTCCTGTCATGAACTGTACACTTATCTAGGCTTAATAGCGCGTAGGGATTGCGCACAGTTGCCATATCGAATGGCATCCAAAGCACGGAAGGTTCTCCTAGTAACTCAAAGCAAACACAGGCACTGTTTCTGCCAATGGACCTCCGGGTTACCCGGAGGTCCATTGGCTGAAACATTGCTTGTGCACAGGCCATATGTACAGAATTTGATACCCTTACTGTCATCATAATGCATAGATTAATGCGCAGATCGACGTGCTATTTGTGCACATTTCAAGACAGGACTTATAGTTTTAACTGTATGCTTTACCTTTACTGGCTCCTGCTATGCCAAGGTGATATATTGCAGCTAAAATGGAGAAAATAGCTTTAGATTCAACCTCGGTGATGCCCACTGTCTCCATAGCATTTTGGATCTTGGACCAAGATTGAACAGCCCGTTGTCTATCTTCTGGCTGAAAAAGGAAAATGACAGATTTTAAAAACTGTACACTGAAAGGTAGTCGGGAACTGAGATGGCAAAATATTAAGAAAAAAGTTAATTTTTCTATCCAACAGTAATCAATAATACAAACAAGAGGCCCCACGTGGCCTTAATCGCTCACCTGACAAAGTGACTCTAAGAAGTATTTTAGGTCACCTTCACCATGTCATGCCTCATCAACATTAACTGGTTGAGTGATAGATTTTGTTTGAAGTTCAACATTTGTTACCTAAAATTAGTTTTATTTAAAATCATTGGTGTGTGGCCAATCTCCAATGATTTTTAATAAAGCAAATTTATCTCTGCAGACAAACTGGTTTAGCATGAAGCACAAACAAGGAATGTGAAGAGATAGCCTTGGACATCTCTCCCCAACTGTGGATATCTTCCATGTGCTACATGTATATATTTGCATGCAAGAAAACAAAAATTTTCACAAATTTTATTTTTTTTTATCATCATTGGAACAAGCTCAAACAGCTTATTCCAATAGGGGTATGGGAAGATCAGGTATATTTTTGAGACAGAAATGTGAATATATAAATAATGGTGTTTTTTTGTGAATGATGCTGGAGAATTTTGCGTAAAGATATGGTAAATGGTTTGTTCTAGATACAGAATGATGCAAAAGTATTTAAATTTGATTAGGCAAGTTGTTCCTATAATGCATTTAAAAATTGAAGTAACTGTTTTTTTGCTGACGAACTTTTAGATGTGTGTGTCTGTGTGTGTGTGTCTGTGTGTGTGTGTTTGTGTGTGTGTGTGGGGGGGGGGGGGGGGGGGTAAGAGTGTTCTTGCAAACAAAATTCCTGAATAAATGGAAAATTTTATTTTTTGTGTGAAAGACATAGTGCGTGAATGTTGATTGGAACAAGCTTAGAGAGCTCATTTTAATGTGAAGTCATAAAGCTGTGTTTTACGTACGAAATTCTGGAATAACTAAAAAAATTGCTTTTTTGACTCAAAAAGCATGGTGTGCGACCTCTCATTGGAATGAGCTCAAAAAGCTCATTCCAATGGGGTATTTACAAGCGATAAGTACATGTATGTTTAAGAGACAAAAATTAAAATTTGAATAGCGATTTTTGCGAAGAATGCTGACAAGTTTTGGCAGTTATGCTGGTAAAAAGGTAAGATATGCAAAGTGGTTGTTTTTTAGAGGCGACATTTAATTAAGGGGAATTAACCCTTGATTACTGAGGTAACTTCTAAAAGTACTGAAATTTCATGAAGCAATGTGAATAACAGACAACAGTTGCCTAAAAATTTCATGAATAACTAAAATTTTTATTCCTTTGTCTCGAAAACATGGCATATGACCTTTGTTGGAATGAGCTGAATGCGTGTGTTCCAATGAGGGGTCATAAAATTTGAACGAAGATTTGTGTGAATAATGCATTAGTACTGCTAGATTTGGGTAAACGGTTCACCTTGGATACCACCCCTTCTATAGTAGATCTTTTCTGCAAATTTTGTCTAAGATTCTATCAACTTTACAAATAAATACGTTCATGAATCACAATCAGATCCACCCTACAATATTGCATACCAAATATCAAAAGATTCTGCCTGCTGGATCTGGAGAAGAGGATTTTTAAGAAATATGCCTGAAACGCACTAAGTTAAAATTTGGGCTCCTATACGGAGCCCAAATATAAACCCAGGGGGCCGATTTGAACAAACTTGAATCAGATCCACCCCACAATGTTGCTTACCAAATATGAAAAGATTCTGAAGCTGGATCTGGAGAAGAAGATTTTTTAAGAAATTTGCCTGAAATGCACTAAGTTCGAATTCGAGCTTCTATAGTGAGCCCAAATATGAAACTAGGAAGCCGATTTGAACAAACTTGAATCAGATCCACCCCACAATGTTGCATACCAAATATCAAAAGATTCTGCCTGCTGGATCTGGAGAAGAAGATTTTTTAATAAATTTGCCCGAAATGCACTAAGTGCGAATTCGGGCTTCTATATTAAGCCCAAATATGAATCCAGGGAGCCGATTTGAACAAACTTGAATCAGATCCACCCCGCAATGTTGCATACCAAATATCAAAAGATTCTGCCTGCTGGATCTGGTGAAGAAGATTTTTGAAGAAATTTGCCTGAAATGCACGAAGTGCGAATTCGGGCTTCTATATTAAGCCCAAATATGAATCCAGGGGGCCGATTTGAACAAACTTGAATCAGATCCACCCCGCAATGTTGCATACCAGATATCAAAAGATTCTGCCTGCTGGATCTGGAGAAGAAGATTTTTGAAGAAATTTGCCCGAAATGCACTAAGTTTGAATTCGAGCTTCTATAGTGAGCCCAAATATGAATCCAGGGGGCCGATTTGAACAAACTTGAATCAGATCCACCCCGCAATGTTGCATACCAAATATCAAAAGATTCTGCCTGCTGGATCTGGAGAAGATGATTTTTTAAGAAATTTGCCTGAAATGCACTAAGTTCGAATTCGAGCTTCTATAGTGAGCCCAAATATGAATCTAGGAAGCCGATTTGAACAAACTTGAATCAGATCCACCCCACAATGTTGCATACCAAATATCAAAAGATTCTGCCTGCTGGATCTGGAGAAGAAGATTTTTTAATAAATTTGCTTGAAATGCACTAAGTTCAAATTTGGGCTCCTATACTGGGCCCAAATATAAACCCAGGGGGCCGATTTGAACAAACTTGAATCAGATCCACCCCACAATGTTGCTTACCAAATATGAAAAGATTCTGCCTGCTGGATCTGGAGAAGAAGATTTTTTAAGAAATTTGCATGAAATGCACTAAGTTCAAATTCGAGCTTCTATAGTGAGCCCAAATATGAATCTAGGAAGCCGATTTGAACAAACTTGAATCAGATCCACCCCACAATGTTGCATACCAAATATCAAAAGATTCTGCCTTCTGGATCTGGAGAAGAAGATTTTTGAAGAAATTTGCCTAAATGCACTAAGTTCGAAATCGGGCTCCTATACTGAGCCCAAATATGAACCCAGGGGGCCGATTTGAACAAACGTGAATCAGATCCACCCTACACTGTTGCATACCAAATATCAAAAGATTCTGCCTGCTGGATCTGGAGAAGAAGATTTTTTAAGAAATTTGCCTAAATGCACTAAGTTCGAAATCGGGCTCCTATACTGAGCCCAAATATTAACCCAGGGGGCCGATTTGAACAATCTTGAATCAGATCCACCCCACAATGTTGCTTACCAAATATGAAAAGATTCTGCCTGCTGGATCTGGAGAAGAAGATTTTTTAAGAAATTTGCCTGAAATGCACTAAGTTCGAATTCGGGCTTCTATAGTAAGCCCAAATATGTATCCAGGGGGCCGATTTGAACAAACTTGAATCAGATCTACCCCGCAACATTGCATACCAAATATCAAAAGATTCTGCCTGCTGGATCTGGAGAAGAAGATTTTTGAAGAAATTTGCCTGAAATGCACTAAATTCGAATTCGAGCTCCTATAGTGAGCCCAAATATGAATCTAGGGAGCCGATTTGAACAAACTTGAATGAGATCCACCCTACAATGTTGCATACCAAATATCAAAAGATTCTGCCTGCTGGATCTGGAGAAGAAGATTTTCAAAGAAATTTGCCTGAAATGCAGTAAGTTCAAATTTGGGCTCCTATACTGAGCCCAAATATAAACCCAGGGGGCCGATTTGAACAAACTTGAATCAGATCCACCCCACAATGTTGCATACCAAATATCAAAAGATTCTGCCTGCTGGATCTGGAGAAGAAGATTTTTTAAGAAATTTGCCTGAAATGCACTAAGTTCGAAATCGGGCTCCTATACTGAGCCCAAATATGAACCCAGGGGGCCGATTTGAACAAACTTGAATTAGATCCACCCTACAATGTTGCATACCAAATATCAAAAGATTCTGCCTGCTGGATCTGGAGAAGAAGATTTTTTAATGTTTTTCCCATTGCCTACAGTGTTAAAAAGTGCTGACTCAGCACTTTTTCAAAGTCCCGAAACTGTACCCTATGATAAAACCGATGGCAATTTTTTTTTACCAATCCTTTCTGTTGGTCCTAAGGAAGCTGCACACCAAATAAAAATTCTCAGTGCCGTGCAGTTTTGGAGATATGGGCGTTTTAAATTTTTTCTATTTTTAGCTCCTGCGGTTCCCACGGGGCTGCGGGAAAAATTTTTTTTGCATGAATCAAGTACTCATGACCCAATAAGCCCTCACATAAAATTTGGTTCAAATCAGCCTCTCGGTTTGGAAAATAGAAATTTTGGGCGGGGCAAAAAATTTTGCCCCTCTCATAACAACGTCAAGTATAGCCCCACAAACTTCTCTCGAACAAATCTGAGTCTACACCTCAAAAGGAAGCTGCACACCAAATATCAAGTCTCTGCTACTGCTGGTTCATGAGAAGAAGATTTACAAAGATTTTGGTGCCCCTTGGGGGTGTGGCACCACCCAGGAGGAGGGGCAACTTCATTTGAACAAATCTGAATTGGCATTAGGTAATAAACATTTAGCCAACATTTGAATAAAATTGGGCTAGTGGTTTAGGAGGAGAAGTCGATAATGTAAAGTTAACGCCGGACGACGACGACGACGGACGACGACGGACGACGGACGACGACGGACGACGACGGACGGAAAGTGATTAGTAAAGCTCCCCTTGAGCTTCGCTCAGGTGAGCTAAAAATGACAAAAACTAAATGCTTGCATGATAATTGTGCAAAAGATGACAAAAGCTAAACAAAAATCAAAACACTGAATGATTTTGAATCTCAGGAAATTGACCAGAAGTGTTTCAACCATCTGACTTTGATTAAAAACTTGTTCAAGCTACTGAAATGTGCAGACTACCAAGACAACTCTTACAGTTAAAGGTGTCATTAACTGGTTGAGTGCAGAATTATTTTTCGGCATCAAAATTTGTTCATGTGTCATTGCCTTGTTACAATTTATGGGCACTCTCCCTTAAATTGTAACAAAGCAAATCAATAGAAACAAATAATTTCAGTTCGAAGAATATATTAAAGTGACAGTACCTCCACTCATTTATTGTAATTTCATTTATAAATTGTGTTGGAAATAGCAATGATGCTGGCACACCTGTTTCAGGATTACAAAATTACAAGAATTCCTTTCCTGAAATAAATCACTAATATGATACTTACCCTCTGCAAAGGTGTCATAAACAAGTTTGGTTCATTCAATACATTCAAGTGTAATTCATTCCTGTAAGTATATGGAAAAAAAAAATCACCAACACTTGTAATACAAATCTCAGTCAACATCACTACTTTTAATAATTATCTTATTCAACCTAAGTGCAATATAAAATGTATGCATATTCCCCTTCCGTAATATCAGTATTTTCCAAGTTCAACAAGTCCCACAACTCTGGCAAGAAAGTGCAGACAGAACCTGACCTATGTGGAGATCTTTTCCCTCTGCTGGTTTACCAGCATACCAAGGGAACACCAAGTTTGATTATCCACATCAAAGCCACTAGATGAAATGTTGGTAAGGACTTTTGAAGACTTGCACAGTTTTAAACAAATTGTACACAGGTTGTTGTGCAATAATGGCAAATAATAATAAGTTAATATAATTAACACAATAAGTTTAAAAACTAGAATAACACCAAGGATGGCCACGTCCTTGTGTCCCATTGTCATAGATACCCATCCCTTGATTCACCTACAAGTACAGCAACACAAAATCATTTACCAAACTTCCAGTACAAATTTGATCTGTTAACTGAATATAGGTTATATATTAATCAAATTACAATGACTCTCCCCAGTTTTCCTTTGCTTATAAACCTATTTGGCCTCAATACATCCAATCCAGGCATTTAATCTATTATATCTTGTTTGACAAGAGCTCTGTCAAACAAAATGTAATAGAAAAAAAAGCTAAGTTTATCTCTAGAATACAGGAAAGTGACACAATCCGTTAATTAAATACTCCTGTTAATTGAATAAGTTTCACTGGCAAAGTGGGTATTTAATTAAAAGGGTTTCTCTGTACCACCAAATCCGAACTTGATCCGTATTTTGTCATTCTAGACAATATGTGAAAGTTTCAAAAAAATATCTCATGCATGCCTATGTTGTTATCAGGAAACCAATATTTCAGCTGTATGGATATACAGTCGGTAAGTCAAAGGGAATAACACTAGAATGGAGAATGCAAATACCACCAAATCCAAACTTGAACCCTATTTTGTCGTTCTAGACAATAAGTGAAAGTTTTAAAAAAATATCTCCATGCATACTCAAGTTATTATCCGGAAACTCAAATTTGGCATATGGATGTTGAGTCAAAGGGGAACAATTCTAGAACTGAGAATGCAAATTCATCCAAATGTAAACTTAACCTGTACTTTGTCATTCTGGATAATATGTGAAAGTTTTTAAAAAATGTCTAAAAATTGTCTACCACGTTAAACAAGCACTGTTTCATTCAACCGTATGAAAATATATTCTTTGATGACATTCGATGACTTTTCAGTAAAAAGTGCAGCACATTTAAGAACTTCGAAGGAACTGTACAAACCCTTTCAACTGAATGCATTCATTCAGAATTTAAGTGTGGCAAGGTATACAAAAAAATTTAACCTGATAAATTTCTAAATTCTGCATGTCAGTTTAAAAAACTTTATATCTGTACCAACCTGGTCTGCGAATTTACTCCAGCTAACATGTGATAGAAAATGTGGAATGTTGGTTCACCTTCAGGACGTCTTACAACTCTAGATTTCTCAAACATCAGAACCTGTAAAACAATTATAATATTGTGGCTATCATTATGATATCATTTCATTTTTATTCAGACCCACACAAATTGGAAATTAAGGTGACCCCAGAAAAGGTTACAACTTTTTTCAGGCAACCAAGTTTTTCAGGTAACTTTTTTTCAGTTTTTGAAAGCAGGAAAAAGGCAAAATAAAACTGATATGTAAACCTGTGTTAGTCTTAAGGATGGTAGGAACATTTTTGAACACAATAGTTTATTTCATAAATTTCATAAATTTTCAAAATATCAGCAATCCAATGATATATTATACAGAAACACAAATACGTTTGAATGGGTTAAGAATTATCGCACGCGAATACTTTTTCCCAGGATATCACAAGAGCTGAATTATTGCACTCAATTGCTTTGGCCCAGGATATCACGAGAGCCAAAGGCTCTCGTGATATCCTGGGCCAAAGCAATTGAGTGCGATAATTCGTAACCCATTCAAAGGTATGTGTGGTTCTGTATTTATCACACACCTCCCATGTAACAACCAGTCTACACGAAAATTGAACTAAAAGCACTTTTAACTGGATAATTGCTGCGTTTACTTCACTATTAGCTGGCAGGGTACCAACCCTAATTTGCTTTTAAATTTTCACGGCATCCAACTGGTCAAAAGCAATTGACATCAATCAGTGTCACGGTCATGATAATCGAATTTCAAATATTGACTAAACTGGGGGAAATAACACAATAAAAAGTTTTTAAATAGCTAATAAGTTTAGCCCTCTCCATCATTATATGACCAGTTGTGGAAAGTATTTGTCAAGGAACAAGCAGTCAGAATGTTAATTTTATTTTGTAAATTTTTGACTTTGATCTGATTGTTTAAATATCCCGGGAAAACAAATCTAAATGAGGAACTTGGAATTTCTAAGCAATCTCGACTCCAGTGGATTTGACCAATGACTGACGTGATTTATTTGGACGGGTTCCTTCTCCATTTACGTTACAAATAAAATTGAACGTGTTTTGTATTACCACATGTGTGATAGAACATTATTTTTATCGTACAGGTAGAACAGTGGAAATCCTGTGTTTTACATTAATAGGTGTGTGATAAACAGTGATATAATAGACTGCTGAAAAGGGCTCAGACATTGAGCACAACACTCAAAAAAGGGTCAAAACCCTGGATCAAACATTTTCTACATTATCAGCATGTACACTTCATATTCAGAAAGCTTGAAAACAATCAAATGAAAAATGTCATAGCTGTTAACTCTTTACCCAACACTCGATATCAACTATTTGTTATTTCAAATAATTGTTTTCAAATTTAAGAAAAAAATTCAACAAAACCACACCACATCAGACAATCTCTCACTGGAATGAGAGGGGAGCACATGATATGGTTTTGCTGCATTTTTCTGAAAATTTTATTTTTCGAACTCCTCAATTTGTAAATTATACGGAGGATACAAATGCTTCGTTAGGTAAAGGGTTAATAAGACAAAGGTTTATGATGCTTTACTCCAGTCCCATAAATACACAGGCCGCAGGCCTAGAGTTTTATCCTTCCGCGATGGCACAAGTGCCATATCGATTAACCCATTCACACACACATGTCATTCTGTGTTTATTACATGCCTTCATATCCATAAAAACAATTATTAGGACACTCTGCAATTCATTTGACAACTATCAACAAGTTGTTTCACAATCGGTTGAACTCTCAGGAGATCAATCATCTTCTAATGTTTACAAACACATGTGCAATTTGGGGGGAATTGCCGTGGACAGATATAAATAAGCCAAACATGTGGTGTATGTACTCTCGTTGTAAATGCATATTTGATCTAGTTCTATTCAATTTGTTATCAATATACAGCTAATAATGATTGGTTTGAACTCTCTCTTCTAAACTTTAGAAGTAATTCTACACACAAAGATGTAGTGATGAACCAATAATTGGAATCGGCAATCAGAACCGGCCGGTTTTGGGGCTTCGGTCGATTATGACAACCTGCAGTTAAAAAAATGGCACTTTCCGGTTATATTATATTTAACACTGACTATTAAAAATCTCTTTTGATATCTGGCCATTTCAATAACATGTGTAGTGCATAGCCATTAAAAACGTGTGTAGTGCATAGCAGAATATTTAGGGATTTGCAGATCAAAGATATTACAGAATTTACCATCTGCAATCGGTACGAGATCCCCACCATTTCCCCGGCTGATCGAAGTCACTGGCCTTCAATCATGGTGCTGTACAACATTGCATTGGGTACATGTATATATCGTTTGTGGACCGGCCATTGTTTATTTACGTTTGGTTTGGGTAAAACGATGAATGCAGACATTCATCTAGTGCGTATAAAAAAAAAATGAACACGGAATAAAAAGCATGACAAGGATTTCATTGTTTATTCAATTTTATTTTTACTCTTTTTAATATGATGAGATAAATATTAATTACTTTTCATTTTGAAACAATGTGAGCAAGCAGGGGTTCTTTTCCATCCACACTATGCAACATAATTTTTAAGACTGACATTGGGGCATGGTTTAGGGTGGGCCTAAATGTGGGTTTTTTTGGTTCATTGAGTTATGAAAAGAAAACAAGAGGCCCCACGAGGCCTGAAGCACTCACCTTAAACAGAACACGATATAAACAGAGTCCAAGAATGAATCTACATTAAGCAATCCATCTCCATAGGATACATTGTGAATCCTTGCACCCCTCAGGAGTGACAAAAGCAGTCCAAGCATCAAGCCTTTTCTTCAGTTAATCATAATGTAAAATGTGGAGCTCCCCTATGAAGCCCCTTGATACAACCTATGTGGATTAATCTTAGTTACACACCTCTAGATGGTAAGGCTTCCACATTTACACGTGTAAACGTGAACATTTCGTTTATGGGCATTAAATATTTACAGTTCTGGTAAACGTGTACACGGAATGAAGTTTTAATAGAGTAACTTCAAAATTGCAGATTAATGCAGAAAGTCAAAGAAACAAAAAAAAATTTCCAACTTTGCAATGCAATATTTTGGTAATGCTTCAGAAAAACTGTGTACTGGTTCCGACTGGTGCCGCCGCCACAGTAACCGAACGAAATCATCTTCAAATCATGTGATATCATATGTGACACAGTCACGTGAGCTGCATGGCACGTGCTTATCTTTGGTGTTTCCTTCGAAACATGTGTGGGATGTTTTAGTTTATTCGGATTTACATGTATATTCCCAAAGTGATACACAATTGTTCTCGATGATTTCGTTCACCTGACATGGATTATTAATTTATTATTCACACATGGGATGATCTTAGGATCGATTTATGGAGTTTGACAGACAGACTGGCACTTCGGTGTTTGAAAATTTGGATTCCCCTGCATGGTTTGTAGACTTTGTTTATTTTTGCGACATTGCATTCCACTCTCAAGTCCGGTATTGTCACTATTGTGTGCCATGGCAACTCGCTCCAACATTACTGTTTGAAAAAACACAAGGAATTTCACCCCGAACCCACCAGAATGAGCTCAGAGACACCCATAAATTTCAAAATTTACCTGGGGGAGAATCACCCAGACCCCCCCTCCACCCCCCCCCCCCCCCCCACGCCCCATAGACCAAGCGACTTTGCCTTCGGCATCTGCATGCTGTGATCGTTCATCTACGTCGTTTTTGGACAAACTGTAAATTTCAATAACATAAATTGTATGCCCTGTACGCAAAGATATGATGAACTTACTGTGTATTATTACACACTTCTATCAAATATTGACTACTTGCATTGTTGGTACGTGTAAACGTTTCCGTTTCGTTTACAGACAGTCGTTTGAACGTTTACAATTTGTCTAAACGTGGAAGCCTTACTAGATGGTACTGAATCCAAAATTTCTAATTCTACATGACCAATTCCAGCTCCCACCAGGAGCCCAAATATTAACCCAGGCACTTGATTTTAACAAAGTTGAATCTGACCTTCCTAAAGATGTTGTATATCAAATATGAAAGAATTCTGTCTAGTGGAGCTGAAGAAGAAGATTTTTAAAGAAATTTCCTCATATTGCACCAAGTAAAAATTTGGGCTACCATAGTGAGCCCAAATATTAACCTACGGACCCAATTTGAACAAACTTGAATCACACCGCCCTAGAGATGTTGTATACTAAATATGAAAGCAATCGGACTGGTGCATCTGAAGAAGATTTTTAAAGAAATTTCCTCATATTGCACTAAGTTAAATTTCAGGTTCCCATATGGAGCCCAAATATTAACCCAGGCCCTCGAATTGAACAAATTTGAATCTGAACCCCCTAGAGATGTAGAGATGTAAATACCAAATTTGAAAGCATTCCAACTGGTGGATGTGAAGAAGATTTTTAAAGAAATTTTCTCATATTGGATGCTTCATAAAATAACAGTTCTCTGTTCCATGTGGTTTGGGAAATATGGGCGTTTGAAAATACTTCTATTTTTAGATCCTGGGGCTCCTGGGGTTCCCATGGGAATGCAGGATTTTTTTTTTCATGAGAAAAGTACTTGTGATCCAATAATACCACATACCGAATTTCGTTCAAATTGGACCATCGGTTCAGAAACTAGAAATTTGGGGCGGGGCAACAAATCTTACCCCTCCCATTACAAAGCCAAATATTGCTTCACGAACTTCGTTTGAACAAACTTGATTTTACACCTCAAAGGAAAGCTCCATAACAAATATCAAGTCATTGTACCCACGGTTGACAGATCACAACCAAATGGGGAAGTTCTCATCTAGACATCATACAGAGTCATCCTACCAAGTTACAATGAAGTCCCTCCATACTAAATATGACCTGTAGACTGCGCTAAAAGCCCTCACAGTTAATGTATGTCAACCAAAGTTACCAAGTTACAGTGAAATTATTCCAAAACAAGTCATCCTATCAAGTTACAATGAAATCCCTTCATAAATACAGCCTGTAGATTGTGCTCAAGGTTTTCGGGCTTCGGGCCTGTGTAGCGATCACGGTTGACCTATCGCAATCAAATGGGGACGTCCTCATCTAGACATCATACAGAGTCATCCTACCAAGTTACAATGAAATCCCTCCATATTAAATATGACCTGTAGATTGTGCTAAAGGTTTTTGGGTTTTGGGCTTGGGCAATGGTTACAGTTGACAGATCATGACCAAAAGAGGACATTCTCATCTAGATATTATACAGAGACATCCTACCAAGTTAAAATGAAATCCCTTCATCAGTATGACCTGTAGACTGTGCTAAAGATTTTCAGGTTTTGGGCTCAGGGAGGCATCATCATTGACCGATCGCAACCAAAAGGGGGACATCCTCATCAGACATTATCTAGAGTCATCCTACCAAGTTACAATGAAATCCCTTCATAAATTCAACCTGTAGACTGTGCTAAAGGTTTTCGGGCTTCAGGCTCCTGTTGCTGTCATAGCTGACCAATCGCGACCAAAAGGGGACGTTCTCATCTGGATATTATATGGAGTCATTCTACCAAGTTACAATGAAATCCCTTCATAAATACGACCTGAAGACTGTGCTAAATGTTTTCGGATTTTAAGCTCGGGCAGTCGTCATGTTGACAGTTCATGACCAAATGGGGAAGTTTTCATCTCGACATCATACAGAGTCATCCTACCAAGTTAAAAAGAAACCCCTCCATATTAAATATGACCTGTAGACTGTGCTAAAAGTTTTCTGGTTTTGAGCTTGGGCAGATGTCACGGTTGACAGATCATGACCAAAAGGGGACATTCTCATCTAGATATTATATAGAGTCATCCTACCAAGTTACATAAAATCCCTTCATAAATACGACCTGGAGACTGTGCTAAAGGTTTTTGGGTTTTGGGCTTGGGCAGCCATCACGGTTTACCGATCACGACCAAAAGGGGACATTCTCGACATGACCTCAAACCTGAGTATGAAATTTCAGGACGATCGGACAAGAACTACGGGGTGCAGCCTGTGCTAAAGGAAAATAGGATAATGTGAACAGACTCACAGACTAACAGACTCACAGACTTACGCACGCATGATGGCAATAGCTTATCTTGACTTTGTCAAGTTAAGCTAAAAATGAAAGTGTCAATGACACTGTAGCTCAACTTGTCAAGACAAAGACATGTACATGTATAGTATGTGACACAGCAATGACAAACATCTAGGTAATGACCTGATAACAAAGGTACATATAAAGTACTGTAACGGTCTGTACATAAATACTAACCGTTGCCTGTAACAAATGTATAGGTAAAGTATTGTAAAGGTGGATGACAGTCAGATGCTAAACTAGAAAAAAATCTTTGAGTCCCTGAGTGGGTCTGACTGAACCCCAAAATATTTGTTCTCATAGCACAGTGATAACAAAGGCACCCCAAAACACACTCGTTCCTGTCCCAAGGTGAAAACAAAGGTACCCAAGAAGTTTTGTGAAGATCAGTTCATAAATACGAGCTGTACAGAACTTGTGACAAAAAACTGATTGGACCTAATTTCGGTACAAAATGGCCACTGGAAGCCATCTTGAATTTTGGACCGCATCCAGAAACACTCATTCTCGTCCCAAGGTGATAACAAAGGTACCCAAGAAGTTTTGTGAAGATCGGTTCATAAATACAGCCTCTACCCTGAGCCGTATTGACATGTGTGCTTACATTGTGTAAGTAGCACTGAATAAATCAAAATCCATCTAATTTGCATAATTTCTGCAAGAAAAAAAACCCCTTACAATATGTGATGTATTCCATGTTACTAAACATTCATACAAAAATTTATTCAAATCAGAACTTTCATACAGAAGTTCTGTACAAAAGACTGATTGCACTAATTTTGGTACAAAATGGCTGCTGGTGGCCATCTTGAATTTTGGACCACACCCAAAAACACTCGCTCTCATCCCACGGTGATAACAAAGGTAGCCAAGAAGTTTCGTAAAGATTGGTTCATAAATATGGCCTCTAGTCTGAGCCGTATAGAAGTTGTGTACAAAAAACTGATTAGACCCAATTTCGGTACAAAATGGCCACTGGCAGCCATCTTGAATTTTAGACCGCACCCAGAAACACTCGTTCTCATCCCAAGGTGATAACAAAGGTACCCAAGACTTTTTGTGAAGATCAGTTCATAAATACAGACTCTAGCCAGAGCCGAATTGACATGTGTACTTACTGTGTGTAAGTCGCACTGAAAAAATCAAAGTTCATCTAATTTGCATACTTTCTGTACAAGAAAAAAAAACGTATTATATGTGATGTATCCCATGGTACTAAACATTCACACAAAAAATTATTCAAATCAGCACTTTTATATGGAAGTTCTGTGCAAAAATCTGATTGCACCTAATTTTGTACAAAATGGCTGCCATCAGCCATCTTGAATTTCGGACCGGACCCAAAAACACTCGTTCTCGTCCCACAGTGATACCAAAGGTACCCAAGAAGTTTTGTAAAGACCGGTTCATAAATACGGCCTCTAGCCCGAGCCGTATTGGCATTTGCACTTACAGTGCTGAAAGTAACACCAAAAAACATCAAAATTAGTCTAATTTGCACAATTTACGCATGAGAAAAAAAACGGTATTATATGTGATGTATCCCATGGTACTAAACATTCATACAAAAAATTATTCAAATCAGAGCTTTCATATGGAAGTTCTGTACAAAAAACAGATTTCTGCATCGTCGGTACAAAATGGCGGCTGGCAGCCATCTTGAATTTTGGACCGCACCCAAAAACACTCGTTCTCGTCCCACGGTCATAACAAAGATACCCAAGAAGTTTTGTAAAGATCGGTTCATAAATACGGCCTCTAGCCCGAGCCGTATCCAATTGTTGACGTACGGACAGATGACCAGACGGACAGACGGGCCATGACAAAAGCTCAAATTTGGCTTTGCCAAAGTTGAGCTAATGAACATTAAATAATAAATTCTGACATGCCACGTGTGTATCTGTAAACCATGCTTCAACTTCACAACAAACATTAACATCAAAGTTATTATTCAATTAATACACAAAGTAGGTCTGCATAGTATATTCCTGGTTCATACAGCCAAGTGTATTGTATTCTTACACAAAACCGTATTAACACTATTTACTGGAATATAACAACCTTCTCCCCCAACCCCAACCCCCAAAAATGCAAATATTATTTTGGCTAATATTGCCCAGCACTAAACATGTATACTCTGAGAACTTATGTGGTATTTAACTTTCGTAATTGGAGATTTATCAACAAAATTCTGTAGTATAACAGGCACCAACAGATTTTCTTCTGTGTCCTATTTCAAACATTGGAATCGGCATAATCAGCAGAGAAATCATCAGTAATCGGTTCATAGCAAGTTTTGATAATCGGTTCATCATTACAAAGATGTTTTTATTTAGTTTATTGTATTTGCTAGTTTTTAAGAATGCAATCGCTTCGTTTAAACTGCACGGCTTCCATGATTGTAGGTCAAATGGAAATTCCAAGTAGGCGGGATTAAGTAGGCGGGATTATGTTAACCCTTTACCTAACCTGAAAAGCAGATGACACGTGCAAAAATAATTCTTGAATAACTAATTTTTTTCATTTTTTGTCTCATAAACATAGGTTATGACCCCTCGTTGGAACGAGCTTGACGAGCTCATTCCAACGAGGGGTCATAACCTATGTTTTTGAGACAAAAAATAAAAAAAATAATGAAAACTAATTGGCGATTTTTGAGAATTGCGCTGGCTGGTTTTGGCCATTACGTTAGGTAAAGGGTTAAGTTTTGACAGATGACATGATCATCCCAAAATAGTCTGTCAATGATTTCCGATCGGCAAATGTGTGCGGAACAGATTTTCATTTTCCACATGGTTCAGTATTGCTGTAGATGGGGATTTCATAGAACAGGCATGTAATAATTTATTTATTTATTATGGTTTAACGACACTTTAACAGTCAAGGTCATATCATGTCGGTGACAGTTTTCTGGGTGGAGGAAGCCGGGGTACCCGGAGAGACCCACCGAGCAACGGCGAGCAGCGGTCAGCTTTCCAACATCGTAACTCTGAACTCTGCAGCTCAGCACAGGCAGGGTTAGATTGGTTGAAGACCTGCATAGTATTGCACACCATCGACGTGCAGTACACCTTAATACACAGCGTCACCGTGCCCCCATGCAGACAATCAGGGTTAGGTGCCTAGCCCAAGAACACAATGCTGGAGTCCAAATCGATCACTCAGACGGACACCCATCCAAGGACTAAATCCATCCAAAGGGCACGACGTTGCTTAACTTCGGTGATCTGGCGAGAACCAGTTACCGCAACGCCACCGCTTCCCCTGGCGTGTAATAAAGAATGAGACAATACAAACTTACCTGAACTGAAGCTGATGCTATCTGCCCAGCATGATCAAAGTCCAAAGTTGTAATCTGTCCAAATCTGCTGGCATTAGTGTTAAGTATGGTCCTACTGTTACCAAAAGATTCTAATAAATTCATTATGGCAGTTAACTTGTCCACTGAAAAAAAAAATTAAATTGTTTAATGAGCAGAAATCATGCTTATCTTCAATTCCATAACAAATTTATAAATATTTGGAGGATGCCATGAGAGGCTAAACAGTGAAGAACAACAGTGAGGGAGCAATTTGAGGTACAGAAGGTTCCACTTGATTGGCTATTATCTAATTTAACCCATGTTTTCCGGGATTAATTTTATGTTAATAACAACCTTATATGCATAATTTGCATGTACACAGCTGCAGATGACTTAACAGTGTTTCTACATTATTTTTGGCAGGGCTTATATTTCGACGAGAATCCGAGAATCGATTCGCACAAAGATTCGCACAATAAAACGGGCGAGAATCCATGTAGATTCTCGCTGCATCTCTGCTAGGATTCGCATGAAAAGAATTGAGTCAATTTAATCCTTTTTCTAACATAGCGGCAACAAATTAACCAATAGAAGGCTAACATGACCTGAAATATCCTGACACTTTGTCAATAAAATTGCACAAATATGGCTGTCATTGGAACCGGCTCATTGAGCCGGGTCCAACGACAGCCATATTTGTAAGATTTTATTGGTAAATATTGTTCATTTAATTATTTTATCATTTATTTATTATTTATTGTTTAAAAATTATCAAATTTATTTTTAAAAATTAAAAAGGCGTGTTCTCAAGGAAGGTTACACTTGGGATAATTTTTTCAGAGCAATACAAGAGGGGCTATTTGTGGCTGTATGCTGACTTATGGGTTAACCCTTTACCCAATGCAGACAATTTAAAAATTTATTATTTTAAATATCATTTTTTAAATTTTTTTCAAAAAATTTCAACAAAACCATATCATGTAACCCCTCTTTGGAACGAGCTCGATGAGCTCGTTCCAAAGAGGGGTCACATGATATGGTTTTGTTGAAATTTTTCGAAAAAATAATATTTTTTCAGCTGCTGAATTTTGCATATTACGCAGGCGGATGTGGGCGATTCAGTGGGTAAAGGGTTAATAATGTTATTTGCATGTAACTTTTATTTAATTAATTATTATATTCATTTATTATAATTTATTGGGGCTTAACAACACTTCTTACAGCCAGGGTTACTTCGTGACGGACAGTTTTATGAGTGGAGGAAGCCAGAGCACCCAGAGGGAACCACTAAGCAACAGTGAGCAACTGTCAGACTCCCCAAAGCACTAACTCCACAAAAGCAGGGTTAGCACTGGTTGAAGACAAGTGCACCATCGACATGCAGGACACCTTAGTAGACAATGCCACCGTGTCCCTACGTGGACAACTGGGATTGAGTGTCTTGCCCGAAGACACAACGTGGTTGCCGCAGGTAGGATTCGAAAAACCAAGGACCTCTCGGCTTGCAGTCTGCATCTCTACCTACTGAGTCACCGTGTTCCCCATATAACTTTTAAATGCCAAACTATTTACCATGCCTTTCATTCACTTTTGCAGTGTAAACTGCCTATAAGTTACAGAATAAAACGTTGTTAAAACATTAATCCTTTACCTTATGTATTGACCATATACATCCAACTCTATTTCCATAAATAACTGTTTAGGCCTAAAAAAATTAAAAATCTGTTTCTCAGGCCCTCCCGCATGGTCCTTTTGGTTGCCACATGCTCTCTTTTTATAACCTATCCAAAACTTTAAAAAATCCCGCTCAGGATCACAGATCCAAAGTCGAGTTGTGACCTTGACCTTTGACCTGGCGAGTCCAAGGTCAATAGGGTTCTTCCTCGCACCAAGGCCAACACACCTATGAAGTTTCATGACTCTAGGTTGAACCACTATCAAGTTCTCATCCGGAAACCAATTGTTGCGATATACTATGTTCAAGGTCACTGTGACCTTGACCTTTGACCTGGTGAGTCCAACATCAATAGGGTTCTTCCTCGCACCAAGGCCAACACGCCTGTAAAGTTTCATGGCTCTAGGTTGAACCACTATCAAGTTATCATCCGGAAACCAATTGTTGCGATATACTATGTTCAAGGTCACTGTGACCTTGACCTTTGACCTGGTGAGTCCAAGATCAATAGGGTTCTTCCTCGCACCAAGGCCAACACACCTATGAAGTTTCATGACTCTAGGTTGAACCACTATCAAGTTATCATCCGGAAACCAATTGTTGCGATATACTATGTTCAAGGTCACTGTGACCTTGACCTTTGACCTGGTGAGTCCAAGATCAATAGGGTTCTTCCTCGCACCAAGGCCAACACACCTATGAAGTTTCATGTCTCTAGGTTGAACCACTATCAAGTTATCATCCGGAAACCAATTGTTGCGATATACTATGTTAAAGGTCACTGTGACCTTGACCTTTGAGGTAGCGAGTCCAAAATCAATAGGGTTCTTCCCCTCACCAAGGCCAATCTACCTATGAAGTTTCATGAATGTGAGTTGAACCATTATCAAGTTATCATCCGGAAACCAATTGTTTAAGATTTACTATGTTCAAGGTCACTGTGACCTTGACCTTCGACGTAGCATGTCCAAAACCAATAGGGTTCTTCCTCCCACCAAGACCAACCTACGTATGAAGTTTAATGAATGTGAGTTGAACCACTATCAAGTTATCATCCGGAAACCAATTGTTTACGCCCGCCCGCCCGCCCGCCCGCCCGCCCGCCCGCCATTCACCAAACTATAAGTCGAGTTTGACTTCGTCACAACTCGACTAAAAATCAAAATCGAATGGATTATGTCTGATATTTTACCCAAGTTATTGTCCCTTGAGTGCAAGAAGGCTTTGCAATGCTTTAGCATTGCAAAGCCTTCTTGCACTCAAGGGACGTAATACACCACCACTCATCCTATTCTGTAGATTATGGGGCCTAAAGCATAAAACAAACCAAGAACATGAACTTTTTAATGGCAAAGAAATAATTATAAAAATAAAAAATAACATAAAAAATCGTGACATCGACGCCGTAGCTGTGACGGGTGGTGCAATCTCACAAAATTCTAAGTTCATCAAGGGCCATAACTCCAAGAAAAATATTTGGAACAACACATGCATTGAACAGTGGCTAGACATCAATAAGATACACTTACATGCCAAATATAAAGTCATTCCATCAAGTATTTCAAAAGTTATTGAGTTTTGAAACTTGTTGGTCACAGACAGACGACCGACCGACCGACAGACAGACCGACAGACAGACCGACCGACATTGCCACTTATAGAGCTGCTAGTCGCAGCTAAAAAACGCCCGCATGCATGCGATTTTACAAAAAATGGCCTGAGAAACAGAGGATCTACTTTCTGAGGCCTTACATTTTATTATTTTTTTCAATTTTTGCCTCCAAAAACTTATGACCCCTCAGAGAAATAAACTTACCGTATTTACTCTATGTATTGGGACACTCTATGATTTGGGACAGACATTTTTTTCAGAAAACTATATTTTTTTATGGTCTCAAGTTTGGGACATTCAGGAGATTTGTTTCCAGTTGGCCCCTCGCTATTAGCAGACGACACTCATAAAAAAAATTCTTGTGTAACTAAAAGTTTTCATTTTTTGCTTCGAAAACATAGCTTATGATCCCTCATTGGAACGAGCGCAATGCGCTCGTTCCAATGAGGGATCATAAGCTATGTTTTGGAAGCAAAAAATGAAATTATAAAAAAAATTGGACAGCGATTTTCGTATATAGTGATGCAAAACGAATCACACACAACTTTATTCAGCTTCAAATCAAGACCAGGCTGTGTTCTTTCCCCATTTTCTAACAATTGGGACACCTGTGAAAATAATTATTTTTAGCTGTCCCAATACATAGAGTAAATACGGTAGTTATTCAAGAAAAAAATTTCAATAAAAGTTGTTTATTAGTCGTGTATGGTAAAGGAAAAACATACTGCGATATAGCAGAATAATAGGCTGGTAACCCACATTTTCCTCAGCTTCACAGACAACACTGGACTTTGTACTTCCAACATAGCCATTTAATTGATTATATCTTGCTTGATAAAGCTCTATAAGATCTACTAATACAACTTAACGGCATTTTCTTGTGCATTAATATTGTTTAGGAAGGCAATCAAATTATATAATGAACAGCAAGTCACGTGATGTATCAAGCCGCAGGTGGATAATGAAAATGATTTTCATTATCAAACAGTGGCACGATACGTCACATGATCTTGCATAGATTTATTTTCAATCGACGTATTGTCTCCCTTGTTTGTTTTCATCTGAGGCAAAATGAGTGGACCCTCGCAATGGAAAATTAAAACCCAAATAATGATATAAGGTCAGTATAGATATGTATCATTCTGTTTTTTAAAGCTGCCAAACTCCAATGCTAGATTTTTGCTTCAGTTATCTCGTACTTGTTTTTTTTTTAAATTTAAAAAGGAAATGCCGACATCTCATGCAAATTCAAAGTTCAAACTCTTACTCAATTGTTCATTTTCTATTCACATTAAAATGTCAGTGTATTTTCTGATTAAATGACAAGTATGTTGAATAATTCTCGGATTTGATTAAACTACTGACTTGCAGTTAATCTGAGGTTACTTGAATGAATGTCCTTCCCTATTAGTGGTAATAATAGTAATAACATGACTTTCGCAGACATTGCGGTTCTATTATTACCACGTTATCAGGTGTTCCCTAGAATATTAATGGAGTTTAGGGCGGCAGTGAAACTCTGTTATTCATGGCGTATTTCAACCAGAAATAATAATAAAAAAATAAAAATGCATTCTGCTTCCGGTCATTTGAACATCCTAAGGATGCTGCATACCAAATATCAAAAGATTCTGACTGGTGGATCTGAAGAAGATTCTTAAAGAATATTCGTCACAATGCATTAAGAACATTTTCAAAGAATTTTACCAAAATATCATAAGAGCCTGATCTATGGATCTGAAGAAGATTCTTAAAGAACACTACTGCAATATGAATTGCACTAAGTTAGAATTGGGGCTCCCACAAGGAGGAAAATATGACCCAAGGATCATGTTTTGAACAAACTTGACTATGGACACCACCACCCCACCCTTCCCCTCCCCCCAAAGATGCTGTATACCAATCATCAAAAAATTTTGATAGGTGGATCTGAAGAAGAAGATTTTTAAAGTTAACTAGAGAGCGTGTGTCATCCGCTGATGACACATAATGATACCCCGCTCTTCGGCCCAACTGAACCCTTTTCCAACAATATATCCCAAATGAAAACAGAAGAATTTTAAAAAATCTAAGTTAAAATTACAGCATGGCGGTACCCTCCATTTAACAATTTCGTGACTGAAGGACTGACAGACAGACGGACTGACAGAAACGAGGAATCCTATATACCCTCGGCGGGGGTATAAAAAATCAGATAAAATGTTTGGCTTTTTTTTATATACTGTTGTGTACTTTGGGCCATTTCATTGAGTCATGTTTTAAAAGACTAAAATTTAAAAATTCGTGAGAGTCTGTAGTCTTCATGTAATATCAAAAGGAGTCATATATTTTACTGAATCTCACAATGGTTCAAAACAATGTAAAATATCTCTTGAAAAGCAAAATCAACTCACCAGTTAATATATTATTGATGTTGCCTGCAGCAACTGTGAGGTAGTGAAGAACATGATGAGCATTGGTGGACTTTCCACTACCACTTCGTCCTAAGAATACAACAGATTGGTCAAATCTTGTATTCAGCATCTCTCTGTAAGCAATTTGTGCTGCAGAGTAAACGTGAGGAGGCATATCTTCCTGTTTACAACCCTTAAGCATCTGAATAACCTGTAATAAACAGCAATCTAAAAATTGAATGAACAAACAATTTTATCCAATAATTATTGACCACACAGCCATGTTGTACTTGTAAAAAATAAAATGTATTGGACGGTCAGATGCAATAAAATAGTTCTAATATGGAAGTGTCTTTCTTCATTAACCCAAAGGGCCTAATTCTGACATTTTTAGTGCAATAAAACAGGTGCTCTAACAGGCAGCCTTTGAGTAAACTTGAAAGTTATGGGATGATAAAAAGGCAGCCAAGATTTGCCTAGAAGCAACTACAAAGCCCTGCGATGTAGACTACCAAGTGTATCTCAAAAATGTCTCCAGGTCCTAAGGGTCAACTCAAAACTATGAACAGAAATTTTACCATTAAGTTGATAATCTGCAGTGACCCACTGATGGGAAGGGGCTCTAATAGTGTATCACAAACAAGCCTGACAATAAGCAGCCTATTATGATCATTGACAGGTACAACTTAATTGCTTGATGGGGATAAGTTCACTTCGGCCGACCATATTGTCAAGACAATTTCTTGAAATATTAATTTATTTATTTATTTATTGATGTTTAAGGTCACATATTTATGCACAATGGCTAATCATGACTGTGACAGTTTTACGGGTGGAGGAAGCCAGAGTACCCGGAGAGAACCACCGAGCAACGACGAGCAGCTGCCAGCTCCCCAACATCGTAACTCCGCACTGCAGCACTTGCAGGGTTAGATTGGTTGAAGACATGCGTACCATCGACGTGCAGTACGCCATAGTACACGGCATCATCGTGCCCCCACATGGGCAATGAGGGTGAAGTGTCTTGCCCAAGGACACAACCGCGGTTGCCGCAGGTGGGATTCGAACTGAGGACCTCTCGGCTTGATTTCTTGAAATAGAATTTAAGTTGGGCACACATTTCAAATCAATACCTACTATATTTTTAACTCCTTGCATGCTGCTGGCAGATATTCCTACCAAGAAGTGAAAATCTCTTGCCACTAAAATAAGTAAAATTTGAGCAAATTTAACTAAATTTTCTCCAGCAAATTGTATAGACTTTTGGATCAACAATTTCTTGATTCAAATTTTCATTAAATTTTACAACAAATCTAGTCATGGCTGCTATTAAGCAGCCATGACTAGATTTGTCAACAAATATTTTTAAAATACTCAGCAGGTTAAGAGTTGAACTATTTTTTCACTATTTGTAATTTAATAACATGTCCAGTTTTAGTAGGCTTCACCAAATTCATGCCTTGTTTTCTGGAATTGGAAACTTTTCTTATAGAAGATGAATATATACAATATTCATAATTGCATACATACTGATAACTTATAGCACTTAACCTTGAATTTGGTTGGCAAACATGAACTATTATTTGCCTCTCATGGTGATAAGTACCGTATTTACTCTATGTATTGGGACACTCTATGATTTGGGACACACATTTTTTCCAGAAAACTATATTTTTTTTATGCTCTAAAGTTTGGGACATTCAGAAGATTTGTTTCCAGTTGGCCCGTCGCTAGTAGCAGACGACACTCATAAAAAAAATTCTTGGGTAACTAAAAATTTTCATTTTTTGCTTCCAAAACATAGCTTATGATCCCTCATTGGAACGAGCGCAATACACTCGTTCCAATGAGGGATCATAAGCTATGTTTTGGTAGCAAAAAATGAAAATATAAAAAAAAATTGGACAGCGATTTTCGTATATAGTGATGGAAAGCGAATCACACACAACTTTATTCAGCATCAAATCAAGACCAGGCTCTGTTCTTTCCATATTTTCTAAGAATTGGGACACCTGTGAAAATAATTATTTTTAGCTGTCCCAATACATAGAGTAAATACGGTGTAGTCTAGTCTTTGTAAAAAATATCTATAGACTTGAATGATTCAATCAAAACCTTCCTCATAAGGGTCTACCAACCTCCATGTAATATCACTTCACAGACCTACTGAGAAATATAATCTGTTTGATCCAGAAATTGCATTCCATGCCTGTGTTTTGGGATGATAATCGGTTACTTGTGGCATGTTTGGAGATAACAGGCACAAAATGTTTGGTACTTGTCACAATGGCAGACACACACAAAATTTTTTTTTTTCCTGAGAAATTGAAAACACAGTTTGTAAATGTGAAGTTCAATATAAACCCAGATGACATGAAGTTGTCTGATCTTTGTCTCAGAACGAGTTCATTCAGGCTATCTGGAAATTGGAAAGTTTTGTTCGCATGAGTTTCGTTTGTGGACCAGCCATTGTTTACGTTTGGTTTGGCTAAAACGACGAGTGCAGACGTTCATCTATTGCGTATTAAAAAAATGAACACGGAAAAAAAAAGCATGACAAGGATTTCATTGTTTCTTAAATTTCATTTTTACTCTTTTTAATATGATGAGATAAATATTAATTACTTTTCATTTGAAACAATATGAGCGTGCAGGGGTTCTTTTCCATTCACACTATGCAACGTAATTTTTAAGATGGACATTTGGGTATGGTTTAAGATGGGCCTAAATGTGGGGGTTTTCTCGGTTCATTGTGTTATGAAAAGAAAAAAAAGAAAAACTTTATCCAGTCATTTTGCCTGAAAATACATGAACAGAAAAAAGGTTTAATTATACGAGGGGATGTCAAAAAGTTTTGAGCCTAACATAAAACAAGAGGCCCCGAGGGGCCTTAATCACTCACCGGGCAAAGTTATTCAAACAAAGTGGTTCAAAGAAGTATTTGGGGTCACATTCAGTTAGACATGGTTCATCAACACTACAAAGGAATGAAGTCATCAGAGACAAATTTTATGGAACTAGGGAATTGGCTTGAACAAACTTGAATCTCACCCCCTAAGGATGCTGCATGCCAAATATCAAAACATTACGACTGCTGAATCTGAAGAAGATTTTAAAAGAAAAATTCCTCATATTGACTAAGTTATAATTCAGGCTCCCACAGGGATCCCAAATATGGACCCAGGGACTTGGCTTTAACAAACTTGAATCTCACCCCCCTAAGGATGCTACACTCCACATATCAAAACATTCCGACTGCTCGATCTGAAGAAGAAGATTTTTAAAGAAAATTCCTCATTTCGAACTAAGTCACAATTCAAGCTCCCACAGTGAGCCCAAATATGGACCTAGGGATATGGCTTGAACAAACTTGAATCTCACCCCCTTAAGGATGCTGCATACCAAATATCAAAACATTCGGACTGCTGGATTTGAAGAAGAAGATTTTTAAAGAAAATTCCTCATTTTGAACTAAGTTATCATTCAGGCTCCCACAGTGAGCCCAAATACGGACCTAGGGACATGGTTTGAATAAACTTGAATCTCACCCCCCTAAAGATGCTGCATACCAAATATCAAAACATTTCGACTGCTGGATCTGAAGAAGATTTTTAAAGAAAATTCCTCATTTTGAACTAAGTCATAATTCGGGCTACCACAGTGAGCCCAAATATGAACCCAGGGACTTGGCTTGAACAAACATGAATTTCACCCCCTAAGCATGCTGCATACCCAATATCAAAAGATTCTGCCTGCTGGATCTTGAGAAGAAGATTTTTAAAGAAATTTGCCTGAAATGCACTAAATTCAAATTTGGGCTCCTATACTGAGCCCAAATACGAACCCAGGGGTCCAATTTGAACAAACTTGAATCAGATCCACTCCACAATGTTGCATACCAAATATCAAAAGATTCTGCCTGCTGGATCTGGAGACGAAGATTTTTTTAAGAAATTTGCCTGAAATGCACTAAGTTCCAATTCGAGCTTCTATAGTGACCCCAAATATGAATCCAGGGGGCCGATTTGAACAAACTTAAATCAGATCCACCCCACAATGTTGCATACCAAATATCAAAAAATTCTGCCTGCTCGATCTGGAGAAGAAGATTTTTTAAGAAATTTGCCTGAAATGCACTAAGTTCGAATTTGGGCTTTTATAGTGAGCCCAAATATGAATCCAGGGGGCCGATTTGAACAAACTTGAATCAAATTCACCCCATAATGCTGTATACCAAATATCAAATGATTCTGCCCACTGGTTCTGGAGAAGAAGATTTTTTAATAATTTTTCTATAATTCATATGGTGCTATCAGAGTTATGCCCTATACAGAGCCCCCTAGGGACGTGGCCATTTCATTTGAACAAACATGAATTGCCATATAGTAATGAACATCCACATGAAGTTTCGTGAACATCGGACCAGTGGTTTCAGAGGAGAAGTCGTTTGAAAAATGTTCACGACAACGGACAACAGACGGCGGACGGCAAGTGATAAGTTGAGCTCCCTTCGGTGAGCGAAAAAGCTGGAATATCGGTACAGAACATATTTATTTTTCAACATAGCCCCCTTGTAATTCAATACACTTGTTCCACCTGGTCTGCCAGTCATTGATGCCACGTCTGTAGAAGTTCATATCTTGGCCCTGTAGCGAAGCCTCCACAGCAACAGTAAGTACCTCATCATCTTGAAATCTTTGACCACGTAAGTGTTTCGTCAAATTTGGAAAGAGATGGTAATCACTTTGACACCTAAGTTAAGTGTTTCTTCAAATTTGGAAAGAGATGGTAGTCATTTTAACCAAAACTTTTTTTTATCAAACTGAGTCATTTTAGACTTCTGTGACCACCTTTCTCGGGACATCAATAAAAGAACTTTCGTGAAAAAGTTAAAAAAATTGTGGCATGAAAAGTAATGGAATTTCGTCTGGAAAAGCCTATGGTTCTCCAGAATCATGAAGTCTAGTCTGTCACTGACATTTTTAATTGAAAAGCTGATATTGGAACAAGAATGTCCTTTCTTTGTCTATTCAATGATATATGAACAAATCTGCTTTTCCTGAAACTAATCAATGATGAAAAAAACTCACCTTTTCAGAGTATATTGCCAAGGAATGCATTGGATTCATGACAGAAATTGATGGTCCTTGATATGTGTGAATGAGATTACTACCAAACCTCTGTCGCAGTGTGTGCAGCATACTCGACTCATTTAGGTAACGGAGAGTGGAGAGATCTTCAGTTTTGTCAAACTGGGGTGGATTGGCCTGAAAAAAAAAATACTTTCATTTATCTATCAAGAAATGCTTGCAAGTACAGTGAGGCTCACTTAATTGGATATCGCTTAACTGAATAACCCTGTTAATTGAATATAATTTCCAAACACAAAACCATCTTCCATACCTCCAGTACAAATTTGACCTGTTAATTGGATATAGGTTACAGAATAAACTCTTGTTAATGAATAAAAAACCTTGTAACCTGTCGAGAAATTACCCCTGACACTCCCCAGTTTCCTTTGTTTATAGACATATTTGGCCTCAGAACATCCAATTGAGGCATTTAATCTATTATATCTTGTTTGATGGAGCTGTCAAACAATATATTATAGAATAAATTCTAAGTTTATCTCTAGAATACAGGAAAGATTCATGATCCCTGTTAATTGACTAATTTTCATTGGCAAAGAGGCTATTCAATTAATAGGGTTCCACTGTACTACTCAAATGCAAGTTAAAAGTCCCATTTTCAGAATAAATACTTAAACAAGACAAAACAATACACAGTACAGACGTTGTGGACTGGTCACTTTCCACGAGTGGGCAATATTTCCACCAACACAATAATATTAGATTCCAAACACTAATTATAGGGATAATCATAAAAAAATTAATTAATGAAGCACCGGGTACAACCCGGTGCTTCCTTAATTAAAATTCTGCTGATGATGATTTTTATTACCTGGTAAACACATGTGTGGACATCACTGCCCATGCGTGAAAAACGACCAGTCCATGGCGATTGTACTGTATATATATTATTAGTTACACAGGTCTTTAGTGGGTAAGTGTGGGGGGGGGGATTTATCACACTGGAAAGCCAGTATGTTCGTGATGCAGTGACTTTCTAACTCAATTCCTGTATAATGTGGGCTTATTTATCACCTCTCTCTGGGGATGCGGTGGCATTGTGGTAACCGGTTCTCATCAGATCACTTAAGTTAAGCAATGTTGAGCCCAGTTAGTCCTTGGATGGATGACCATCTGAGCGATCGTTTCAGACTCCCGCGTTGTGTCCTTGGGCAAGGCACTTAACCCTGTTGTCCACGATGGTGCACATGTCTTCAACCAATCTAATCCTGCCTGTGCTGCAGTGCGGAGTATGATGTTGGGGAGCTGGTAGCTGCTCATCGTTGCTCGGTGATTCTCTCCAGGTACTCCTCCCACTACCCTGAAGGAAATGACCCGAAGGTCCTAGTTAAGGTCTATTATTCTAGAACCTAATATTAGTTGTGATGAGGGGCTATGCAAACTAGTGATCAACAGCTTTAATTCAAGGTCAGTCTTGGTGGAGAGTTCTTGAAGTCATAATTTAATTATGGTTATTTTTTTAAGGTTAAGTGCATTAACCTTTGGTTGGTAGTTACTGTTGGATGATTTCCAGTCCACAGAAGTTGACATTCAAGTTCAGTGGGGACTTATAGGGTTGGTAGGTGCATAAGGTGATAGAAGAATGTAGACAATGAAAAATTCATCTCGTACTGTTGTGTACTTAACTGGTAGAGTGCTGGAAGCCCATATTTGGGCTTTACTCTGAAGATTAGCTTGAAATGGTTTGAAAAATGCATAGCAACTTGTGCTCAGAAAGTTTCCGAGAGAGGAAAAAATAATAATAGGAACAAGGATAGAGTGAGAAACTCCGAGAATAGAACTTGACGCAACACCTTGTAACGAATAAAAACTCTCTCCCTGCATCTCTTGGACAGCTACAATTTTTGTACACTGGAACAACAGTATAATTTTAGTGCATGACATTCTACTTGGACCAGTACAGTATTTATTTATTTATTTATTTATTTATTTATTTATTTATTTATTTATTTAGTGTTTAAAGTCACTTTCAGCATCTTTGGCTATCTCAGGAGCACAACATAGGGATGGAGTCAAGTTTAACCCTTTACCCAAAGTAACGGCCAAAACCGGCCAGCGAAAAAAAAATCGCCAATTAATTTTCATTATATTTTCATTTTTTGTCTCAAAAACATAGGTTATGACCCCTCTTTGGAACGAGCTTGTTAGCTCGTTCCAATGAGTGGTCATAACCTATGTTTTTGAGACAAAAAATGAAAAAAATTAGTTATTCAAGGATTTTTTTTTGCAAGTGTCGTCTGCTTTTCATGTTAGGTAAAGGGTTAATCAATCGTTTATACTTATGCTACCAACTTTAGAGGACTTGCATCGCAGGCGATGATTCTGGGTCCTATTTTACCAGTGAAGCAGAACTTATGTATTGCTGTAAACAAGTACTGCTGAATTTCCCAGGGTTCCCACAGGAAGCCATTAAGGTTAACTGGTAGAGTGCTAAATTATTTCCGGCCATCAAAATTGGTTCACATGTTTTCGCTTTGTTACAATTTATGAGAAAGTGCCTATGGGTACTCTCCCATAAATTGTAACAAGGAGAATTAATACAGACTAAATAAGTTCACTTCTGAGATAATATGAAGAAGACTAAATAATTTTACTTCTAAGATAAAGCAAAGCACATTCACAGAATATGAAGCCATATAGTTCCAGTACCTGCACTTCAGAATAAAGCCCAAATATGGGCATCCAGCACTCTACCAGTTAAGACGTTGGATGTTAAGACTATCATCATAATTTATTTATTTATTTATTTATTGGTGTTTAAGGTCAAATATATTTGCACAATGGCTAATCATGACCACAACATGAGTATCAACTCAAGACCAGGGGTGAGCATTAATAAGCCATGTTGCCCATTTTAGAGAGGGTTTGTACCTCTCAAGCATTGGTGACTGGGTCTTATTTTACCAGTAAAACAGAGCCTGTTTACCGCAGTGAACAGGCACTGCTTCACTTCCCGGGGTTCCACAGGGAGACTATCATCATAAACATTATAGTAGGGGTGAAAAGACATAGTAGTAATCATGAAGAAAAAACAATCAGATTTTCATAAGCAAATTCAATAATTCTAAAATTATAACTGTGTCTATCAGGCCTGGTTCGCTGTTTTACAGACTTTTTATTATCCTGTAAGTCTCACGTGGAACACTAGTTATATCTCAGAAACCAATTTTTGACCAAGTTCTATTTACAGTAACTGTTATATGACCTTTAACACACATTTGCAAACTTCAAAACCAATCGGGTTCTTCCCCTCCCATACATGCACCTGATCAGAAAATCTGGTCAATATGTGAAATATAAAATAAAAGTTATTGGCCAGAAACCAACTTTAGATGAAATTCTTTTTAAAACACAGTAGAGTCCTGTTAACTGAATAGCCACTTTGCCAATGAAAATTATTCAATTAACAGGAGTATACAATTAACATGGACTGTGTCTCCTGTATTCTACAGATAAACTCATCATTTATTCTATTATATGAGCTCTGTCAAACAAGATATAATAGATTAAATGCTTGTATTGGATGTACTGAGGCCAAATAGGTCAACAAAAAAAAGGGAAACCGGGGTGAGTCAGGGTAATTTCTTCACAGGTTACATGATTTTTTTTAAATTAACAGAAGTTTACACTATAACGTATATTCAATTAACAGGTCAAATTTGTGATGGAGGTTTAGTAAATGTTTTGTGTTGGGAAATTATATTCAATTAACAGAGTCATTCAGTTAAGAGATATCCAATTGAGTGGGCTCCACTGTAACAGTTTCATAATCGTTGACCTTGTAGATACTGACTTCAAAATTGATCGAGTTTTTTCTCTTTCCACATGCAATTACTTTCTGCAAGTCAGGCTGAGCTATGATATATAGAAGATAGGTTATTGCACAGACATATCTTCTATATATCACACAGACGAGGGGGGTGCGGTGGCGATGCGGTAACCGGTTCTCATCCGATCATTGAAGTTAAGAAACGTAGAGCCCAGTTAGTCCTTGGATGGGTGTTCGTCTGAGCAATCGATTTGGACTCCCGTGTTGTGTCCTTGGGCAAGGCACTTAACCCCAGTTGTCCACATGGGGCCATGATGACACTGTGTACTAAGGCGTACTGCACATTGATGGTGCACATGTCTTCAACCAATCTAACCCTGCCTGTGCTGTAAAGAAGAGTTACGATATTGGAGAGCTGGCAGCTGCTCGTCGTTGCTTGGTGGTTCTCTCCAGGTACTCCGGCTTCGTCCAGTGTAAAAACTGACACCAACACAATATGACCTTGGCTGTTAAAGTGCTGTTAAACCTTAATAAATAAATGAAGAAATAAATATTGCACAGACACTAAAAAGTGTAATTTTTAGTCACAGTGACCCTGACCTTTGGCTGACAAACCTGAAAATAGGCCGATGAAATCGTCAGATGTGTACCCATACGTGCAACTAGTAGAAAGCTGTACGACGGAGGGCCACCATGGATGCCGACATTATGTACACCATACATGGCATGGGTACATATAGAAATGGATTGGAGTATCTAATTTGATGGATAAAGGGTTAACATCTCTGGATCAAATTATCAGATTTACATAAAAAACTATACAGCACAGCACATCAGTAACCTGAATAAATATATAAAGTAACATGACACTCGGATTGATATTTTTTGAGTTATCTCATTCCAAAGGGATTGGAGGAATTTTCAATTTGAAGGATAAAGGGTTAATAACTCAGGATCAAATGATCAGATTTACACCAAAACCTATACAGCTCAGCACATCAGTAACCTGAACACAAATATAAAGTAATTTGACAATCCAAGCAACATTTTTCAAGTTTTCGAATGCCAAAGGGACTGGAGGAATTTTCCATTTGAAGGATAAACGGTTAATATCTCAGAATCAAAATAACAGATTTACACCAAACACTATACAGCTCGGCACATCAGTAACCTGAACACAAATATAAAGTAACTTGGCAATCCAAGCAATATTTTTCAAGTTTTCGAATGCCAAAGGGATTGGAGGAATTTTCAATTTGAAGGATAAAGGGTTAATATCTCAGGATCAAAATAACAGATTTACACCAAAAACTATACAGCTTGGTACATCAGTAACCTGAACACAAATGTAAAGTAACTTGACAATTCAAGCAATATTTTTCAAGTTATCGAATGCCAAAGGGACTGGAATAATTTTCAATTTGATGATAAAGGGTTAATATCTCAGGATCAAATCATCAGATTTACACTAAAAACTATACAGCTCGGTAAATCAGTAACCTGAACACAAATATAAAGTAACTAGACAATCCAAGCAATATTTTTCAAGTTATCGAATGCCAAAGGGATTGGAGGAATTTTCAATTTGAAGGATAAAGGGTTAATATCTCACAATTAAATTATCAGATTTACATAAAAAACTATACAGCTCGGCACATCAGTAACCTGAACACAAATATAAAGTAACTTGACAATCCAAGCAATATTTTTCAAGTTATCGAATGCCAAAGGGATTGGAGGAATTTTCAATTTTGAAGGATAAAGGGTTAATATCTCGGGAGCAAAATAACAGATTTACACCAAAAACTATACAGCTCGGCACATCAGTAACCTGAACACAAATATAAAGTAACTTGACAATCCAAGCAATATTTTTCAAGTTATCGAATGCCAAAGGGATTGGAGGAATTTTCAATTTGAAGGATAAAACGTTAATATCTCAGGATCAAATCATCAGATTTACACCAAAAATGAAAGTGTCAATGACACTGTAGCTCAACTTGTCAAGACAAAGACATGTACATGTATAGTATGTGACACAGCAATGACAAACATCTAGGTAATGACCTGATAACAAAGGTACATATAAAGTATTGTAATGGTCTGTACATAAATACTGACCGTTGCCTGTAACAAATGTATAGGTAAAGTATTGTAAAGGTGGGTGACAGTCAGATGCTAAACTAGAAAAAAATCTTTGAGTCCCAGAGTGGGTCTGACTGAACCCCAAAATATTTGTTCTCATAGCACAGTGATAACAAAGGCACCCCAAAACACACTCATTCCTGACCCAAGGTGAAAACAAAGGCACCCAAGAAGTTTCGTGAAGATCAGTTCACAAATATGAGCTGTATAGAAGTTGTGACAAAAAACTGATTGGACCTAATTTCGGTACAAAATGGCCACTGGCAGCCACCTTGAATTTTGGACCGCACCCAGAAACACTCGTTCTCGTCCCAAGGTGATAACAAAGGTACCCAAGAAGTTTTGTGAAGATCGGTTCATAAATACAGTCTCTAGCCCGACCCGTATTGACATGTGCACTTATAGTGTATAAGTAGCACTGAATAAATCAAAGTTCATCTAATTTGCAAAATTTCTGCACGAGAAAAAAAAACGTACTATATGTGATGTATTCCATGTTACTAAACATTCATACAAAAATTTATTCAAATCAGAACTTTCATACAGAAGTTCTGTACAAAAGACTGATTGCACTAATTTTGGTACAAAATGAAAGGGCTGCTTGTGGCCATCTTGAATTTCGGACTACACCCAAAAACACTAGCACGGTGATAACAAAGGTACCCAAGAAGTTTCGTAAAGATCGGTTCATAAATACGGCCTCTAGCCTGAGCCGTATAGAAGTTGTGTACAAAAAACTGATTAGACGTAATTTCGGTACAAAATGGCCACTGGCAGCCATCTTGAATTTTGGACCGCACCCAGAAACACTCGTTCTCGTCCCAAGGTGATAACAAAGGTACCCAATTAAGACGTTTCGTGAAGATCGGTTCATAAATACAGACTCTAGCCCGAGTCATGTTGACATGTGTACTTACTGTGTGTAAGTAGCACTGAAAAAATCAAAGTTCATCTAATTTGCATAATTTCTGCACGAGAAAAAAACCCGTATTATATGTGATGTATCCATGGTACTAAACATTCACACAAAAAATTATTCAAATCAGCGCTTTCATATGGAAGTTCTGGGCAAAAATCTAATTGCACCAAATTTTGTACAAAATGGCTGCCATCGGCCATCTTGAATATCGGACCGGATCCAAAAACACTCGTTCTCGTCCCACGGTGATAACAAAGGTACCCAAGGAGTTTTGTAAAGATCGGTTCATAAATACGGCCTCTAGCCCGAGCCGTATTGGCATTTGCACTTACAGTGCTGAAAGTAACAGCAAAAAACATCAAAGTTAGTTTAATTTGCATAATTTAAGCACGAGAAAAAAACCCGTATTATATGTGATGTATCCCATGGTACTAAACATCCATACAAAAAATTATTCAAATCAGAGCTTTCATGTGGAAGTTCTGGACAAAAAACAGATTTCTGCATCGTTGCTACAAAATGGCGGCTGGCAGCCATCTTAAATTTCGGACCGCACCCAAAAAAACTCGTTCTCGTCCCACGGTCATAACAAAGGTACCCAAGAAGTTTCGTAAAGATCGGTTCATAAATATGGCCTCTAGCCCGACCCGTATCCAATTGTTGACGGACAGACAGACGGACAGGCGGGCAGACGGCCAGATGGACAGATGGAAAACGGATGATGGGCCATGGCATAAGCTCAAATTTGGCTTCGCCAAAGTTGAACTAACTATACAGCTCGGCACATCAGTAACCTGAACACAAATATAAAGTAACTTGACAATCCAAGCAATATTTTTCAAGTTATCGAATGCCAAAGAAATGGATACGGATGCCGGTCGGACAGATGGATGGACAAAGGATGGACGAACGATGGATGGTCACCCCGGATGCCGGCATTATGTGTACCATACATAGTGTGGGTACACATAATAAAAGTGTCAATGACACTGCAGCTCAACTTGTCAAGACAAAGACATGTACATGTATAGTATGTGACACAGCAATGACAAACATCTAGGTAACGACCTGATAACAAAGGTACATATAAAGTATTGTAACGGTCTGTACATAAATACTGACCGTTGCCTGTAACAAATGTTTAGGTAAAGTACTGTAAAGGTGGGCTACGGTCAGATGCTAAACTGAAAAGAAATCTTTGAGTCCCAGAGTGGGTCTGACTCAACCCAAAATATTTATTCTCATAGCACAGTGATAACAAAGGCACCCCAAAACACACTCGTTCCTGTCCCAAGGTGAAAACAAAGGTACCCAAGAAGTTTTGTGAAGATCAGTTCACAAATACGAGCTGTATAGAACTTGTGACAAAAAACTGATGGACCAAATTTTGGTACAAAATGGCCACTGGCAGCCATCTTGAATTTTGGACCGCACCCAGAAACACTCATTCTCGCCCCAAGGTGATAACAAAGGTACCCAAGAAGTTTTGTGAAGATCGGTTTATAAATATAGCCTCTACCCTGAGCCGTATTGACATGTGTGCTTACATTGTGTAAGTAGCACTGAATAAATCAAAGTTCATCTAATTTGCATAATTTCTGCACGAAAAAAAAAACCTTACAATATGTGATGTATTCCATGTTACTAAACATTCATACAAAAATTTATTCAAATCAAAACTTTCATACAGAAGTTCTGTACAAAAGACTGATTGCACTAATTTTAGTACAAAATGGCTGCTGGTGGCCATCTTGAATTTTGGACCACCCCCAAAAACACTGGCTCTCATCCCACGGTGATAACAAAGGAACCCAAGAAGTTTCATAAAGATTGGTTCATAAATATGGCCTCTAGTCTGAGCTGTATAGAAGTTGTGTACAAAAAACTGATAAGACCTAATTTCGGTACAAAATTGCCACTGGCAGCCATCTTGAATTTTAGACCGCACCCAGAAACACTCGTTCTCGTCCCAAGGTGATAACAAAGGTACCCAAGACATTTCGTGAAGATCAGTTCATAAATACAGACTCTAGCCCGGGCCGTATTGACATGTGTACTTACTGTGTGTAAGTCGCAATGAAAAAATCAACGTTCATCTAATTTGCATAATTTCTGCACGAGAAAAAAACCCGTATTATATGCGATGTATCCCATGGTACTAAACATTCACACAAAAAATTATTCAAGTCAGCGCTTTCATATGAAAGTTCTGTGAAAAAATCTGATTGCACCTAATTTTGTACAAAATGGCTGCCATCGGCCATCTTGAATTTCAGACCGGACCCCAAAACACTCGTTCTCGTCCCACGGTGATACCAAAGGTACCCAAGAAGTTTCGTAAAGATCGGTTCATAAATAAGGCCTCTAGCCCGAGCCGTATTGGCATTTGCACTTACAGAGCTGAAATAACACCAAAAAACATCAAAATTAGTCTAATTTGCACAATTTACGCACGAGAAAAAAACCTGTATTATATGTGATGTATCCCATGGTACTAAACAAGCATACAAAAAATTATCCAAATCAGAGCTTTCATATGGAAGTTCTGTACAAAAAACAGATTTCTGCATCGTCGGTACAAAATGGCAGCTGGCGGCCATCTTGAATTTCGGACCGTACCCAAAAACACTCGTTCTCGTCCCACGGTCATAACAAAGGTACCCAAGAAGTTTCGTAAAGATTGGTTCATAAATACGGCCTCTAGCCCGAGCCGTATCCAATTGTTGACGTTCAGACAGACGGACAGACGGACAGACGGACAGGCGGCCAGACGGACGACAGGCCATGACAAAAGCTCAAATTTGGCTTCGCCAAAGTTGAGCTAAAAATCAATAGGGTTCTTCACAGTCCATGAGGGTACCAACTCTAAAGTTTCGAGGACCTGTGTTAATGTTAAATAGAACTAAAGTTATTACCCAGAAACCAATTATTTACACCCACCAGTTGACCACCCACTTTCATCAAGCAATTTGATTTGGTCACAAGTCAACCAAAAACATAGCAGCACAACTTCCAGAGGATGTGTGGTGCAAGTCTGGGGCAAATACAACAATGATCCTTTTGTCCAATCATTCTTGGATGAACTGAGTCAGTGTGACTCTCCTCCAATTTCTAAATGGCCAAACCTGATCAGCTCAATTTTCACAGATTTTGATACTGTCTGGATGTAAAACCTACTCCAAACTTCCAGAAATTAAATTCAAAGTTTTCAAAGAGCAACTGAGGAGCTGAAGATCAGTGCCATAATATCACCCAGCATTGTCATAGTGCTCTGTATAATTTACGAAGTTGATAGCATCAATAAAACAAGAGTACCGCCTAGCGGGGTAACATACATAAGTTTCTCTAGGGAATAGTTTGAAATTTTTGTTGACTCGACTATGTCTGTCCCCTCCCCCCAATCATTGCCCATTTCCCTGCCCTGTCTGGGGTAAAGGGTTTCAAATGGTATGCTTGTGTCCCCACATTTCATATTGTTTTTGTGAAATTTTAGTATGCAGAATGGAAATGCAAACAATTTTTAGGTGTAGAAGATTCTTCTCGTCGTTTACAATGGTAGCGTCCATTCATTGACAGGTTAACTTCATTAATAATGATTGCCAATAGGTGGCGCCAAGGAAAAGGACATTTTGAGGATCATAACAGCCATAAATGGCGAGGATTCTCGTCGTTTAAAAATAAAATAGAGTCATCTGTTCCTGTCACATGCACAAAGACAATTAATGATCAACATGGGTGCAAAGTTTGAACAATAAAGCAAGTAAAATGTTGAAGGAATGGCCGACACAATAGTGTAATGTTTCAAGTATTAAAAGGGGGCATAACTCTGGAAATACAAAACAGAGTTACCTGCTCTTGTCACATGCACAACGGCAACTGGTGATCAATATGTGTGCAAAGTTTGAACAATATAGCATGTAAAATGTTTAAGGAGAAGGCAACACAATACTGTAATGTTTTAAGTACTAAAAGGGGCATAACTCTGGCAATATAAAATGGAGTTACCTGCTCTTGTCACATGCACTACAACTGGTGATCAACATGCATGCAAAGTTTGAACAATATAGCATGTAAAATGTTGAAGGAGAAGGCGGCACAATACTGTAGTGTTTTAAGAACTAAAAGGTGCATAACTCTGGAAATACAAAATGGAGTTACCTGCTCCTGTCACATGCACAATGGCAAATGGTGATCACCATGTGTGCAAAGTCTGAACAATACAGCATGTAAAATGTTGAAGGAGTAGGCGACACAATACTGTAATGTTTTAAGTACTAAAAGGGGTATAACTCTGGAAATACAAATTGAGTTACCTGCTCTTGTCACATGTACATCGACAGTTGGTGATCACCATGTGTGCAAAATTTGAACAGTATAGCATGTAAAATGTTGAAGGAGTAGGCGACACAATACTGTGATGTTTCAAGTATTAAAAGGGGGCATAACTCTGGAAATACAAAATGGAGTTACCTGCTCTTGTCACATGCACAAAGGCAATTACTGATCAACATGCTTGTAAAGTTTGAATGATATAGCATGTAAACCTTTGGAGGAGTAGGCGACACAAAAATTGTTTACGGACAGACAGACAAACAGACAATGCCATAACATAATACGTCCGTCAAAAAATGACAGGCATATAAAAATGATATCAGGTCCCCACAAAGTAGATTTTATGTTTCTCAGGCCATTTTTTGTAAAATTGCATGTGGGTGGGCGGTCTTTTAGTTTATTTTTGTAATTATTTCTTTGACATCAAAAGTTCATGTTCTTGATATGTTTTTTGTTTTGGCCTCATAATCTATAGAATAGCATGGGTGGTGGTGTATTTTGTCCCTTAAGGGACAAATTTATCAATTTTATTAACTTAGATAAAATATCAGACATAAACCATTTAATTTTTATTTTTTTTTAAGTTTACATTGGTTATAAAAAGAGAGCATGCGGTAGCCAAAAATACCATGCAGGAGAGCCTGAGAAACAGAATTTTAACTTTTTAGGCCTAAAAGGGTTAAAATGTGATCATAAAATGACTAACTCTGTTGAACTTTATGAATGAAATCCAATATGTCAACTTTAGCAGTTCTGATTAATGATATATTTGGACTGCTTATATCTTGATAAAATTTTAAAATATGTGTTGGGTGAATGCTTTAGATGCCTGGACAGCATAATTCAAAAACCAGTTTTTGTTTACATTCATGACATAAACACAATATTTATGAAAAATCTGACATGAGGATTAAAAAATGTTACTGTTTGATTTGCAAACCAATTCACCAATCAAAAACGAGATATTAATTGAAAATAGAATATGTTTTCATTTTTGGAATTCACTTTAAAAAAATTACCACAATCCGGTATAAGTATTTCCAATAGCTCCTTAAATCCTGCACCCTCTGTACCAATATGTAATCATTAACCCTTTACCCAATGCAGACGATATCAAAATTTATTATTTTAAATATCATTTTTTTAAATGTTTCGAAAACTTTCAACACAACTATATCATGTGACCCCTCATTGGAATGAGCTCAACAAGCTCATTCCAAATAGGGGTCACATGATCTGGTTTTGTTAATTAGAAAAATAATATTTTTTCAGCTGCTGAATTTGAATATTACATGGGCGGATATGGCCGATTCGTTGGGTAAAGGGTTAAACCCTGTGCATTTTTACAGCCTTAGTCAATGTACATTTTCATGTAGCTTGTGATATAGCAGTTGCCAATTTTTATAACCAGAAAGTGTGACTAACCCTGTGCATTGCACAGGGTTAGTCACACTTTCTGGTTATAAAAAATATTTTTACTTTTAACTGAAGAACTAACCCTGTGCACTGTACAGCCTTAGTGTACATCTCATCTATGTTAATTCTTTACCCAAAATAATGTCCAAAACCAGCCACACTTTTCAAATTCAGCTTAAGACCTATCATTGTTTTGTTTTTTTCAGTGAATTCCAAAAATAAAAACATATTCTATTTTCAATTAATAGCGTGTCTTAAATACAATTTTTATGAAAAATATGACACACACAAGGATTAAAAAAAAATAACTGTTTGATTTGCAAACCAATTCACCAATCAAAGATGTCTACTATGAACAATTGTTAAAATTAAAATCACTGAAATGACAAACATTTGAATGGCCGTTCAAAGCAAGATTTTGTAAACAGAAGAAACAGTCCTGCTGGTAATGTTTGCAAATTTCATCTCTAACATTTCTGAAAAAATTAAAATAGTCAACATTCTATACCTTTTCGATGTCATCTTCATCGACTTCCAAGATTTCTCCATCATGATTTAGTTTTATTAAAACTTTGCCTTCAGGTAAAGGTGTCCCATCTGTCTTCAATAATGTGGCACTGGCAAAGCCACCTTTGTGAACTAACCATACTCTTTCTGCTTCCAACCATTCTTTCTCAGATTTCACTTGATCTTCTGATTTGGTCTGAAACAATGAGGAAAAACTTAACTTTCTGTCAAGTATTGATGAAAAATTTTTTTCAAATGTTATCAATGTATCAAGTGTCTTTGCAAAACAAAACACATTAATTTGGGTCTTCTGACCATGAGCATGACTTCGTAACAGCTTGTTACTCTTTACCTTTAGCAGACAACACTTGCAATTTTTCTTGTTGGATCATTAAGAATTTTAATTTTTTGTTTCAAATACATAGTTTATGACCCCTAACTGAAACAAGCTTGAAAGGTTCTTTTCAATTGTGAGGGGTGGGGGTGGAGTGGGGTGGGGGGTGGAGGGGGTGGTGGAGGGGGGAGTCCTGTCACGAACTGTGCGCTCATATGGACTTAATTACGCATAGGAATTGCATGCAATTGCCATATCGAATGGCATCCAAAGCACGGCAGGTTCTCCTGGTTACTCATAGCAAACGTAGGCAATGTTTCTGCCAATGGACCTCCGGCTGAAACATTGCTTGTGCACAGGCCATATGTACAGAATTTGATAGCCTTACTACGGTCATAACGTGTAGATTAACAAGCAGATCGACGTACTATTTTTGTGCAACATCGTAACTTCGCTCTGCAGTAGAGGCAGGGTTAGATTGGTTGAAGACATGCATACCATCGACGTGCAGTACGCCTTAGTACATGGCGTCATTGTGCTCCCATGTGGACCATCAGGTTTAAGTGCCTTGCCCAAGGACACAACATGGGCGTCCGAATTGATCACTGAGACGGTCACCCATCCAATGATTAACCAGGCTCGATGTTGCTTAACTTCGGTGATCTGACGAGAATCGGTGACTGCAACGCCACCACACCCCCGGTTGCATATTGTTACATAGGTTGCAGGATTCAAGGAACTAATGGAAATACTTCTACTGGATTATGGAAATTTTTTTAAAGTGAATTCTAAAAATGAAAACATATTCTATTTTCAATTAATAGCGTGTTATTCATGTAATAATATCGGCAATAGCTCATCTCTAAAGCCAGGAATTTCAAATAAGCTTATAGTGTTATGTCATGGAAAATTAACCTCAGCAGAGTGAATGAACGGTTTTGGTTCAAATTTCCTTTTCAGTACTATACTCATTCTATTAAAATGTATGAAATAGATAAACAAATAAATAAGCCTGTGAAGTCTTACTCTCTAACGCATAGGCAACAGAAGAAGAAGAAGAAGAAGAAGAAGAAGAAGAAGAAGAAGAAGAAGAAGAAGAAGAAGAAGAAAAAGAAGAAAGAAGAAGAAGAAGAAGAAGAAGATGAAGACTAAATAATTTTACTTCTAAGATAAAGCAAAGCACATCCACAGAATATGAGGCCTTTAAGATTTGGTACCTGCATTTCAGAGTAAAGCCCAAATATGGGCTTCCAGCACTCTACCAGTTAAGGTCACATATTTCTGCGCAATGGCTAATCATGACAACAACACCTTTACGGGTGGAGGAAGCCAGAGTACCCAGAGAGAATTACCGAGTAATTACTAACTCCACACAAGCTGGGTTAGCATAGGATGAAGACAGCTGCACCATCGATATGCAGTACGCCTCAGTACACAGTGCCCACCATGCCCCCACATGGGCAATGGGGGTGAAATGTCTTGCCCAAGGACACAATGCAGTTGCCACAGGTGGGGTTCGAACCGATTACCTCTCGACTTGTAGCCTGCATCTCTACCTACTGAGCCACCATGCCCCCTAAGCACTTTTCAAGGAAGAGTCCAAAATTCGAGGACTTTTCATTTGAGGGGGAACCCTGTATAACAAAGAAAACGAGACAGACAAAGAGACAGAAAGACATAGTTTGACCTTCACATGCATAAACTATGTTACCTTTTTATGGGTAATTAACTTGATTTATCATTTCATCAACAACGTCTGATTTAACAAGTTAAAAGTGTTGGTGTTCCTGGCACAAGTGAGTTTGAAGGAAAGATTAGGTATTTTAGGCAGTTGTAAACACGCTCTGAATATAAAATGATCAGCAGTTTTTACTTAATATGTGAAACTTGATTTAAAAATTTCAAGTGCTTCAGGCACCAAGTTTACAGTTATATTATTTACAGCGAACATTTCTTTCAACAATATATGTTTCATGTTAGTTTCATTGTCAGATCAAAGTCTTTATTACTGAGTTTAATTATACCCCTTCGGAATATATTAATCTGACTTCTGTGGTGAAAATTAGTAAACAAGACCCACCCTATGTTGATAGCCTTTACCCCATGCTGGTTTATCATCGTACCAAAAAACATTCAAATTGGGTTATTAATGGTTGTTTTACATCACATGATGTTAGTACAAGAAATCTCACCATAATACAGTATGGCCACCGTGAAGTGGTCACTTTCCATGCGAGGGAAATATTTCCACGGACGTAATAATATTAGATTCCAAACACAAACTAATAACAAATAATCATCAAAAATTTAATTAATGAAGCACCAGGTACAACCTGGTGCTTCATTAATTAACATTTTGCTGATGACGATTTTTTATTCCCTTTTAAATGCATGCGTGGGCATCACTTCCCATGCGGGAATTACGACCAGTCCATAGTGACTGTACTGTACAAAGTGACAAGAAATCTTACTATTATTCAAAGTCCAACTATAACTCTGGAAGAAATTTGTGGAGGAACCACCCCAAACTGATAGCCTTTCTCCCAAGCTGGTTCATCAGCATACCAAAAGGCATTCCAATAGAATTATTTATGCCTGAGTTACGACACCATACATTTGTATAGATGTACATAGAGACAGATATATATAGAATAAATGTATAGTGTTTTCAAGTAAAACATTTATTCTATGAGTAGGATTAAGAATGAAACCGACGAGCCTCTGGCGAGTCGAATTCATTCTTAATTCTACGAGTAGAATAAATTTTTTACTTGAAAACACTATACGTTTATTTTGTTTATCCCATAAATCTTCTACAGGGCAGCCGTGGCAAAATCGTGCTATAATTCGCTGCAAAACACAGCGAGAAGAGAGGAGTACGAAGGTCCAATTCGATCAACCAGCAAGAATTGGCAAAAATAAACAAGGCGCAGTAATACATTTCTGTCTAAAAATAATTCCCCTACAAACTTGAGCTAAACTTGCAAAAATACACTGTGTAATACTTTCAAAAAGATTTGAAGAAATCAACAATCAAACTATTAATCATGCTAGACAAATGTGGTAGACGCCAGCGGTCAACAAGTCCGTCGCTACTAGGGGAATAAATTCTTTCAGTGTTAAACCTACAGAGAAAATTTATCACCCTACTAGGTGAATAAAGCAAAAATTTATCCAAGGCCTTTATTGTTCAAATAAATGGTTATTTATGGGATAAATGAAAGGAGCCCTTGTCTATAACCTTTGATCCCCTCCTCACATCGCTGGCCTCCTAATCAGAGGCTGTTGGCATAAAAAAAGATCCTCACATCAAGAGATGCCATCCAAGGAATCCAAACTAAACAATAGACAAGGCAGCCAAACTAACAGATGTCCTTTTGCAAATCCAACCAAACAAGACTGCACCCTATACCCCAATTCTGTGAGCTAAAAATACTTCCAACATAAACATTTTTCAACAAAGGGTCATAGCTCTTAGATGAACACTCAGGTATCATAATTTAACAGGGTGAGTATCTGGCATATGCTGGAGAAGACACATACTATATATATTTCATTACAAACCATCAAATACTGGTGAAGTTATTGTAAGTTTATGATTTTGGATAGATGGACTGACAAGCAGTTGGAAACATGTTTTTCCTCAATACACAGTCTTGAAAACAAGTAGGGCAAGGGTTCAAGAACCATATCGCTCCAGGAGTGTGATTTGAACAAATCTGTAAATCTTCTTTTGAAAGTTATATGATAAACATGCGAGTATTTGGACCTGTGACCAATGATCTGAGAATTGTAAATATTTAAAAAAAATTCCCCATTACCTAGCTGCATTACCAAACATGTTAAAATCTGTTTCCCATGACACTCCTAAATATGACCACAGAAGCTTCTGTAACAGTCCCATCATGAACAGTGTTAAAATCTGAGGGGCCCATGACTAGCGCTGAAATGAATATTTCAAAATCCATGCATGGAAGCTGAAATCAAATATTAAATGGACATTAAAAAAATTGTGCTCCCCTCACCTCAACTCCTCTAGAATAAACATTGATTATGTCTGTCATTCCTTGAGGAAGCAAGGTAACATAAACATGTCATTTGTAAACATGAACTTTCTGCATGACGTAATTTATAAACATCACTAAGCTAACACTCTCTGCTGTCCATCCCTCCTGACATTTCTATCACACAACTATTCCAGGGAACATGCATTTGTGAGAATTCTCCAAGCATTTCAATACAGGATATCTCAAAACAGCCAATAGTTTAGGTACATGAAGGCGAAAAAGAGATTACCGGTATTACAACAGTTTGTTAATCTGAGTCATTGGATTCTGCCAAGTGGATGGGACCAGATCCACCAGATCAAACAAGAATATGACAACCCACATTAACTGACTGTTATAATAAACTGTTTATTGTATGAGATCTGATCTTTAACAATTGAATGTGACACTTAATCCATAACTCTTAATCCGCTGAGTATTTTCAAGATATTTTTCATCAAATTTAGTCATGGCTGCTCTGAAGCAGCCATGACTAGATTCGATGAAAAATTAATCTAAATGTGACACAAGGAATCACTAGTGAAAAAATCCATTCAATTTAGAGGGAAAATTTGACTCAATGTGCCCAAATTATACATTGAAATTGAAATTGAAATTGAAATTTTATTCTGCAGCATACAGATATACAATGTGAGACAAATAAAACAAATTATAAAGTGAGTGTCCTGCCATCCCACACAATTTTCTTTTTCTTGACATCATTGCCCTTTTATTCTTGTCTTCATGGATTCAAATTGAGTGGAACGTTCCCAATGCACACACCGGAAACAAATAAGTTATTACTTTAATGTACATTCTAAAATCGGCGAGGTCAAGAATTAAACCAAATCACCTGGGTTGGGCAAACATGAACCCATATGGGGTTCATATTCGCCCAACCCAGGCGATCCGGACCAATCACCAGAAAGGAGAAGAGAAAGCAAACCCAGTTATCCTTCTTGAGGACCCAACAGACCTCAGAGTGCAGTATTTTTGGTGAGATCTCTTTAAGTTGATATACAGTCGGGACAAAATGGATTGGTACAAATGATTGTGGAAGAATATGAATCTAAAATTGTATCGATTATTTTCTTTTTGAATAAGGGCCTACTATATTGCTGTATTTCAGGGTTTAAATCATTCCATACCTTTGGAAAAGAATGTAACGGTAGGTCCGCCGAGAAACGCGTTCTTGGTTTGTTTGTACGTATATTCCCAGCTTGCCTGGTTTCCATTCCAGAAGGATTTCTGTAAATTTCAAAAGTACCGTCAAAAGACACTGGTAATCTATCATGATACCAATCGAACATGAACAAAAGGACGTGTAACTTATATAAGTCTTCAAATTTTAGTATGCCACATTTTTTAAATAGAGGTTCTGTGTGCGAGGTATATTTTCTGTTCGTTATTATGCGAATAGCCTTTTTTTGCAGAGTAAGAATTCTGCTTGATGGTGCGTGACCCCATACAAGTATACCATACAATAGGTGGCTATGTATAAGTGAAAAATACAGTGTCTTTAGGGCTTTAAAAGGAAGAATTCTTTTTGCCCTATTAAGGGCAAAGATTGCCCTAGCCATTTTCAGACAGATTACTGAAGTATGTTGTTTGAATTTTAGATTCTCGTCCATATGGATTCCTAGGAATTTGACTGTTTTTTCATCGTTCTGGTTTCCAACAAATGGAATATCTGTGTTGTTTAGGGATATTGTTCTACTAGCAGCGTTGTAAGAATCATTTTGAGGGTGCAATAAGATGCATTTTGTTTTATTTGCGTTAAGACATAATCCATTTGCGGAACACCAACATACATATTTCAGAAACAAAATAAACCTTGTGCTGGCCAGGAATATCTGCTAGCAGTATACAAGGAGTTAAGGGCCATGGAGATTGTTTCACCTTATTGCTACAGTTTGACAGTGTCCACATCTTGTGACTTTGCAATTGTTTGTAGGCAAGTCTTGGCTGCCTTCACAGAAACAAAAGCCATGGCACTTTGAATGTAACTTGCATATATACCCAAAGATTGCATGTTGGGGCCAGGCCTGAAAATAGGCAGTCTGACATTTGCAGAATGAGGTTCCCAGAGGGTGAAATTGATGATGCTATCCCATACAGTGGGCCAATTTATCCTCTGGGTACTTCTTTCTGTTTAGTTTTAAGACCCTGATTCAGACTGAGGTTCACAGAGGGTAAATTTAGTGATACTACCCTGCTGTGCAGGGTAGGGTCACTAAATTCACCCTCTGGGGACCTCATTTTGAATATGACAGTCTGTTTATTTTCTGGCTTGGTTGGGGGCACCTTGTTTGTTCTAGAAAAAAAGTCATTCAAGTCGGAATTAGGCCCTTAAGGGTTAATTTATTTATTTATTTATTTATTTATTTATTTATTTATTTATTTATTTATTTATTTATTTGTGTTTAAGGTCACATATTTCTGCAAAATGGCTAATCATGACCACAACATGGAGATAAAGTCAAGTTTAGCCAATCATTTATACCCATGCTGCCCCTTTTTAGAGTACTTCCACCCCAAGCAAGGGATACCCTGTGTACACAGAGCCACCATGCCCCCACAATTGGGCAATAGGGTTTAAGGGTTTTCCCAAGAACACAATGCAGTTACTGCTGATTGGGATCAAACCGTGAACCTTTCGATTTGAAGTTCAATGCTCTAAACACTGAGCCACCCAACTCCCAACTATAGTGCACTTGCAATACAAGTTTAACATCTAGACAATCGTTTATAATTATGTCATCCACCAAAGAGATTTCCACTCCAGGCACTGATTACCGGATTCTATTTTCACCCCCCACTATACGTGAAACATACGCGTGTCCCGGATGAGACAGCAGAGTGGGATATTTCTATCCCACCCACCCCATGTGACATACTTATTTGCATATTTTATTAGGTCGCCGGAACTATTTCATTATCGTCTGCACAATTGTAAATAAACAAAATTGCTTCGCGATTTCCTGCATGTAATCTACGTGCCATTCTAAATCAACAATGTTGATTTGTTTCAATCCCATGTTTCTCTGCAGATTTAATAATATCACTGCGCGAATTTATTGATCGATCAATAATCACACAATGCCCTTTACATTAGAGTTTGACACGCGCAAATTCATTAACCCCTTAACAGACAGTGTTACAAAACAATTTTTTAGTATATACCTATGATATATACCTAACTTTTGTACGATCTTTCTGATGAAATTGTTTGTTTTTTGAAAGGACTACAACTTGATAAATTGGGTATGTGAGCACGTGAACGCCAATTATCTATAATGACGTAATCCTTGTGTGGGGGGAGAAAAATCCTACTCGATGAGTCTGAAGGTGGGAATGGGAAAATCTCACGCCGGGACAAGATATTTGAACCAGACCCTCGGTTTGCCGAGGGTCTGGTTCAAATATCTTGCCGCTCGGGTGAGATTTCCCCACCATCCCACCTCCAGACTCATCAGGGATCATAATAATCCCATCATGGATATCTTTTCTACCACCGTAAAAAGCATGCTTCACATCTTGGGGTTCAAACGAATACATTCATTATACTTGACAATGCTCAAAATTAATAAACAGTATTTTTAATTTACCTGAGCTCACGTCACCTTTCCCTCTCTCTTTGCACAAAGAGGTCAAAATAATGCAATTTCAAGCTGCAAATTTCCCCATAATGCAACTGAGAACTTAATTAATTGTCATGTATGACAAAGCTCATATTTGCAGATTGAAATTTTGAAATCTTTTTTTTTTAATGTTTATTAGGGATTAATGACACTTTCAACATCAAGGGTCACATTGTGTCGAACAGATTTAAAGGTGGAGGTACCAGGAAAGAATCACCAGGTAGCAGAAAGTAACTGTCAAGACCAGAGAAAAAAATCTTGAATTTTGAGAAAACCTATTTATCTTACAATCAACATGTATTTTGACTGTATTAACTCCGCAACTGTCGTGTATCCGACCCCCTGATACAGATCGGATACAAGCACGTTCCTTTCGCGTGAGTTCCTCTTTTTGTTCATCCGTAAGAATAAATAGTTTGTTATATATTTGTCTACATTCTTGACTTATCCCCAATATAATGTAAGATAAAATGCTTATTAGCATTATGTGGATGTACAAAATATGTATCCGGTATCCGAGTCTCGCTCCGGGTTCTAAGGGTAGATCACGACTCGTCTTCGACTCGTCGTGATCTGCCCTTAGAACCTGGAGCTCGACTCAGATACATATTTTGTACATCCACATAATGGTAATAATCTCTATTTACCGTTCATCTGGATATAATAAAGAGGACCAATTACAGTACAGCCATCATGGATGGGTCAAAATCTACAGGTGGTCATTTTTCCACGCATATAATTCAGAGATGATCCACTATGACACCTTGCCAAGTTTTCACCAATGAAGCACAGGGGTAACCAGTACATCATCCCTTGGGTGATATCTCAGTGAGATCAATATTAGGCGAGACGTTAACCGAGCCTAATATTGATCTAACTTCGCCTCACCTGACACCATATCCGACCACTAAACGTCACAAAACTTATAATACACTGCGCCACCATGCCCCAACATGAGCTATCAGCATTAAGTGTATTGCCCAAGGACACAACAGTTACCACTGGTGAGGATCGACCTGTCAAACTTTTGGTCCAATTCTCTAACCACTGAACTACTGCCTTCTCCTTTGATATCAGTCTTCAGAGAGTTATATTTATTTATTTATTGGTGTTTAAGGTCACATACTTATGCACTATGTCTAATCGTGACCGTGACAGTTTTATGGGTGGAGGAAGTTGTAGTACCCGGAGAGAACCACTGAGCATCGATGAGCAACTGTCAGCTCCTCAACATTCTAACTCTGTTCAAGCTCTGCTCAAGCAGGGTTACAGCGGTTGAAGACTTGTGCACCATTGATATGCAGTACGCCTTAGTACATGGCGTCATCGTGCCCTCGGACACAACGCAGGTCGTCCTGGCCAGGGATCGAACTCGGGACCTATAGCATGGAAGTCCAACAGTCTACCACAGAGCCATCGCGCTCCCCTTCAGAGAGTTAAATGATATTTGGTAAACATACAGAACCACACGTTTGAATAGGTTAAGAATTATCGCACGAGATTGCTTTGGCCCAGGATATCAGGAGAGACAAAGGCTCGAGTGATATCCTGGGTCAAAACAATCGAGAGTGATAATTCTTAACTCGATCATTCAAACGTATGTGTGGTTCTGTATTTATCACACACCTCCCATGGACATGTAACAACCAGTCTACACAAAAATTGAACTTAAAGAACTCTTCAACTGGATAATTGCTGCATTTTCTTCGTTGCCAATGAGACATCACTATTAGTTGGCCGGGTACCAACCCTAATTTGCTTTTTAATTTTTACGGCATTCAATTGATCAAAAGCAATAGATACCGATCAGTGTCACAGTCATGATGATCGAACTTCAAATACTGACTAAACTGCAGGAAATAACACAACAAAAAGTTTTTAAATAGCAAATAAGTTCAGCACACTCCATCATGATATGACCAGTTGTGGAAAGTATTTGTCAACGAACAAGCAGTCAGAATGTTATTTTTATTTTGTAAATGTTTGACTCGAATCGGATTGTTTAAATATCCCAGGTAAGCAAATCTTAATGAGGAAGTTGGAATTTCTAAGCAATCTCAACTCAGGTGCATTCGACCAATGATTGACGTGATTTATTTAGACGGGTTCCTTCTCTGTTTACATTGGAAACGAAATCGAACGTGTTTTGTATCAACATATGTGCAATACAACTTATTTTTATCGTACAGGCAGAACAGTAGAAATCCTGTGTTTTACATTAATAGGTGTGTGATAAAAAAAAATTCAGTTTGTTATCTTGACTGGTGAAGATACTGAAGTCTGACTGTGGGGGAAAAATCTTTTCTTTTTTTGGTATTTGAAAATCTCTAGGTTTTAAAGTAATGACAGGCCTGCTATTCTTAAAAATGTAGGAGGGCTAAAAATCGCTCCCCTTTCATAGCCTAGGGGAGCGATTAGCTCTCCTTAAGCTTACAAAATCTAAAAGTGACAAAATGAAGTTTTACTATTAATGAAATCTGCCAAGTGGGCATTGTACATTTTATTTAGTGCTGCTAATAAGGTAGTATCTGTGAGACGGCTACACTGCCCCTCCCACACCTCCGGGCCTCGACAAGGCTCGGGGGTGTGGGAGAGGCAGTGTGGCCATCTTACAGAGACCATTAACATAGCAGAGATCTGAAAAGATGTGGGTTTCAAAAATAGGCGGTTATGGTAATCATTATTTTCTAAGGCCAGGGGGGCTAGTTTTCGCACTCCTTAATTTTTTTAAGGCGGGCAGCAGGCAAGCGAATAAATCGCTCTCCTGAAAATGCCAGGCCTGTAATGAATTGAAAATAAATATATAAAGAATGAACCAAACAGTACAAATTGGGTTAATAATTGTCTTGTTCTCATCAATCATCTCGAAAGAAATATGACAACTATTTACTCATTCAACAACATTACAGACCATAAATAAAGAACATGGCCATTTACTCAAAATGCCCTTAACATAAACTTATATTTCTAGAAACATGATAATTAATCCCTTGAGTGCAACAAGGAACTATCTAATAATAATAATAATAATTTTAAAGCCTGAAATCCACACAAAATGCTCTGTAGTTGTAAGAATTCTAAAATGCCTTAACCCTTTGGGGCCTAATTCTGACTTTGATAACTTTTTAATGTAAAGGAACATGTGCCCCAACATGCATTGTTTGGGTAAACTCAAAACTTGTTTTCTAAGTACCTTGTCAGTTGTTTCTAGGCAAGTCTTGGCTGGCTCTGTTGGCAGCCAAGACTTGACTAGAATCAACTGCAAAGCCACTGGAGGTGAAGCTTCAAAGTATAGCGAAAATGTATAAAAATCTTCAGGCCCTTCATGGTTAAGGAGATAAAAAAAAAAAAAAAAAAAAAAGATTAAGAGTTTGTTTTTGTGATTATAAGTGAGTCAGTTGGGGCAATGTCAAGCCATGATCAGCAACCAGCAGCCATGCTGGCATCTGTTTTGTTTTTGGTGTTGTGAACAGAGTTTATGCTGCTCATCGCTATTGCCTATCTATATCTACTCTAGAATATTTAGTATTAAGCATTACATATTGCCTTGATGTACTCATGGGGCGATATATTTTATAATGACAATATACCTTAGCAGGGTTTCTGCTATACCGGCACAGCGGCCATCAACTGGCCACATTCCTGACAAGGGAACCTTCCAAACGTTAATCAAAAACAAAGATGTTAAAATTCACCCTGACCTGCCCGATCGCTGAGAAATAATTGATTCACAGATTGTTGAAGCGCCATTTCTAGACTTCTTTTGAACATTTCCATACACAAATGTTGTAGAAGTGTACTCTGATGGTGCGATTGTTCCATGAGTCCTACATAACTTAATCAATCCCCAATGAAAAGCTAGACAAACTGTAAACAATAACTTTATTGAATATTAAATGTGTTACATCACAAAACTGTGCAATATGTTTGGTCAGGATGTGCACTATGCGTAATTAATGTGAGTTGTAAAACTTCATTCAGTAGTAAATACATGTATCATTATGTGACATTTTGTTTTCTGACCAATCTTATTACTCCAATATTTACCCAAAACAAGCACCGTGTTAAAAAAGCATGAACTTCTGTAGAGTGTAGATCTGCTGTCAGCGTTAATTAAAATGACACAACAGTTTGTAGGTATACTGTTTACACCTCATTTGTGTGGTTTAATTAGTGTAATGGAATCTCGCATCTATTTTCTTGAAAATTACAGAAGTGCGAAAAAGAGAGCTTCTTGTTTCCAATTTAGAAGTTCGAAAAAGCATGAGTGCGATAGCGCACCTCAAATCGACAGCACTGAAATTTATTGTGTAAATGAAAGATTTTTCTTTTTGGAAATGTTCTGTTTTCGAAATAACAGCAATGTACAGCATATCAAAATATTTCTTTATTGAGTAACAATTCTTCCAATATATTTAACAGTATGTATTATTCTTTGGGTTTTTTTACCAAATTTCTTGCCGGTACTCAAGGTAAACTGTTTGATATTTGCGGAACATCACTGGTCACTGGATCGGCAAAGCTCACCTTACTTCATGTCAACTCAAGAATAGGCCCGACCCCAGTCGCCCTCCTTTAATGAAATAAGGTGGACCAAAAATGTCCCCCCAGGACCCATTTTAGGCGGACCCTTCTGCAATTATGATAATGACAAGCCTGAACATCGTAACTCCGCACTGCAGCACACGCAGGGTTAGATTGGTTGAAGACATGCACACCCTCTATGTGCAGTATGCCTTAGTACACGGCGTCAACATGCCCCCATGTGGAAGATCGGGGTTAAGTGCCTTGCCCAAGAACACAACGTGGGAATCCGAATCGATTGCTCAGACGGTCACCCATCGGGGCTCGATGTTGCTTAACTTCGGTGATCTGATGAGAACCGGTTACCGCAATGCCAACCTCCCCCCCCCCCCCCCCCCCCCCCCCCCCCCCATTTCACACTAAATTCTCTTAAATTCAACCACTGGAGGCTAAATTCCAACTTTGCAGAGTCTATTGTTTCAAATGAATTGCCTCAGTCTGCCAGTTGTAAATCTGTAAGTTTGTGCATATAAATTCTTTCAATTAACAGGTTCAGTGCTAGAAGCCACCCTCAAGGCTTTCAAATAAATGAGGGTACCACAGCAAAAGCCATCATTTTTCTTGGTCATGTTTCAAATTCAGTCAAACGTAAACTAGAAAGTGTTTTAGCACACTAAAACATATGTCTCCCCTTCCTTTTGGGGTCAGAAGTCAAGGTCACAAGCAGTTCATCAAGGTAGCGGACATGCGGTTTCATGGTGACACATCCACATGTCAAAAAAAAAAAATTCTGGTCTGGACAGTTACTCCCTATTTAAAGTACATAAATTTGACCTTGAGGTCAAGGTCACATGAAGGTCATGATGACATGTGGTCTCATTGTGATACATCCACATGTCAATCATCTAAGTCCTAGGTCAAAAAACAAAAAAGTTCTGATCTGGACAATTATTCCCTATTTGAAGTACATAAATTTGACCTTAAGGTCAGAGGTCAAGGTCACATGTAGGTCATCAAGGTAGATGACATGCGGTCTCATGGTGACACATCCACATGTCAAATAACCAAGTCCTAGGTTAAAAAACAAAAAAATTCTGGTCTGGACAATTACTCCCTATTTGAAGTACATAAATTTGACCTTGAGGTCAAGGTCACATAAAGGTCACGACATGCAGTCTCATGGTGACACATCCACATGTCAAATAACCAAGTCCTAGGTAAAAAAACAAAAAAATTCTGGTTTGGACAATTACTCCCTATTTGATGTACATAAATTTGACCTTGAGGTCAAGGTAACATGAAGGTCACAATGGTATGCGACACACTGGCTCATGGTGATACATCCACGTGCTAAATATCTAAGGCCTGGCTCAAAAGACAAACAAGTTTTGGTCTGGACAAAGTTTCCTTGAAAAAAGCACAAATCTGACCTTCAGATCAAAGGTCAAGGTCACATGAAGGTCACAAAGGTACGCTACACACTCATGGTGATACATCCACATGCCAAATATCTAAAGCTTGACTCGAAATACAAAAAAAGTTCTGGTCCAGACAGTTTCCCTTAAAAAAGCGCATAAATCTGACCTTCAGGTCAAAGGTCAAGGTCACATGAAGGTCACTATGGTACACTGCACACCGGTTCATGGTGATACATCCACATGCCAAGTATCCAAGGTGTAGGTCACAAGACAAAAAAGTTATGGCCCGGACAAAGTTTGTGTGATGTTTCCCTTAAAAAAACACATAAATCTGATCTTCAGGTCAAAGGTCAAGGTCACATGAAGGTCACTATGGTACACTGCACACCGGCTCATGGTGATACATCCACATGCCAAGTATCTAAGGTGTAGGTCAAAAGATAAAAAAGTTATGGCCCGGACAAAGTTTGTATGAGAAGAAGAAGACGAAGAAGAAGAAGAAGAAGAAGAAGAAGAAGAATATGCACTAAAACAATATGTCTCCCTTCTGGGAAGGGGAGACATAATAACATTTTGTTCGTATAAATTTGTTTATTTCAAGTTATTGGAGAGTGCCTGTGGGCACTCTCAATAACTTGTAATAAAACGAATTTTGATTTTCATATTCAGACCACTAAAAATATTCTCACCCCTCAACCTGTTAATGATTTCTTTTGGTGACATTTTATCAGAGGCTTTTTCTGTAGAGACATTTTCATCTAGATTGATGTCCTAGATATTGCTAGTAATCATCTACTTTCTTACAAGATTAGATTTGATTTATGTATTTATGTACTTATTGGTGTTTAAGGTCACATACTTATGCACAATGGCTAATCATGACCGTGACAGTTTTACGGGTGGAGGAAGCCGGAGTACCCAGAGAGAACCACCAAGTGATGATGAGCAGCTGCCAGCTCCCCAACATTGTAACTCCACACTGAAGCACAGGCAGGGTTAGATTGGTTGAAGACATGCGCACCATCGACAAGCAGCATGCCTTAGTACACAGCGTCATCTTGCCCCCATGTGGACAATCGACGTTAAGTGCCTTGCCCAAGGACACAATGCGGGAGTCCAAATCGATCGCTCAGATGGTCACCTGTCTGAGGACTAACCTGGCTCGATGTTGTTTAACTTCGGTGATCTGACGAGAACCGGTTACTGCAATGCCACGGTGCCCCCATTACAATTGATACCTGGACTTATGTATTACAAATGAAGGCCTGTAGTACTGAGTTAAACTCGGCTTTTTGGGGGCGCTGTTTCACCAATCTGGAGTACCAGTACAGTAAATGTTAACTGAACAAGAGCATTGTTGCTCTTCAGTCACTAGATAACCCCGAATCTCCCTCGGAGATCGGGGACATAATAAACACAAAACCAGAAGAATGATGGTTGACTTAATGCAGCAATAAATGTTTCTGGTTCACTCAAGTACAATTGGGGGGTTAATGGGTTATATAATATTTATTCCAAATCAACTTGGGGTCAGTGGAGCTCTATTTGCTTCACTGATTCCCAATGTTCAATCATGTTTTAGAAAGGATAGTTCCATTTGCATGCTGCCGTCATGGCCAATGAGATTTTACAGGGAATTCTGGTCACATGATCATCTCGTTTTGTGATTCGTTCACTGACAAAAACGTTGAGGTTACAAGTGTTAAAAATCCCTCCCACCTCAACCCATCCATTGGAGTCCTGACTTGGAGCGATGTGGGTTTTGCTTCCCCATCTTATCCTATATCGGTTTTGTGGGCGTTTTATTTATGCCGCCCACTTTGCTCTTGTCAGGCTAGTTTTCCCTTCGAAATTCCTCACTACTGTAATTAATATTCATGTTAGTGAATTATCTGTTCGGCTACACTGTACGTTATCCAAAATGATTTAAGTAATAAATTCTACATTACAATGTCGTCCTTAAATGCATTTATGTGTTATTTTCTGTTCATAAAATGTATTCCCTTAGTCATATGTAGCTCTTATTGCAGCATAAAAAGTTATGTCACAACTACTGCATTCACATTTATTTATCCACAAACAAATTTCCATGAAGTGTTGAGTTTTTTAACTAGTTGAGTGCTAGAAACCACTATCAGGGCTTAAAAAAATTGGGGTACAAGGACAAAAGCCATTGTTTTCCTTGCTCATCTTTCATATTCAGTCAAACGCAAATAATATTTTGTTTATATAAATACAGATTATCATGATAATGTGCATGTCCTGTGATTTGTATCAGATTCGAGGTGGTGTCCAGAATTTGATCTCAACGAGCCAGCTTTGCCGGTGAGTTGTGATCCCATTCTGGACACCACCGAGAAGCTGATGCAAATCACAGGACATGCACATTATCATATGACTATGACATTTTTACCCTAAATATCACTACTGTTTGACGATGTTTTCCAAACTGTTGTATCACACCGGGTGAGATTTTTCCGGATCAAAAATCCATATCACACTCCCACGGAAATATCCGAGAGTTTCCGTGAATAGTTTTCGTAACTAGGGAAGTCGTTGTTGTTTTGTCTGCTATTTTGTAATCGGCTTTTCACCGCATATTAATTAAAATGGCAAATTTGGGTGAATTTGACATCGAAACAATGTCATGTGATAAACATATCATCATAACAGTGTGTTGATCCGTGTCGTAGTATCATGTCGAGTTGAGGTGGCCAGATTTTTGGATCACACGAGCTGTGGCAGCTCGTCTGATCCAAAAATCTGGCCACCTCAACTCGACATGATACTACGACACGGATCAACACACTGTTATGATAATATCTATTTATCATGATAATTCATTTATCTAACAATTCTCTCACATAAACAGATTAAATTTTAAATTATTAAACAGTTTTGGAACATAATGTTGGGCAAGAAAAAGTTTTTAAAAAACCCATATTTTATGGAACAATATTGTTGTGCACTTTAACAAACAATGTGTAATGCGGTCATCGCAAATTTTCAAAGTTGCATTGTAAAATTATTCACTCTCAATGTCACTTCCTATGATAATACGCTTGAATTTACAAGTGTATAATATTCAATTGCGCACTTTCTATTTAATGTGGAGGGGGGTCATTGGCTATTAATAGTTCTGTCGCTAATTGTAAGGAATTTTGGTTTATTTTGTAAGCGATCAGCTGAGTCGATCACTGAAACACACATAGAATGTATTCATGCGCCTGTTATGATAGCCCGTCGCATTACTAGAAATGAGTCATCTATATGGTACGGAATCAGAATGAGTCGTCTATGTGATACGGAATCGGAACACATTATGTGATACGTACCGTTTCTCGTGGTTTTCACGCCAAAATGTATATGGATGTTAGATAAATACGTTTTATTACAAACTATTGGAGAGTGCCTGTGGTCACTCTACAATAATTCGTAATAAAACAAATTTTCAATAAATTAAGACCACCAAAAATAATCTTGCCCTCAACCAGTTAACTATAATACCTACTTTCTAATACTCCCACTACAGGTCTACATCATCAAGGCCTGCTTTCCACGAAGGCATTCTTTGATAATTTAGTTGGAATATTTTATCACTCGGGACTTGAGCCATCAGTTGAGAGAAATCAGGTTTACACACCACCCCCACCCCCAATCTGTCATCTTTGCAATGTCCCTACATTTTATTAAGAATTGAATGCAATTTTTATAATCTTTATTGGAGTATGAACGTGTGGGAATGGGTACAAATTATGTATGAATCCCGAAGGGATTCATACAATTTGTACCCATTCCCACACGTTCATACTCCAATAAAGATTATAAAAAACGCATTCAATTCTTATAATTACATTCTGTAACTGTTTAAACTACTTTTTACCAAACAACAAAGCAGAAAGACGAAATAAAACATGTACGAATGAACGAGGCGAAAAACCACCCTCACATAAAAATTTTTAATTTTTAATTTTCACAACATTAGAAATGGAAACGAGTATTTTAGTAACAGGCTTTATGCCACAGTTGGGAAATGTCACTAAAGAAACAGCAGCGGAGTTGATCACTGCGAGAGGCACTAAAAGTTAAAAACCCACCCAAACATTGCCCGAATTACATTCTGTCAACTGCGCTCTACCGTAAATGCGGGTCAAAGTTCGACCAAATGTATTCATTGGAAAATGAATTACATTTGGTCATGCTGTTTTCACCCAGCTGACCAATGGGAATTGAGTATTTGGGCCCAAAACGTATAACTACATTAACAATGTAATTATTCAAGCATACACAACACGGCAACCTCTGAATTATTCATCAAAGGAAGTTTCAGCTTTCGTACAAGAAGACTGACCAGAATTTATGAGATATTAACCTTTTACCCAACATAACGATCAAAACTGGCAAGCATTATTCACAAAAATTGTCATTCAATTTTCATTATTTTTTTCATTATTTGCAGGGGGGCCACTAAAAATTTGCAAGACATGACGTCCTATTTTTTATTTGGCTCCTTTTTACACCAACCCACCATGTGCAAATTTTCTACTACCATTCTCAGACACCCACCCCCCACTCTCCCATTAAAATCCAAAATAAACTTATAAACTTAGTAGGCACAGCTGTCTTTAGGGGGTTTTCATAATGTTCTTAAACTGGTACCACCAATTTAAACCTCTGTGGGCCCCAATTTACAAATGACAAGCTGTTCATTATCAGGGTTGGCCAGAGCAGGTGTACATATACGGGAACAAATTTTCATTTGAATTGTTCCAAAAATAATGTCTGCACATTTTCTACATTTCGAACAAGACACCCACCCCCTACTAACGTGTGACATTTTCCCAAATTAAGCCCAATATTCTCACATATAAAGCCTCCTGATGTTGTATTTATGTTAAGAGTGTGATGTACAACATCATCTTTAAGGTTTGAAACACAAATGACGGTATATATTAGCTGATATATTGATATATTTTTTAAAAATTCAAAAAATTGCACAAGTTGGAAATGCACATTTTTGGCGCACTCAAGAGACCCACCCACTCCCAGGGGATTTTTGGTGCCCCCCCCCCCCACCCCTGTTATTTGCCTCAAAAAACATAGCTTATGACCCCTCATTGGAACAAGCTCGTTGAGCTTGTTCCAATGAGGGGTCATAATCTATGTGTTTGATGCAAAAAATGAAAAAAAAGAGTTCTTCAATAATTTTGTTTGCAAGTGTCGTCTGCTTTTCGTGTTAGGTAAAAGGTTAAGGAAGAAAAAAATGACGTAACTGGGTATGGTTACATTGTCACAACGGTTCATTCCCACTAGACCAATTCCCCTTAGACCAACTCATGCGTTCTACTTTTAAAATAATTCTATATCAATAATTTGATATATTTATAAATATTTATAAATGTATTTAATGTTATTGATATTCAATCCTGAAAATAGGCAGTCTGTCATTTGCAGAATGAGGTTCCCAGAGGGGGAATTTGCTGATACTATCCCATACAGTGGGTCAGTTTATCCTCTGGGTACCTATTTCTGTTTGCGATCTTAATTCAGATTGAGGTTCACAGCTGTGCAAGGTAGCATCACCAAATTCACCCTCTGGGGACCTCATTTTTCAGATGATAGTCTGCTTTTTTTCTGGCCTGTTGATATTTTATAAACTGAAATGTTATAAACCTATATTTTTTGTATGTTATGTGTATAAATATTTTTTTTATCAAATAAAGTGCTTATCAGTAAATAAATGCTTTCTTAATTATCCTTAATCAACCCTTAATCAATAACAGTATGTAGTTGGTCTAAGGGGAATTGGTCTTTTGAGAATTGACCTAAAGGGAATTGGTCTAGTGGGAAGACACTGTCACAACTAAAAATATATTTTCAGAAATTTAACTTACCAGTGATTCACGCCTATAATTAGCTAAGATTGTCTCTAAATCTAAAGAGCTTGTCCTCCTTTTCAAAGCAGAGGAAATACTATCAATGGATTGTGTCAAACCACTCAGTTGTTGCAGTGAATCAGTTAAACCAACTACAGAATCATTCACAACACTATCACCACTTTCAGAAGCATCCTCATGAAAAAATTCATTTGTTTCCATTACTGATGAATCCTCTTTCAAATCAGCTCTCTTTTTATGTCTGACAACATTATAATCTGGTCTGTCTGGTATACTCAATGAATATGACTTTTCAGGTTCCAGTAATGATAGTTTCCTTAAAGTATCTGATAGACTGTCCAATGTCTTATCAACATCTTTAATTAGTAATTTTTTTGACACCTTAGGTTTTGATTCTGAACTTTTACGCCTGTTTTTCTCATTACTTGATTTACTCATTATTTTCTCATATAACCTGGACTTTCGGGGTTCAGGATTAGAGTCTGTATGTATTGTATCGAATACGCTGTCAGAGGGTTCCACAGTTGGAGGGCTTTTACAAGACATGGGTGAAAGAGTTCGTGATTCCAAACTGCTATTACGCCGGAGAACAACACTGCTCGGTTTAGTTATTTTATTTGCACTTGAATCTGACTTTGCTGATCCAGAACTCAGTTGTCTCTGTCTGGAAGATGGCGTACTAGGCCTACCAGCAGATGCTTCTACTGCAATTGGACTCAGCACCCTGGGTACATTTGATTTTGATTCAATACTGCTAAGTCGTCTTGAGGCATCAGATCTACTTGTTTTATTATTTGTACTACTTTTATCGGACTCCAAACTGGCTCGCTTTTTCATTTGTGAGCTACGGGTTGGAGCCATTAATGAGCTGCTGGCTCCCTTATTCATTTTAGAAGGGTTTACTGTGTGTATAGTCAAAATGTCTCTTGATGATTCTGAGGTGAGACTAGAAGAAGAATTAGTTCGGTGTTTAATTGGTTTATGGTCAACTGACTGTACACCATTTTGCTGGGTTTTATGTATTGGAGTCAAATCAACATAATACTTGGCTGGATCATCATCATCCATCTTCTACAGCGAGCTGAATTATATTTTTTGTACCTAGAATGCCAGTGAAAAACGTATGTTCAAGAGCTGATGGTCATGATTGCCATAATATTAGCTTTACAGGTCTGAAATAGGGTACACAGTCCCATTTCCTCTGTGAGAATTTTATGTACTTTGAACCTGTGGCTCAGGGTATATAAAGGGGGGTGTGTACCCTGCCAAAGACCTCATAATGAATTTGTCATACTGCAAAAAAGTAAGCGGAAGTACTCTGTTAGATCACTTTTTATATAAAATTCAAAGATAGTGAGCAGTTTTTTTTAACTGGTAGAGTGTTGGAAGCCCATATTTGGGCTTTATTCTGTAGCGCAGGTGCTGCAACTTAATGGCTTCGTATTCTGTGGATGTGTGTAATATTATTTTAGAATTGAAATTATTTAGTCTGTGAGGATTTGCCTTGTTACAATTTATGGGAGAGTGCCACAAGGCACTCTCCCATAAATTATAACAAGGCAAAGAGACGTGGGCAAATTTGGAGAACCAAAAATAATTTAGCACTCTAACAGTAAACTGGTAGAGTGTCAAATTTTTTTGGTTGTCAAAATTCTGTCCACAAGTTATTGCCTTGTTACAATTTATGGGAGAGTGCCCCTAGGCACTCTCCCATAAATTGTAACAGGCCAAATCCACCCAGACTAAATAATATCACATTAAAAATTAATTGAAGTGCATCTACAGAATATGAAGCCTTTAACTGTGGCAGCCGAACCTCAGTATAAAGACCAAAAATGGGCTTCCCGCACTCAACCAGTTAAGTGAAATGTTTAGGAAACATTTTAGCTGCTGAGGTGTTATTATATTTGTGTTAGGCCACAAAACAAATAGGTGTGCTTCTAGTTGCCCAACCAAACCATATTTTTGGCATGACCCCAACTGTTCATCGGCAGAATAAAAATTCTGTACTGCAACACCGAAAACAAATTGTAGATTTAATCAGAAATCCTAATATGCTAACAGTGACAATGTTAGCTCTTCCATTTTCACTGTATGCTGTTTATTTAGAGAAGGTTTTAAGCTATAATTGGTCTGTGACTTCCAAGTTATGAGGTCATTTAATGACTTAAATGTGGGGCTGAATGTGGGGCTGAAGAGACTCTTTCCACAAAAATTTTATCCTGTTTGATCAGTCCAAAAACTAATGACAAGAATTATAGAAACTTTATATAACCAGTTCATTTCTTGGAAGTGCATGTTTTGAATACTATGGGCTTTAACATCATTTGTCACCTCACGGTGAAATGATCAGCACTGACCAATCACTGCAACTGGAGATGGTCTGTCGCCGCTATACCCCCAGCGTGGCATATCGGGTGGGTGACTGATAAGGAACATTCAATTTTTCTAAGTAAAAAAAAAATCCAATATGGCCACCAGTTGGCCATCTTGAAAGTGAGCAGGAAAAAAATTATGTCACGCACTTCCCCTCATCATGTTGATCATTTTTGTGAAGCTTCACGAAAATGTGGCTAAAACTGCAGAAGCAGTTCACTCCACAAGTTTACATAAAAAAAATCCAAAATGGCCACTAGTCAGCCATCTTGAAACCGAGCGGGAAAAGAATTATGTCACACACTTCCCTTCTTCATGTTGATCATTTTTGTGAAGTTTCATGAAAATGTGGCTAAAACTGTGGAAGTAGTTCGCTCCACAAGTTTACATGTGCAATGGATCGACAACCACAACGACAGACCGACAAGTTGACTCCTATATACCACCCCACCCCATTTTGTGGGGGTATAACTATATATAACCAATTCATTTCTTGGAAGTGCATGCCTAGAATACTATGGGCTTTAACATCATTAGTCACCTCACGGTGAAATGATTAGCACAGACCAATCACTGCAATAAGCCTAATTTATCTGGGGAATGTAACTGGTATGGCTGAACTGAATGTATAAGGTGGGTGGCACTGTAGCATGAAAGGAGGGGAGAGGACAATAGTCTCCCCACCAACTCTTACATTTTTGTCACTGACTCACTGCTAGATTGTCTGAATCATTATGAAATTTTGATGCAATGTTTATGTCCTTGCAACTATTGAACATGCAAAGCACTTGGGTCAAGGCCATGACAAACCCTTGGGGCATAAGCAATTATTTTGTGAAGCATGAACATTATCAATCACATACCGCTGAGTCATAAGCAATTACTGGATGGAGTATGAACAAGATCAGTCTATGAAAAAGATCAGTCAACTGAATATTTTTTTAGGACCAAACAAAGTTAGAATGGAGAAACAAAGAAATGAATAAACAGTCTCTGACCTTGATCTTTCAGAAATGACCTTAAATCAAGGTATTGACTCACCCCTGAGTAATAAGCAATCATTATGTGAAGTATGAACAAGATCGGTCATTTGAATACTTTTTTTGTGGACTGAACAAAGTCAGAATTGAGAAACAAACAATCAGATGGCGCGTCACCTTGACCTTGGAACAAGGACCTTGGGTCAGAGTCATGAAACATGAAGAAGATCAATCCAATGACAATTTTCTATGAAATGAACAAAGCATGAATGGAAGAACAGTCTGAATGGAAGAACAAACAAACGAATGTCCTGTGACCATGACCTTGAAACTATGACCTTGGGTCAAAGGTCATGACATGCCCTTGAGTCAGAAGCGAGCATTGTGTTAAGTATGAACAAGATCAGCCCTTTGCATAATTATAGACTGGACAAAGTTAGAATGAAGAAACAAACGAATGGTCTATGACCTTCTTGAAGCCATGAACTTGGGTCAAGATCATGACAAACCCATGGGTCATGAGCAATCAATGAATTAAGTATTAAGAGGATTGGTCCATTCAATGATTTTTTATGGACCAGATAAAACTAGAATAGAGAAACAAACGAATGGTATGTGACCTTGACCTTGAGAGCTATCACATTTGGTCATGATCATGACACACTCTAGGATCATAAGCAATCTTTGAGTGAAGTATGAACAAAATCAGTCCATTGAATGATATTTTATGGACTGGACAAAGTAACAATGGAGAAACAAACAAACAAATAAATGGCCTGTGACCTTGACCTTAACTCAAGATCATGACACATCCTTGGGTCATTAGCAATCATTGTGTGAGGTATGAACAGGATCAGTCCATCGACTAATTTTTTTAAGGACAGGATAAAGTTGTGACAGATGCACAGACACAAAGACAAAGCGGCTACTATATTTTCAGAGAGCATAAAAATCAAAGTTTAATCAGGAGGGCTATTGTTTAACAATCCTTTAAAACCTGGCATGTGCATCCCATATGGACTGATTTCCTGCTTGCACCTTTTGTTGTAAACCAAAGTACATTGTTGAGACAGACATGAATTGGTTTTAACTCTTAATCCGCTGAGTATTTTTAAAATATTTTTATTATGCCCCCAACTTGAAAAGTCGAAGGGGTGTCTAGTGGACACCATTGTCTATCCGTTCATCCATCCGTACCAACATTTTCCCTTGTATCACAGCCACTGCTACTCTGATTTGAATATTTGATGTTGTGATGGAGCATCATGGGGGAATGATACCTGTGTAGCGTAAGTTTCCTCTATACATTATTTCCAGATTTATGGACTTAAGCTATTAAGCAGCCATGACTATATTTGACGAAAATATCTGAAAAATTTAACTCAAGAAATGTCAAAAAGTTGATTAAATTTACTGATGGAATATTTGGTTTAACCCTTTACCTAACGCAGACGATATCAAAATTTATTATTTTAAATATCATTTTTTTAATTTTTTCAAAAAATTTCAACAAAACCATATCATGTGACCCCTCTTTGGAATGAGGTCGATGAGCTCTTTCCAAAGAGGGGGCACATATGGTTTTGTTGAAATTTTTAAGTATAATTTTGGCATTTTAACCCTTTACCCAACGAATCGCACGCATCCGCCCGCGTAATATGCAAATTCAGCAGCTGAAAAAATATTATTTTTCGAAAAATTTCAACAAAACCATATCATGTGACCCCTCTTTGGAATGAGCTCATCGAGCTCATTCCAATGAGGGGTCACATGATATGGTTATGTATATATATGTATATATATATGTATATATGTATATATAAAGTATAATTTTGGCATTTTAACCCTTTACCCAACGAATCAGCCGCATCCGCCCGCGTAATATGCAAATTCAGCAGCTGAAAAAATATCATTTTTCGAAAAATTTCAACAAAACCATATCATGTGACCCCTCTTTGGAATGAGCTCATCGAGCTCATTCCAAAGAGGGGTCACATGATATGGTTTTGTTGAAATTTTTTGAAAAAATTAAAAAAATGATATTTAAAATAATAAATTTTGATATCGTCTGCGTTGGGTAAAGGGTTAAACCAAATATTCCATCAGTAAATTTAATCAACTATTCGACATTTCTTGAGTTAAATTTTTCAGATATTTTCATCAAATATAGTCATGGCTGCTCATCGGGCTCATTCCAAAGAGGGGTCACATGATATGGTTTTGTTGAAATTTTTCGAAAAATAATATTTTTTCAGCTGCTGAATTTGCATATTATGCGGGCGGATGCGGGCGATTCGTTGGGTAAAGGGTTAAAATGCCAAAATTATACTTATTCTAGAGACACAAGATTTGCGCCAACAGCATGCAAGGCATTAATCAACTGGGCACTGACGCTAGATTTATCCTAATGTATTTTAGAACAAACCCCCAAAACATCCACTTACACTCATTCCTTCACAAAGCCAGGGAACCGGTACTCTACCAATGACTGGAAGTGGGAATCAGTTTAGTCACTTGACCTGAGTTTTGATATTACATGCAGCTAGGCAGCCGAGACAATGACATGTTACAGTTTCACCAAATCCCCACCCAACACTCCCAACACTTTAAGACAGCTGTCTATGGCCCTGAGATTATTTTTTGTTGATTATTTATTATTATTTTTTATTGGTGTTTAAGGTCATATACTTATGCACAATGGCTAATCATGACCGTGGCAGTTTCACGGGTGGAGGAAGCTGGAGTACCCGGAGAGAAGCACCACGCAAAGACGAGCAGCTGCCAGCTCCCCAACATCGTAACTCCGAACTGCAGCACAGGCAGGGTTAGATTGGTTGAAGACATGCCTACCATCGACGTGCAGTATGCCTCAGTACACGGCATCATTGAGCCCCCATGTGGGCAATCAGGTTTAAGAGCCTTACCCAAGGACACAACGCGGGAGTCCGAATTGATTGCTCAGATGGTCACCCATCCAATGATTAACAGGGCTCGACGTTGCTTAACTTCGGTGATCTGACGAGAACCAGTTACTGCAACGCCACCGCACCCCCATGTTTTGTTGGGTTCATTCTCTTTATTTGTCATTGATTTTCACAATATAACCATTGTTTTCATCTGATCTTATTTAACTAGCACTTAAGAAGGCAAATGGCTGGGAAGGTCTACAATGGGCAGATTCAAAACTGTTTGGATAATTTTGCTGTTCATTGTAGAAGACTCAGGTGGACATATCAGCTTTGTCAATTTTTTTTTTTTTTTTTTTTTTTTTTTTTTTCCAGTATCATGTCTTCACAGGGTAGGCGTTGGTAATTTATTTTCATTTGACCATATAGATCACTGTCTTTATTTATTTATTTATTTATTTATTTATTTATTTATTTATTTATTTATTGGTGTTTAAGGTCACATATTTCTGCACAATGGCTAATCATGATCATGACAGTTTTACTGGAATTAAAGAGACAAAAGGCTTTGTAATAAGTTATAATAGAAACTGCCCTGTCAGTTTGTTTCAAACGAATTCGGGAAACCCTGCTTCATATGAAACATAAAAAAAAATTCTAAATGCTGCCTCAACACGAAAGATTTATTAGGCCCCTCAAAGTAGATCTTCTGTTTCTCAGGCCATTATTTGTAAAATTTCATGCAGGCGAGCGTTTTTTTATTTTATTTTTTATTTCTGTAATTATTTCTTTGCCATCGAAAGTTCATGTTCTTGGTTTATGTTTTAGGCCTCATAATCTACAGAATAGCATGGGTGGTGGTGTAATTCGTCCCTTGAGAGCAAGAAGGCTTTGCAATGCTAAAGCATTGTAAAGCCTTCTTGCACTCAAAGGACAAATTTATCAATTTTTTTAACTTGGGTAAAATATGAAACATAAACCATTTAATTTTTATTTTTTTAAGTTTACATTGGTTATAAAAAGAGAGCATGCGGCAGCCAAAAGGATCATGCGGGAGGGCCAGAAAAACAGATTTTTAATTTGTTTAGGCCTTAGATATCTTGAATGATGTTTTGGGTACCATTTAAACATAGTTAAATTCTGCCCGTCTCTAATTATTCAACCAAGACACCATCTTTGGAAGTTGAATTAAATAGCACAGATAAAAATATTCTAAACTTGTTACAAGACTAATAAGTGTTAATGACTCCCTGTCCTTTCTGTATATCTTTACTGTCATGGTCTTTAAATACGAACAAGGGCTTCTTTTTCAACACAAGATAAACTATATGAGATAACTGAAACCTGAGCTGGACGATATGTAGACACAACCAAAGAACACTTGTGAACTGTCAAGCAATAAATTCCCAGTAAACAATCATAAAGCTAGCAACTATCAATACTTATTTTCCAAAATGACAATTCTCCCTGTATTACACTGACTTTAATTTTAACTATTATATAAAAAAGTGTGCAATTATTCCTCAGCATGATTATCACATACATATAGTGTTCTACATGTACTTGTTTACTTAACCCTGACTGTATTTCCACACACACACACAGAGTATAACTGGTTGAGTGCTAGAAGCCACTACCAAATTCTGAAAGCCCTTTATTTATTTATTTATTTATTTATTTATTTATTTATTTATTTATTTATTTATTCAATTTATTTATTTATTTATTTAATGCTGTTTAAGGTCACATATTTCTGCACAATGGCTAATCATGACCATGACTGTTGAGTGCTAGAAGCCACTACCATGGCTCTCTTCAAAAATACTGAAAGCCCTTAAGTGGCTTTATTTATTTATTTATTTATTTATTTATTTATTTATTTATTTATTTATTTATTTATTTATTTATTTATTTAATGCTGTTTAAGGTTACATATTTCTGCACAATGGCTAATCATAACCACGACCGTTTTACCGGTGGAGGAAGCCGGAGTACCTGGAAAGACCCACTGAGCAATGGCAAACAACTGTCAGCTCCCCAACATAGTAACTCCACACAAGCAGGGTTAGTATTGGTTGAAGACAGGTGCACCATCGACGTGCAGTACACCTTAGTACACAACAGCAGCACGCCCCCACATGGGCAATGGGGGTGAAGTGTCTTGCCCAACAACACAACATGGTTGCTGCAGATGGGATTCGAACTGAGACCTCTCGGCTTGCAGCCTGCACCTCTACTTACTAAGTCACCACGCCTCCCACCCTATATGCATTAACTTGTTGTTTATTCACAGAATGCTCCTTAGAGAGCATTCTGTGAATAAAGAGTTAACAGAGATGTGGGGAGGGCGGAATATGTACAGCAGTTAACAAAGGATTCTTACCCGAATAAGGAAGGATTTCTACCTCAAGAAGAGGATGTTAGGGCCTCCAGGTGAGTACCCAAGGCCATTCAAATGAAGTTAGGGGAGGAGGGGGGAGGGTGGGGGGATATGGACAGCAATTCTTTTAGCAAGCCTTGAAATTTGTCCCGATCTTGATAATCGTTGTGATTCTCATAAACTCCTTCTGCGAGAACTAATTTTCAGTTCTCAAATAATTCTGAGATCTGTGTGTACAGATCTACATACACCTGTGAGTGCAACCAGTACTCTATAGAGGTCACAAACATAGAAGTAGGAATGAAAGAAGGCAAAAGGTTTGTCAAAGAGAGAGTCATGGAAGATTGCAATCGAAACTGGCGAGCAGGGGTTAGCGTGAAAAGATCACTGCAGGGGTTACAATATAAAGAAAAGCCAGCTTTTGAGAAGTACCTAGATGGCACCTTTGGAGGGTCACTGCTGTTCAAACTGAGATCAAGATCACTGGAGCTTCGGGGAAAAATTGGGAGAGATGGGGAAAAGGGATGCCAAATGTGCCACTCTGGAGTAGTGGAGACCCTGGAACATTTTCTCTTGGAATGCCCACAGTATATACCTCATAGAATAAAATTTACTGGAAGAATAATGCAGAAGTGGGGTGAAGAAACAAAGGATAGATGGCTGAAGGGGGACACGAGGGAGAGGGTAGGAATGCTTATTGAAGAAATTGAAAAAGAGGAAGTGAGGGACACTATTAAGCAGTTTATATCTGAATGCTGGGAGGAGAGGAGGGGAAGAGGGGGTGGGGTGCAGGGGGAATGATGGCCTTCTCTTGTGAGGACCGCGGCAAATCAGCGGCTGGCCAAAGAGTTATTATTATTATTATATTCAATTTGTAAAACAAGACTAATGGTGACCGCCCGGCCACAGATACGCGCGAACTATGGATAAATGGCCTATAATACTGGAATGAAAAGTTGAATTTGTTCAGGATGAAAAACCTGATTCTCTGAGAGAATTATGTTTTCCCATTCCTATGACCTTGACCTTTGTCACATGAGCATGGTGTTGCTGTGCAACAGACCTTCCATTGGTCTTTACCCATGTGTAAAGTATCATGAAGATCCACTAATGAATTATAGAGTTATGGCTCCGAACAGATAAAATAAAGTCGAAGAGATGGACTGACAGAGGGACGGATGGATGGATGGACAGATGGACTGATGGACAGACAGACAGACAACATAGATTTAAGATGCCTCCCTTTGAGGGGACATAAAAACAAATCTCATATTTATATATTTCAGAGAGATTAGCCTTAGTGCCTAGTTCCAATTTTGGTAAGTTTCTTGCCTTACATGTCCACGCAGAAGAAATGTTCTAACATACAGGCTTTTGTTGGTCTTGCTGGTGGAAGTTACAGTACCTTGGCAGTGGTTTTTAGTGAAGTCTTGGTTGCCTCTATAGGCAACCAAGACTTCACTAGACACTACTGCTGTATAGGCAACCAAGCCTTCACTGGACACCACTGCCTCTATAGGCAACCAAGCCTTCACTAGACACCACTGCCTCTATATGCAACCAAACCTTCACTAGACACCACTGCCTGTATAGGCAACCAAGCCTTGACTAGACACTACTGCCCCTATCGGCAACCAAGCCTTGACTAGACACTACTGCCCGTATCGGCAACCAAGCCTTGACTAGACACTACTGCCCCTATAGGCAACCAAGCCTTCACTAGACACCACTGCCTGTACAGGCAACCAAGCCTTGAATAGACATTACTGCTCCTATAGGCAACCAAGCCTTCACTAGACACCATTGCCTGTACAGGCAACCAAGCCTTCACTTGACACCACTGCCTGTACAGGCAACGAAGCCTTCACTAGACACCACTGCCTGTACAGGTAACCAAGCCTTCACTTGACACCACTGCCTGTACAGACAACCAAGCCTTCACTAGACACCACTGCTTGTACAGGCAACCAAGCCTTCACTTGACACCACTGCCTGTACAGGCAACCAAGCCTTCACTTGACACCACTGCCTGTACAGGCAACCAAGCCTTACTAGACACCACTGCCTGTACAGGCAACCAAGCCTTCACTTGACAGACACCATTGCATATACAGGCAACCAAGGCTTCACTGGACACCACTGCCTGTACAGGCAACCAAGCCTTCACTAGACACCACTGCCTGTACAGACAACCAATCCTTCACTTGACACCACTGTTAAGTCAATAGCAAGAAATGTGTTACTCCATCATACTTTGATGGTTTTTGAAGAAACTTAGAATGACTCCTTTTATTCTGCCAATAAAACTTCAAGGTGATTTCTATGCTTTTTCACAAAATACAAGTTTCTGACAGACTGTTAATTTTAACCAGCAGGTACGTGTTTACGAATAATTCACAAATAGTCATGGCATGGATTCAATATTTTTACCCAGTTTTTTTCAAGTAAACAGGATTTTAGGCATGTACTGGTGAGCGCTGCCCCAAACAAATTTAGGCAAGAATGAGTTGAGGTGTGCTAGTAGGCGTTCATCTCTCATGGAAAGGCCTGCCACTGACCCACTAAAATAATAAGCTTGATGAACTCCTTCCACTGAGAGGACAAAAGCCATGTTTAACCCTTTACCCAACGCAGACAATGTCAAAATTTATTTTAAATATTATTTTTTCAAATTTTTCAAAAAATTTCAACAAAACCATATCATGTGACCCCTCATTGGAACGAGCTCATTGAGCTCGTTCCAACGAAGGGTCACATGATATGGTTTTGTTTAAATTTTTTTAGAAATACTATTTTTTTCAACTGCTGAATTTGCATATTATGTGGGCGGATGCGGGCGATTCGTTGGGTAAAGAGTTAAAACAATAAATCTTTGGGAAAGACAAAAATATTTTTATATAAAATGGCCATGAGGCAGATGAGGGCTATTCATTACTCAAGGGACATGGCTGCAGGTGATTTAAATACATGTACACAGTTGTCAAGAGAACCTGATGTTTGCTTTTTAAGAAAGTTAATTTAAACTTAATTAGGAGTACACAACAGACGCTGACACTGAGAAAGCACAATTATTTGTCCTACAACTTAAAACTGTCTTATTTCCTGCAGAAAAAGAATGAACATGTGAAGAATTTTTCCACAGCTATCCATGACAGAACACACAAAATACACAATGTATCCACTGTTTAGGTCCACATGACAGAAAAACTGCCAGGAAGAGGTGAATTTGTAATCCAAAGTAGCAAACTTTACTTCACCAATACATTAAAATAAATAAACATTATCTACAAACACATTTTGGCTGACAGATTCAACTTGCATCACAAAATATCAACAATGTGCTCCAGGTCCTTGAATTCTCTCAACCGTCAAATCGCTGTCCGATTCAATTTATGCTGTATAATGCTAGCCAGTCAAGTATTAATCACAGTGTTCAACAGACATCTAACAGTTGTTTATCAAATACTCCAACATTACAGGTACTCAGGTAATGATAGGTCTCTCCTTAAACAAATCCAAACAAATTGATAATTCCCTTCTTATTTTCATTTTCTTTGCATGAGACCCCGATTTACAAATGAGCAACAAATGAATGTTCTTTTGAAACATTTGAAGCAAAGTATATGGTCAATTTATTTAAGGTACAGTTCATCTGAAAAACATGTGGAAGTTTTTTTTATCATGTATATGTTTTGTTGTGTAAATGTCAAAACCTCACGTAACCCAATGTAACAAATACTAACAAAGACCATAACCCTTTGTGTTGCACACGTCTTTAGGGACTTTTCAAGTAATTAATTTAAATGCAACTGAAGAAATTATTCAGTTCTGTGATTTTTAATTCTTTTAAGACCATCTGGTTTTGAAAAAAAAAGTTTTTTGGCTTTGCAGCCTAATGCTTGATGGAAGAGCAAATCTCTAGCTTTATATGCATCAAGTTTATTTGGGGCTCATTGTCACTTCCATGGCAGAAGCTTACTGAATTGTCACTTCCATGGCAGAAGCTTACTGAATTGTCACTTCCATGGCAGAAGCTTACTGAAGATTTTAGTTTAATATTCTTCTCACATATATTTAAATTGCTTTTGAACATTTTTTTTTTCCTTTTCCTTTTCCATTTGTTTTTTTTTGTTGGGGGGGGGGGGGGGGGGGAGGAGGGGGGTGTAGTTCTGTTGCCTTCATATAAGAACAGTTCCCATTTTGAGAGTGAAAGTTTTGGGATCATTAGCACTTCAAAATCCTCTGACACCTCTAAATGATATCTGGTACAAAATTTCTGTTGCAGCATTTAAATTTGAGATGGTTTTTCACCAGGCAGTGTGCAAAATTCCAAAAATGACTAAGCGACTGACCTTTCACGTGGGTTGGAGATGGCTAACCGAACGTAAAAATTCTTGGGAAACTGCTTTTTTATCATTAACAAGTTTTCATATATTGCATGGAATTGAACTATATATAGCCTCTCACAGCAAAAGTCTAAAAATCTATCAAGACACAAGAAAGGCTGCTTAACTGGTAGAGTGCTAGAAGCCCATACTTGGGCTTTATTCTGATGTGCAGGTACCTTAAGTTAAAGGCTTCATATTCTGCGGATGTCCTTCATATCATCTTGTAAGTAAAATTACTTCATCTCCATCGATTTGCATTGTTACAATTTATGGGAGAGTGCCGTAACCACCACGCAAATGAAACGAGCTTTCTCATCAAATTTTGTGCACTGGCCAGGCACTGAACCTCAAAGTGGCATCCAAAGTATCAAGACTCAAGAAAGGCTGCTTAACTGGTAGAGTGCTAGAAGCCCATATTTGGGTTTTATTCTGATGTGCAGGTACCTAAAGTGGAAGGTTTCATATTCTGTGGATGTCCTTCATATTATCTTGTAAGTAAAATTACTTCATCTCCATCGATTTGCACAGTTACAATTTATGGGAGAGTGACGTAACAACCACACGAATGAAACAAGCTTTCTCATTAAATTTTGCGCGCTGGCCAGGCACTGAACCTCAAAGTGGCATCCAAAGTTTTTTCTCAATGGAATGTGTAAGAGTAAAATCTCTTGACTTAAGAAAAAGTTCACTGTCCGTCTGGCAGCCTTGAGCAATTTGAAATATCCACGTTTGAGGTGACATTGTCATTTTGCGGACTGTAATGTTTAACTGGTAGAGTGCTGGAAGCCCATATTTGGGCTTTATTCTGAAGTGTAGGTACCACAACTTAAAGACTTCATATTCTGTGGATGTTGTTCATATCACCTTTGAAGTGAAATTATTTAGACTGTTAGGATTTGCATTGTTACAATTTATGGGAGAGTGCCTATTGGCACTCTCCCATAAATTGTAACAAGGCAAATATATGTGAACAATTTTGATGACCAAAAATAATTCAGCACTCTACCAGTTAACTGTGGCTAATACAACATTCCGGGTGCATACCAGAGATTGCAACTGAGCCTATATACATTTTTAAGGGGCTATTGATCAGCTGTGAACACTGTAAAGCTCTGTCCTGCATTCAATGTCAGCTGTTGGGCCTTTTTCATAGCAGTGGCAATAGTTTTGGGATCGGCCAGTGTCATGTCGAGCAATGTGAGATATTCAGCTCTAGTACGACATTCAGGGAACATTCCAGACTCACGAGATGTACAAGTGTTATACCCGTTAAATTATGGACAACTTTCCTTTTGCAGAGCTAAACAATGCAAAGTCAGTCTCTGCAGCCCTTTGAGTTGACAGTGCTGAATGACAAAGAATTTGGATGCATCTTTTTGCATGAGAAATAGGCATATCCAGCTCGTTCCAATGAGGGGTTACATGATATGGTTTTGTTGAAAAATTTTAAGAAATGATATTTAAAATAATAAATTTTGATATCGTCTGCGTTGGGTAAAGGGTTAAAGAGTATACTTTGATGTATGCGGAAAATGAATATGTTGATGATGTGCACATTTCTCGTGGCAAACGAAACTGAAAATTTGCAACATATTTTACCTATTACAGTGGAGCCCATTTAATTGGATATCTTTTATTTAAATATCCCTGTTAATTGAATATAATTTTCAAACACAAAACCATTTACCATACCTTCAGTTGAAATTTGTTCTGTTAATTGCATATAGGTTATAGAGTAAACTCCTGTTAATTGAATAAAAAAAAATCTTGTAACATGTTGAAAAATTACCGTGACAATCACTGAATTACCATTGTATATTGCCCAATTTGGCCTCAGTATATCCAATGCAGGCATTTAATCTATCGCATCTTGTTTGACAGAGCTCCTTGACAATGTATAATAGAATAAGTGCTCTGTTTGTGTCTAGAATACATGAAAGTGGCACAATCCCTGTTAATTGAATATTCCTGTTAAATGAATAATTCTCACTGGAAAAGTGGCTATTCAATTAACAGTGTTCTACTGTATTGACAACAAACAAGTGCCGAGATAGATATAGTGTTATAAGTTATATGGTGTTTGATGAAGTGACAGCTGTTACAGTTAAAACTAGAAGTCCCGTCATGAAATGCGCACACATAGCTCATCGATCTGCGCGTTAATATACGTGTAATGCCCATAGTAAGGCTGTCAAATTCTGTACATATGGCCTGTGCACAAGCAATGTTTCAGCCAATGGACCTCCGGGTAACCCGGAGGTCCATTGGCAGAAACATTGCCAGTGTTTGCTATGAGTAACCAGGAGATCCTGCCATGCTTTGGATGCCATTTGATATGGCAATTGCACGCAATTCCTACGCGCAATTAAGCCTAGAAAAGTGCACAATTTGTGACAAGACTTCTAGTTTTAACTGTACATTACATGGTACCAGTTTTCACATCATCAAACATGGTGGCTTGGGAGGAGTTATTACAATGATTGACTTTCTGCCATCTTAGGGGGCCCAGTTTCAGTGGCAACATTTTTCACGGATGTTTCAGCACTTCAGTTGTAGAGAAACCAGTGGAAGGGATTGCTGAATCTTCTGAGTTTGCTTCGAAAGAAAGTTCAAGGTTTTTTGAGTACCATCAATGTCATCGGTTTTTCAATAAAGAATTGAATGCAATTTTTATAATCTTTATTGGAGTATGAACGTGTTACATTCCATAACTGTTTAAACTACTTTTTACCAAACAACAAAGCAGAAGGACAAAATAAAACATGTACGAACGAACGAGGCGAAAAACCACCCTCACATAATTTTCACAACATTAGAAATGGATACGAGTATTTTAGTATCGGGTTTTATGCCACAGTTGGGAAATGTCACCAGAGAAACAGCAGCGGAGTTGATCACTGCGAGAGGCGCTAAAAGTTAAAAACTCGCCCAAACACTGCCCGAATTACATTCTGTCAACTGCGCTCTACCGTAAATGTGGGTCAAAGTTCGACCAAATGTATTCATTGGAAAATGAATTACATTTGGTCATGACGTTTTCACCCAGCTGACGAATGGGAATTGGGTATTTGGACCCAAAACATATAACTACATTAACAATGTAATTATTTCTAATTGAAGAGAAGACCAACAGGGGATTCATGTGCCGCATGTTTTGAGAGGGTACTTTTAGCATCAAGAGAAATATCATGGCCATAACAAAAATATTAAAACCAATGCTGCTCATTTTGGAGGATTCACATCCCACGACCGCATGAAATTTTTGAAAAGCTCCAGCAAGGGTTGTTGATACCTGTCCCCATACGGTACGTGTGGAGTGTATTATCACTAAATCACCTATGGAGTGGAGATTCCACCCAAGTAATAATGGCAAATTTGTTGCAAAGCTTAACAAGCACAAGCAAAGTTCCAGCAAATGGGTTAAACATTGCTTGTTGTTTTTTTGTTCATATGTACAGAATTTGAAAGTGATACTTTGGATGATAAGTCAACTCTGTAGGTGATTTTGTTACATTCCACTCTCCACGTACTGTATTCTACCGTTGTTTTCTTATTACTTATACCACACTTAAACTTGAATAGAGTGGATGAAACTCATATTTTTAACCCTTTACCCAACGAATCGGCAGCATCCGCCCACGTAATATGCAAATTCAGCAGTTGAAAAAATATCATTTTTCAAGCTCGTTCCAACGAGGGGTCACATGATATGGTTTTGTTGAAATTTTTGGAGAAATTTGAAAAAAATAAAATTTAAAATAATAAATTTTGATATTGTTTGCATTGGGTAAAGGGTTAAAGCAAAATATCACGTTCGGCAGTCTGTTTTCTTGCTTACTCTTTTGTCTCAAAATGTAATAATGTAACTAAGATGCATAACATCCAATCAGATGCATTCTTACACGCAATCCAAATTCCATGTGTGGAGTGTTTTCAACATTTCTCAATGTGTAGTCTATCGCATAACAATCAAGGTATTTTGGGTCCTACTATATAAGCGAAACAGAACTGGTTTACCACTGCTCTTAAGCAATGTCGAGCCAGGTTAGTCCTCAGATGGGTGACCATCTCAGCGATCGATTCCTACTCCCGCGTTATGTCCTTTGGCAAGGCACTGAACCCCAATTGTCCACATGGGGGCATGATGACACTGTGTGCTAAGGTGTACTGCACGTTGATGGTGCACATGTCTTCCACCAATCTAACCCTGCCTGTGCTGCAGTGTGGAGTACCGATGTTGGGGAGCTGGCAGCTGCTCGTTGTTGCTCGGTGGTTCTCTCCAGGTACTCCGGCTTCCTCCACCCATAAAACTGTCACGGTCATGATTAGCCATTGTGCATAAGTATGTGACCTTAATCACCAATAAATAAATACCACTGCTCCATTTCCTGCTTCCCACAGGGAGAGCATATTTATTCATGTACTGTAGGTTCTACAGCCTCATATACTAAGAAAGGCGAAACAATACAGGAAAGAAGATGTACAAAAAACTCAAATGTCTCTTCTTACTAATAACAGAAAAAAATAAAATCTTTTGAGCAACTTAGATGAAAACTCAAGTGACAGTACTGAAATTAAAAAGAAAGTTTTTACATAATCAAGGGCAATAATCATTGTGCACTGCTCACATTAAAATGTTGAAAATCAAAGTAGGCTATTGGTGAAATCAAATAAACCAATATTCAAAAACAGAAGTTTTTGCACAGTCAAGAACCATAACTGTGGCAAAACACTAGCATAAAAAAAATGCAGGAAAATTTCATGCGCAATTTTTTTTGTAATCAATGGTGGAATATTAAAATTTCAAGAATCTGCTGATGGCCAAATATCAAATCTACCTGGCTGTAATGCCTGTTCAAATGGCAGGATTCCACTGAATTGCTATCTCATACAAAGTCTGCGCATAAAAATCTGATAGATTTTTAAGCCTCTGAAAGTTGTGCAAATGCTCATTCAATGGGTGCAAAGGTTGTGCAAATGCATGCAGACATGGCCTCTTTTTCATTTCCATTTGTGCACATTTTCTGGCATATGATAACACTCAACTTCCACATCATGAAATGTTCATACAAATTTCTCCTGCCCACATTCCAGTATCCAAGGATGTGCTTTATTACTTCACTAATTTTTGTTGTTGTCGAGCTTAGTTTGACTACAATCATTACTGACAGTAGACTTAACCCTTCGAACCCTGGTATTATCTTCCATGTCATTTCAACAGCAGAAATTAGAAGAGTCCATCCATGTACATTATCTGGGGGTAGACCAATTAATACTTTCAATGTGCAGCCTCAAGGCTGCATGTTGAAAATGTTGATTGGTCTACCCCACACATTCATTTAGCAGCCACCCTGCTTAACTGGTAGAGTGCTGGAAGCCCATATTTGGGCTTTATTCTGAAGTACACGTACAACAATTCAAAGGCTGCATGCTCTGTGGGTGTGCTTAATATTATCTTTGACATGAAATTATTTTAACTGAATAGATTTGTCTTGTTGCAATTTATGGGAGAGTGCCTTTTGGCACTCTCCCATAAATTGCAACATGGCAAAGACTGGTAAATAAATTTTGATGATCGGAAATAATTTAGCACTCTACCAGTTATTGAAATTCTGACGTATCTTGTTCCTTGGCCGGAAAAGCGGCCTCTCGGGTTCAATGAGTTCGGGAGTACAGACGATTCATGTTTTTCATTTCTTAATTTCAGGTATTTCAGACTTTATGTTTGACTACAACTGTAATTACCAGAAAACATACATGTATTTTTTAAAAAGAGTTTATTTAGTTACTCAAGAGCCCACTTCACACAGCTTGAAGAATATACAAAACAAGAAAAAAAAATTGCTAGGTCATACACTGTTGGATTTAAATCATTTCCTTTTTAATAAACTTTAAATATCTCTTCAAAAATTAAATGTGTTAGAAAAGTAAAGTGACATAGATTTTATGGTCTACATGTGGCTATTTAATTGTAAGCCTGCGTAACTGAAGGTTAAATTAGTCAACATTTGCAAGTCTCAAACATACTGAAACTGTTAAATGGATTAACCCTTTCAATTTAGATGCTCTAAAGATATCATTTTTATTACATACCCATTAAACTTTAAAGCCTTGTATTTAACGGAATCGGCACTACGACATAAATGTTTCTGTATTTAACTGGTGATGTACAAGCCAGAACGTTTTCCTCCCACACCATTTAGACTAGTTCCTTTGCCGTCGAGTCATTAGTTACACTTCAAAAAGTTTCCATATTTTGTTACACAATTATTGATCATCTGTCGTGTCGTATGAAAATGAAAACATCCAAAGCAAAAGAAATGACATACTTCAAACTTCTTTTAAAAAAGTTTCTCCCAGCTGTTTTGGAAATCCGCCAAAATTTGTACTTATATTTTAACTATAAGCAATAGCCACCAAACAGTTAGGCATGAATGGAAACCAGCCGGAGAGAAACAGCAATGCAAATTTCAACAAACACGCCCAATAGAAAAGATAACGAAGGTAATTTAGACTGGTTCCCAAAATGCAATTTACAAAGTAATGAGCTTAATGCAACAGCTTCGGAGGTGTTAATTATTGACATGCTGTGCGGGTTTAAGACATTTCAATACCCACCTTCCCTCCCTTCGATGGTTCGCATGTCTTCAACCAATCTAACCCTGCCTGTGCTGCAGTGCAGAGTTACGATGTTGGGGAGCTGGCAGTTGCTCGTCGTTGCTTGGTGGTTCTCTCCGGGTACTCCGGCTTCCTCCACCCGTAAAACTGTCACAGTCATGATTAGCCATTGTGCATAAGTATGTGACCTTAAACACCAATAAATAATAATAATTCCCTCCCTTTATTTCCTTTAAATAGTTCAAACTGCTCTGACCACCACATTTGTGTTTGATCTATACAGCATTTCATCAAATGGTACAGCTTCATGCTTTTCCAGAGTTTTTCTCACAAATTTTTATCTCTATTTTTTATTACACCCACTTTCACTATCATGATACCCACTTTCACTATCATGATCATTTTTTAAATTCATTAACTTTGTTCTTTGTAGCATATTCCTAGTTGTCAATTGTATTTTTCTTTTCATCATTGTGAATAAAGTTGTTTTGATTTTTCATCGATCTATCTGATCACTGCCACTTCAAACAAAAATAACAGACACTTCATCTTTGGGTTTAAACATCGAATTTAAAATTTGTTTATTTAAATGAATTATAATGCGAAATATGACTACGCCATTCCAACTCGTTATGTAAAACACCCACCGATTCATACACACATCACATTCTGTCTATTTATAAATGTCTATCATTGATACTGACAACACTTTGATCATCAAATCTCTCTTGCAGTATCAGATGGAGTGTGATACTGCCAATACAGTGAAACCCTGTTAATTGAATAGCCACTTTGCCAATGAAAATTATTCAATTAACAGAAGTATTCAATTAACAGGGATTGTGTCACTTTCCAGTATTCTAGAGATAAACTTAGCATTTATTCTATCTTGTTTTTGTGGGAAATTTATTCTTCATAACTATGATACTTGAACAATTTGTAATAACCCTGTTGATTGAATAGCCACTTTGCCAATGAAAATTATTCAATTAACAAGTGTATTCAATTAACAGGGATTGTGTCACTTTCCTGTATTCTAGAGATAAACTTAGCATTTATTCTGTCTCGTTTTTGTGTGAAATTTATTCTTTCATAACTACGATACTTCAATAATTTTTAATACAGTGGAAATCTGTTGATTGAATAGCCACTATGACAATGAAAAAAAAATTATTCAATTAACAGGAGTATTCAATTAACAGGGATTGTGTCACTTTCTTGTATTCTAGAGATAAACTTACCATTTATTCTATTATATCTTGTTTGACAGCGCTCTATGAGCTCTGTCAAACAAGATATAATAGATTAAATGCTTGTATGGGATGTACCGATGCCAAATAGATCTACAAACAAAGGAAAACTGGGGAAAGTCAGAGTATTTTCTTGACAGGTTGCAAGATTTGTTATTCAATTAACAAGAGTTCACTCTGTAATCTATATTCAACAGGTCAAATTTGTACTGGAGGTATGGTAAATGATTTTCTGTTGGGAAAGTATATTCAATTAACAGGGTTATTCAATTACGGAATTATGTAATTAAGTGGGCTCCACTGTACTATGTATTTCTGTTGATGGAATCAATGTATATATTTACTTAATTAGTATGGTAAATGGTTTTGTGTTGGGAAATTATATTCAATTAACAGGGTTATTCAATTACAGAATATGTAATTAAGTGGGCTCCATCCACTGTAGAAATTTTGAAAGTGGAACTTCCTTGAACTCTTCTGTTATCAGGTCTCTTGTACAGTTATTAACTCTTAACCCGCTCAGTATTTTCAAAATATTTTTCATAAAATCTAGTCATGGCTGCTATAAAGCAGCCATGACTAGATTTGATGAAAAATTCATCTAAATTTAACTCAAGAAACCATTAGTGAAAAATTCTAATCAACTTACTGGGGGGAAATTTGATTAAATGAACCCAAATTATCCTCATTTCAGTGGCAAGAGAAATTATATCCTGGGCGGGAATAACCGCCAGTAGCATGCAGGGAGTTAAATAGAGCCAAGTGGGCAGCATGAAACAAAATGCATGTATGTTCTGTTAAAAATTAGGAACGAGGCATCAAAGGACTGACATGACCCTTGAAATCAGCAAGTCGCACCTATCATGGGCTGTGGTGGGAAGGATTTTCATTTTACTCCCAATGAATCACTGTCTGTGTATGAGCAAGAAGGCTTTGATGATCATGTGATCTTGAACACTGTCAAATTTACTGGCTGTGAATGAAGTCTGTGAAATTCACTTTTATTTCTCGGGTGAATGATTGCATAAATCTTGTGATGCATAACAACCTGGACTGGCCAAACAGTTTTGTTCATTTCTATAAAATAATTATCAAACATCTTTAACCTTTCAAGTAAGAATTACCCAGGAAAATTATTGCTGCATAAAATTATCCATCATTCTTCTGGTTTTGCAGTGGTTTAATATCCAAACAGTACAATTTACTAAGAAAATTTCTGTATTACCACTTGTGTAATTGGAGAACCAGCTAACTTTTCGGCATGGTATTTATTAAATGATTTATTTATTGGTGTTTAAGGTCACATATTTCTGCACAATGGCCTCAACAATGGAGATAAAGTCAAGTTTAGTCAATCCTTTATACCCATGTTGCCCATTTGAGGACTTCTACCCCAAACTTTAAACATTAGTGACTGGGTCCTATTTTACCAGTAATCCAGAGGCTTTCTACCAAGCAAACAAGCACTACTCCACTTTCCAGTATACCCACAGGAATCTTGATGCAATTCATGAAAAACAAAATCAAGATGGCCATCATGGTGGCCATATTGGATATTGAATCTGGACAATTATCGAAAGGAACCTTCCATTTTCGACACTCATCACAATACATCACAATACATCACAATACCAAGAGATGAGAATGATCAATGAATGTGATTTTGAGTTATTTGATAGAAACTAAAACACAATGGCCAACATGGCTGAATCAATATGGCTGCCATCATGAAGAGATGGCCATACTGAATATGGAATCTGGATAATTTTTGAAAGGAACCTTCCACGACCCATCCTCAATACACAACTAAGAGATACGATGCTCAGTTAAGGTATTGTTGAGTTATTTGACAATAATTTAATCATTTGCCCCGCCTCTGCATTTGATTGGTTGAAAGCATACAGCGTGAAAGCCGTCAAAATCGTATAAACCAAATCACGTCATGATTTGGAATGTCGCTACACGTTCACACATCCAATCCAACTTTGAAGACTCTGGAAGCCACGCCCACTCAATCCAATTGTCACCGTGAGGGCATGACGGCAGACTGATAGATGGATAACAAGCTTGTAAACAAAGATCAATGATCGATTTTTCATCGCCTCCAGTCAGCGAGAATATAATGATAATTTCTTGGGAACAATAAATATGCCGAAGTGGGAGACTTATAAAAGATCATACATCCAAACATGATTTTGGAGGAACTTAAAAATGAAAGTGTCAATGACACTGTAGCTCAACTTGTCAAGACAAAGACATGTACATGTATAGTATGTGACACAGCAATGACAAACATCTAGGTAATGACCTGATAACAAAGGTACATATAAAGTATTGTAACGGTCTGTACATGAATACTGACCGTTGCCTGTAACAAATGTATAGGTAAAGTATTGTAAAGGTGGGTGACAGTCAGATGCTGAACTAGAAAAAATCTTTGAGTCCCAGAGTGGGTCTGACTGAACCCCAAAATATTTGTTCTCATAGCACAGTGATAACAAAGGCACCCCAAAACACACTTGTTCCTTCCCAAGGTGAAAACAAAAGTACCCAAGAAGTTTTGTGAAGATCAGTTCACAAATATGAGCTGTGTAGAAGTTGCGACAAAAAACTGATTAGACCTAATTTCGGTACAAAATGGCCACTGGCAGCCATCTTGAATTTTTGACCATACCCAGAAACACTCATTCTCATCCCAAGGTGATAACAAAGGTACCCAAGACATTTCGTGAAGATCAGTTCATAAATACAGACTCTAGTCTGAGCCGTATTGACATGTGTACTTACTGTGTGTAAGTCGCACTGAAAAAATCAAAGTTTACCTAATTTGCATAATTTCTGCACGAGAAAAAAACCCGTATTATATGTGATGCATCCCATGGTACTAAACATTCACACAAAATAATTATTCAAATCAGAGCTTTCATATGGAAGTTCTGTGCAAAAATCTGATTGCACCTAATTTTGTACAAAATGGCTGCCATCGGCCATCTTGAATTTCGGACTCGACCCAAAAACACTCGTTCTCGTCCCACGGTGATACCAAAGGTACCCAAGAAGTTTCGTAAAGATCGGTTCATAAATACGGCCTCTAGCCCGAGCCGTATTGGCATTTGCACTTACAGTGCTGAAAGTAACCCCCAAAAACATCAAAATTAGTCTAATTTGCACAATTTACGTACGAGAAAAAAACCCGTATTATATGTGATGTATCCCATGGTACTAAACATTCATACAAAAAATTATTCAAATCAGAGCTTTCATATGGAAGTTCTGTACAAAAAACAGATTTCTGCTTCGTCGGTACAAAATGGCGGCTGGCAGCCATCTTGAATTTCGGACCGCACCCAAAAACACTCGTTCTCGTCCCACGGTCATAACAAAGGTACCCAAGAAGTTTCGTAAAGATCGGTTCATAAATACGGCCTCTAGCCCGAGCCATAGCAGCTTGGCACTTACAGCTCTGAAAGTAACACTAAATAAATCAAAGTCAGTCTAATTTGCATAATTTACGCACGAGAAAAAAACCCGTATTATATGTGATGTATCCCATGGTACTAAACATTTATACAAAACTTTATTCAAATCAGAACTTTCATACAGAAGTTCTGTACAAAAAACTGATTTTTGCATCATCGGTACAAAATGGCCACTGGCAGCCATCTTGAATTTCGGACCACACCTAAAAACACTCGTTCCCGTCCCAGGGTCATAACAAAGGTACACAAGAAGTTTCGTAAAGATCGGTTCATAAATACGACCTCTAGCCCGAGCCATAGCCAATTGTTGACGTACGGACAGACGGACAGACGGCCAGACGGCCAGACGGACAGACGGACGACGGGCCATGACAATAGCTCAAATTTGACTTCGTCAAAGTTGAGCTAAAAATGTTTTTAATGCTATTGTTACGTGACTTGCTAAATATCTGTCGTCTGCGATGGAAAATCAAAACAACAAACAATTTGACAATGATTGACGTGACCTGTTTGTGGCACTCTTTCCTGAGTTTGACTGTTGTCTTTTGCGAAAATTAAAAGATTTTCGTTCGCGTACACATAGTTTTTATATTTTAATATTACAGCCGGATTAAATTATAAGAAATAACTGTTGTTTTCCTTCGGTTTATGCGATATAAACCGAAAATTTTCAGCACAAGCTTAATCATAACTCGCTACGTGAGTTATGAAGCTTGTGCTGAAAATTTTCAGTTTATATCGCATAAACCGAAGGAAAACAACAGTTATTTCTTAAGAAACCAAAATCAAGATAGCTGCCATGGCAGCTATCTTGGCTATCAAATCTAGTCAATTATCGAAAAGAACCTTCCCCTACCTGCCTTCAACTTCATACCAAGAAATGACAATGATCGGTGAAGGCAATTAGGAGTTAATATGAGGGAAACCAAAAGTTTAAAGACTGACGACAGCTAACAGACAGGCGATGGATGGGCACTGTGTCAACATAATGCCCCCCTTCTCATTAGAGATCGGGACATCAAAAACCTGAATATCAACTTTTGTGTATATTGTTTGTCAGATTTCTAGTTCATTAGATAAATGTTAATCCTTAATCCTTTGATACTTTTGTACGTGTTATTACGTACGAAATCAAACAACACTTTGATACTTTGGGATCATTTGTTTTGTTATAATTTTTCGATTTTTTAAAGTTTTAACCTCAAATTCCTATTTTCTCCCGAATAGTGCTCAGTGATAACCGTTGAGCCAAATGTTATCGCAGCTTAAAATACTAATATAATCCTGCTGTCAAGACTTCTTAACTGGTTGTGTGCTAGAAGCCACAATGAGGGCTTTCAAAAAATGAGGATACCAGAGCAAAAGTCAACACTCTCCTTGCTTATATTTCATATTCAGTCAAACATAAATAATATTTTTATATAAATTTGTTTTGTTACAAATTATTGGAGAGTGCCTGTAGGCACTCTCCAATAATTTGTAATAAAACAAGTTTTGAATTACAAATTCAGACTACCAAAAATAATCTAGCCCTCAATCAGATAATCACTAATGTGAAAAATGTCTTGTTATTGGTAGATTCCGACGCTTGACGTCACATTTTAAAAAAACGTTGAAGAAATTGAATTCCCAGCGACGCTTGAAGGCCAGGATAATTAAAGTCTCAAAGGGTTAAAGGCCTATTTCTGACTTTTACAACTTCAGAACAGGTGCCCTTAACATGCCATCATGAGGAGGACCTGTTGACAACAGACAAATTAAGTAGGCAGTGAAGACTTGACTAGAAATCACAGCTAAGCCACTGGACTTACAGAGGCTGTGGGCTGGTGGGAATTCAGGACACTCGTCCAGGCCCTTAAGGGTTAAAAAGTTAAGTCAGGAAAATGCAGGTCATTAGATAAAAGGCTAAGGAAAATGGTGAAGCTACTCTCTGCCATGTGTTGATATTTACACTGAGGTCTGAAATTCATATAATCTAAAGATAAGGTAGTGAATTTTTTGTGACAGATTTTTTAAACTAACTAACAAGTTAAAACCTCGAAAATAAACAGAAAAAATACACTACAACATCAACTGTAAAGAGGTCACACCCTGTTTCACCTGATATATGTGTCAACGAGACATTTTAATCTGATTGACAATTATTATAACAGTGAATACAAGAAAACTTTTCCTGTACTATGTGACTGCCATTTTATTATTCAGAGAATGTCAGGCCAAAATAATATCATTTTCCATTACGTGCAACAACTAAAGGTGTCTTCTTAAGCTTGTCAATATCCAGCCTTACATAAACTTACAATACACTATTATATTCTATTGGGGGAAATTTTTAAAAGTCTGACGTTACTGTGATGATTTACCGATATCATTGTTTCCCAACAAATTGATAAGTATGTAAGCAATGGGTGTTGTCATTCACTTTGAACAATACTCAGTTTAACCCAATCAAAACTGATACTGAAGACTGATATTTGCAATTTATGTGGGGAAATTTTCAAGACATGTTTTCCTGGACTGAAAATTTCTATGTTATTTCTCAGGCCTCCTGACATTTTGAAAGGTGAGGTCCTGGAAGTCCTAAATATAACTCCAATGATATGGTTTGGAAACTAGAATGAATGTTTCCATGGGACACTGATGCCCCTGCCTGAATGCTCTTATGCAGAAGTTTTAAATTATTTAAAATGCACAATTGTAGGCCATAAGTACCACAAATTGATCTTCCCTTTTGCAATGACAAGCGAAGCAAAGGTAAACAATTTCAGACAATTATGCCAAAAAATCCTCAAAGGTGTAAAAAACCTTTTTTGCACATTCAAGGGCCATAATTTCTATTTTACTACAGTGGAGAGCACTTAATTGGATATTTTACTACTGTGGAGAGGAGAGCGCGGTGGCTCAGTGGTAGACTGTTGGACTTCTATGCTAGAGGTCCAGAGTTCGATCCCCATCTGGGATGCCTGTGTTGTGTCCTTGGGCAAGGCACGTTATCCCAGTTGACTACATGGGGGCACGATGATGCTGTGTACTAAGGCATACTGCATGTCAATGGTGCACATGTCTTCAACTGCTGTAACCCTGCTTGAGCAGAGCTTGAACAGAGTTAGAATGTTGAGGAGCTGACAGTTGCTCATCGATGCTTGGTGGTTCTCTGTGGGTACTCCTGCTTCCTCCGCCCGCAAAACTGTCACGATTAGCCATTGTGCATAAGTATGTGACCTTAAACACCAATAAATAAGTAAATAAATACTACAGTGGAGCTCACTTAATTGGATATTTTACTACAGTGGAGTGCACTTAACTGGATATCTCTTAACTGAATAACCCTGTTAACTGAATATAATTTCCCAATACAAAACCATTTACCATACCTCCAGTACAAATTTGCCCTGTTAATTGAATAAAGGTTATAGAGTAAACTCCTGTTAATTGAATAAAAAATCTTGTAACCTGAGAAATTACTCTGACTCGCCCTAGTTTTCCTTTGTTTACAGACCTATTTGGCCTCAGTACATCCAATACAGGCATTTATTCTATTATAACTTGTTTGACAGAGCTCATGGTCTGAGCTCTGTCAAACAAGATATAATAGAATAAATGCTTAGTTTATCTCTAGAATACAGGAAAGGGACACAATCCTTGTTAATTGAATACTCCTGTTAAGTGAATAATTTTCACTGGGCAAGTGGCTATTCAATTAACAGGGCTCCACTGAATAATGAAACTGAAAATCTTTCCTGACAAAACATCAATGATTCTTCACACAGGATTTTGAATCACTGTTATGCCCAGAAACTCAGGAATTTAACTATGAGCAATCCTGTCTATCATTATGCCCATAAACAGAAACTCAGGAATTTAACTTTGAGCAAACCTGTATCATTCATTTGTCTAAGATTCAGATGCTATCATAGAAATAATGAATGGATAACCAATATTTTCATTAATCTTTCTTAAAATTACTTTTAAAGGTTTTTCCAAATTTTAACCCATGGAATTGATTTGAACAAACTTGATTCTGACTCCCACATGAACCAAACATCAAGAGATCCTTACAGGTGGAGCTGAAGAAGATTTTTAAAGAATATTCCTCATATTTCACCAAGTTAAAATTTGAGTTCCCACAGGGAGCTCAAAATATTATTGTAGGAACTTGGTTTGCACCAGGATGTTGTATACCAAATATCAATAGATTCTTACTGGTTCTGAAGAAGAAGACTTTCAAAGAACATTCCTCATATTATTTATTTATATTTATTTATTTATTTATTGGTGTTTAAGGTCACATATTTCTGCACAATGGCTAATCATGACAACAGCTTTTATGGGTGGAGGAAGCCGGAGTACCCGGAGAGAACCACCGAGCAACGGCGAGCAACTGTCAGCTCCCCAACATACTAACTCCACACAAGCAGGGCTGGCATTGGTTGAAGACAGGTGCACCATCGATGTGCAGTATGCCTTAGTACACAGCGTCACCGTGCCCCCACGTGGGCAATGGGGGTGAAGTGTCTTGCCCAAGGACAACATTCCTCATATTGCGCTAAGTTAAAATTAGGGTTGCCAGAGGAAGCCCAAATATGAACGAAGTTAATAGAATTGAACAAACTTGAATCAGACAACACTGAAGATGCTGTATAATAAATATTAAAAGATCTTGACATGTGGTTTTGAAGAAGACGATTTTTAAAGATTATTCCTCACAGGGCCCTAAGCAGAAAAATAAACCTATGGACTTGATTTGAAGAAACTTAAATATGATCCTCTCAACCAGGCCTGAAAAAAAGCAGTCTGACATTTGCAGAATGAGGTCTCCAGAGGGTGAATTTGATGATACTATCCCATACAGTGGGCCAATTTATCCTCTGGGTACCTTTTTCTGTTTAATTTTGAAACCCTGCTTCAGACTGAGGTTGACAGAGGGTAAATTTAGTGATGCTACCCTGCACAGCAGGGTAGCATCACTAAATTCACCCTCTGGGGGACCCCAGTTTGCAGATGACAGTCTACTTATTTTCTGGCTTGCTCTCAACCCCCACAGCCCCCGTAGAAATGTTGTATATCAAATATCAAACGACTCTGGATGGTGATTCTGGATATGAACATTTTAAAAGAATATTCCTTATATTGTACTAATTAAAATTCAAGCTGCCGGAGGAATCCCAAATATGAACCAAGAGACATGATTTGAACAAACTTGACTCTGACACCCCTATGGATGGTACATAACAAACATTGAAAGATCCAGACATGCGCTTCTGGAAATGAAGATTATAAATATTATCCCTCATATATTGCACCTAGTTAAAATTTGGGCTCCCATAGGAAGCCCAAATATTAACCTATGGACGTGATTTGAACGAACTTAAATCTGATCCCCTAAGAATGTTGTATACCAAATATTAAATGATTCTGGTGGTTCTGGAGAAGATTTTTAAAGTATAATCCTCATATTGCACTAAGATAAATTTCGGGCTCTTGCAGGGAGTGATGTTCACTGTAGTTCATCCTGACTGAAGTCAGGTGAGCAAAAAAAAAAAAAAACCTCTCAAATAATATATTCATGATGAATCGCTGTACAAGTTTAGTTGTAGATATTTTTTTTATTTTTATTTTATTAGGGTTTAACGACACATTAACAGTCATATCATGTCAGTGACAGTTTTACGGGTGGAGGAAACCAGAGTACCCGGAGAGCAACGACAAGCAGCTGTCAGCTCTCCAAAATCGTAATTCTGCACCATGGCACAGGCAGGGTTAGATTGGTTGAAGACATGCGCACTGTCGACGTGCAGTACGCCTTAGTACACAGTGTCATCATGCCCCTATGTAGGCAATCGGGGCTAAGTGCCTTGCCCAAGGACACAACGCGGGAGCTCGATTCAGTCGCTGAAATGGTCACCCATCCAACTACTAACCATGCTCGACGTTGCTTAACTTTGGTGAACTGACGAGAACAGGTTACCGCGACGCCACCGTGCCCCCTAGTTGTAGATATACATTTGTTCAGATTCTATGCAACACAACCTTCCTTTGATGTACAATATGTCAGTGTTATTCTACGATTAGTCAAATTTCAAAATCAGGGAAGTTTTGCGTAAAATATGTTGGTGTTAACTGGATATGGCCTTAACCCTTTGAACAATCGTGGTTTCTTCCGTGTCAGTTGAAATGCAGCAATTAGAAGAGTCCATATTCATTGTTTGAGGGTAGATCAATCAATATTTTCAACGTGCAGCCATGGGGCTGCACGTTGAAAATACTGATTGGTCTAACCAACCCTTAAATTAGCAGGCATCCTATTTAATGCGAGTATGGCATACCCTGTCCCTGGACCAGTAAAGCGGCCTCTCGTGTACAAAGGGTTAAGCAAAAAGGTCAAGTGAACCCTGTTTGCCTGCTGTAGTAATAATAATCGTTCTTTTTTCATACCTGCATAAATCAGCAGTTTAAACTTACTGTTGATTTTAAAACCAACTAGTTGGACTGGTAAAGTACTCTCTTTTTACTTGTTCTGAAGATATCATTAGATAATAAATTTGTATGAAAACTCTTCATTTCATATTGAACACATGTGCTATTACTTTTCCAACAATTAAGTAATTATGTTTTATGAATTGATTAATGCATCACTTAAATTTACATCAATTCACATGAGTACAGATGTCATGCCCCCAAGTAATGACTATGAAACTGACAATGGACAGGTAATCAAACCATAATTTACTGACAGTCAAATGAAAGTTTAAATGGACATGTCATGCCAAACAATTTAACAGTAAACATCTTCAGTGAACTATCCATCTGTGAAGCTCCCAAAAATAAATCACTAGTTAAGTAACTAAAAACATTGATTCCATCGACAGAAATACATAGTACAGTGGAGCCCACTTAATTAGATATCCTTTAATTGGAAAACCCTGTTAATTGAATATAATTTCCAAACACAAAACCATTTACCATACTAGTTAAGTAACTATAAACATTGATTCCATCAACAGAAATACATAGTACAGTGGAGCCCACTTAATTAGGTATCCTTTAATTGAATAACCCTGTTAATTGAATATAATTTCCAAACACAAAACCATTTACCATACCTCCAGTACAAATTTGACCTGTTAATTCAATATAGGTTATAGAGTAAATGCCTGTTAATTGAATTATTATTATTACTATTATTATTATTTATTGGTGTTTTAAGGTCACATATTTCTGCACAATGGCTTATCATGACCACAACAGCTTTACGGGTGGAGGAAGCCGGAGTACCCGGAGAGAACCACTGAGCAACGACGAGCAACTGTCAGCTCCCCAACATCTTAACTCCACACAAGAAGGGTTAGCATTGGTTGAAGACAGGTGCACCATCGACGTGCAGTACGCCTTATTGCACAGCGTCACCGTGCCCCCACATGGGCAATGGGGGGTGAAGTGTCTTGCCCAAGGACATCAGGCGGTTGCCGCAGGTGCGATTCAAACCGAGGACCTCTCGGCTTGCAGCCTGCACTTCTACCTACTGAGCCACCGTGCCTCCTGTTAATTGAATAAAAAAATCTTGTAACATGTCGAGAAGTTATCCTAACTCTCCCCAATTTTCCTTTGTTTATAGACCTATTTCGCCTCAATACATCCAATACTGGCAATTAATCTATTATATCTTGTTTGACAGAGCTCATAGAGCTCTGTCAAACAAGATATAATAGAATAAATGCTAGGTTTATCTGTGGAATACAGGACAGTGACAAAATCCATTAATTGAATACTCCTGTTCATTGAATAATTTTCATTGTCAAAAGTGGCTATTCAATTGACAGGGTTCCACTGTACTGAATTTCATATGTGGACTGTCAATGTTATGTTTGTAATAATAAAGTCTTTAAAAGTAATCTCAAAAGGAGCCTATGAAGTCTGACATCCTCAAAAAGAGGGATGGTCCACCTCTACTGTCCAAGATTGACCATTAATGATTGCACACATGTAACAACAAATTGAAGGGTCGGGGGGAGTTTACTTCATCTGTGGTTAGTGGTTATTTAGAATCATGTATTTATCTTTTACGTATAAATATTTCAGAGAATAAAGGTGACTCTTAGGAAAGTGTGAGTAGTAAAGTATTGCAACATCGTGTGCAAAACTTAACTTTTTAAACCCAAATCATTTTTCAAAATTTTACACTTGCTTCCTAGAATTAATTTGTCATATAGTACAATCGCCGTGGACTGGTCGTAATCCAGTGATGTCCACGCATCCATTTACCAGGTAATAAAAATCATCATCAACAAAATTTTAATTAATCAAGCACTAGGGTGACCCTGGTGCTTCATTAATTAATTTTTTTATGATTATTCCTACAATTTGTGTTTGGAATCTAATATTATTGCATCCATGGAAATATTGCATCTGTGGAAAGTGACCAGTCCATGGCGTTCAAACTGTAGTACAGATAACAAAAAAGAGTCATAAATATCTTCCCAAACTATGAGGAATGACGATGTAATTTCTATAGTCCGATTTCATTCTCTGCTACTTTACGAAAGTCTGATCAGAGAGATTTTTCAATCTGAGGATATTAATCTTTGATCTGCATGAAATTTTATCTCTCCCTCTTTGTCTATCTTCGACGACTAAGCATTTCAATGTATTTATTTATTTATTAACGTTTAACGACACATTAACAGCCAAGGTCATATGTCGGTGACAATTTTACGGGTGGACGAAGCTGGCGTACCCAGAGAGAACAACCGAGCAATGGCGAGCAACTGTCAACTTCCCAACATCGTAACTCCGCACTGCAGCACAGGCAGGGTTAGATTGGTTGAAGACATGCGCACCACCAACGTGCAGTACGCCTTAGTACATAGCATCATCGTGCCCCCATGTGGACAATCGGGGTTAAGTGCCTTGCCCAAGGACATAACGCGGGAGTCCGAATCAATCGCTCAAGACGGTCGCCGGGCTCGATGTTGCTTAACTTCGTGATCTGACAAGAACCGGTTACCGCAACACCACCGCACCCCCATTTGTTTACATGGACACATTAATACGCTCAACAATATTTAACCTTTAACGACCAGGAGATTTTAATACATTTTGGCTATACTTTGACAGTCTACATACTATGGCTGTTTGAATGTTTCTTGGCAAGTCTTGGCTGCCTATATAGGCAGCCAAGACTTGCCAAGAAACAAGTGCCAAGGTAGTTGAAATGTAACGTGAGAAACTACTAAGAGATTAAATGTTGGGGCACCTGTTCTTTTGTAGCAGAAAGTGGTCCAAGTCAGAAGTAGGCTTTTAAGGGTTAAACAGTGCCATTTACATGCTGTTCTGTTTATCCTCATTAATTTATTTATTTATTTATTGGGGTTTAATGTCACTTTCAACAGTCAGGGTTACCTCATGTCAAATAGTTTTATGGGTGAAGGAAGCCGGAGAACCTGGAAAGAACTGACCGAGCAACAGCGAGCAATTGTCAGACTCCCCAACGTACTAACTCCACACAAGCAGGGTTAGCATTGGTTGAAGACAAGTGCACCATCGACGTGCAGTATGCCTCACTACACAACGCCACCGTGCCCCCACGTGGGAAATTGGGATTAAGTGTCTTCCCCAAGGACACAACGTAGTTGCCGCAGGTGGGATGTGAACCGAGGACCTCTCGGCTTGCAGCCTGCATCTCTACCTACTGAGCCACCACGCTCCCGTTTACCCACATTAATAACATGAAAGGGGGTGCGGTGGCGCCGCAGTAACCAGTTCTCGTCAGATCACCGAAGTTAAGCAACATTGAGCCCGGTTAATCATTGGATGGGTGACCATCTGAGCGATTAATTTGGACTCCCGTGTTGTGTCCTTGGGCTAGGCACTTAACTCCGGTGTCCACATGGAGGCACGATGACGCGGTATACTGGAGGCATGCTGCACGTCGATGGTATGCATGTCTTCAACCAATCTAACCCTGACTGTGCTGCAGTGCAGAGTTACGATGTTGGGGAGCTGGCAGCTGCTCGTCGTTGCTCGTGGTTCTCTCCGGGTACTCCGGCTTCCTCCACCCGTAAAACTGTCATGGTCATGATTAGCCATTGTGCCTAAGTATATGACATTAAACACCAATAAATAAATAAATAATAACATGAAAAGAATGCAATGGAAGTGAGGATATGTAAGCATTTAATCCTACAGAGCTGTGAGAGGACAGAATTAATCTTTTGATTCTCAGGCAGTGGTGCATTTGTTTTATTGGCCTGCATTCGTCATATTTATTTCGAAGGCAAACTACAAAATATATAAAACTATCATAGTTTGTGATTTAGCAGTATCACGCCGCAATTTGCAATTATTTATTTATTTATTTATTGGTGTTTAAGGTCACATATTTCTGCACAATGGCTAATCATGACCATGACAGTTTTACGGGTGGAGGAAGCCACGAAGTACCCGGAGAGAACCAACGAGCAACTGTCAGCTCCCCAACATACCAACTCCACACAAGCAGGGTTAGCATTGGTTGAAGACAGGTGCACCATCGACGTGCAGTACGCCTTAGTACACAACGCCACCGTGCCCCCATGTGGGCAATGGGGGTGAAGTGTCTTGCCCAAGGACATAACGTGGTTGCGGCAGGTGGAATTCGAACCGCGAACCTCTCGGCTTGCAGCCTGCACCTATACCTACTGAGCCACCACACCCCCGATTTGCGATGTAATGTGTCATATACATTGATACAGTATTGTTATTCTCTTCGCGGAATGCGACACAATTCTCATATGCATGTACAAAATAAATATTTATTCATCTGGTTGAGAGCTAGATTAGTTTGGGTGATCTGAATTTGTTCATCAAAAAATGTTTTATTACAAACGATTGGAGAGTGCCAGTAGGCACTCTCCAATAATTTGTAATAAAACAAATTTGTATAAACAAACTATTATTTACGTATGACTGAATACAAAACATGGGTAAGGAAAATGTTGACTTTTGCCCGGGCATCCTCATTTTTTTGGAAGACCTAATTGTGGCTTCAACCAGTTCAAAAACTCCTTATTTGTTATCTCCATTTTAGTAGTTCTATATTGATTTTGGGTTGTATAATCGCTTTTACAAAAAAAAACTATCAGTGAAATCAACATGGAAGCCCAAATATTTAATTTTTGGCTCTCAAAACCAATAATAAAAAAAAAAAAAAAACGCCCTCCCTCATTCGTTTTAAAAAAAACTGCCTCAGAATCAATTATTTAATTTTGTTGGGCCTATGAGTAAATTTTTTCTGAACCTCCCGAATTATTATCGAACCTCCCTAAAAATGCAGAATAGATTCGTCCACGTCCATTACGCTATTGACAGTACTGTATAGATGATACCCAAGCCAGAAAATAAGCAGACTGTCATCTGCAAAATGAGGTCCCCAGAGGGTGAATTTAGTGAAGCTACACTGCACAGCAGGATAGCATCACTAAATTTACCCTCTCTGAACCTCAATCTGAATCAGGGTCTCAAAACTAAACAGAAAGAAGTACCCAAAAGATAAAATGGCCCACTGTATGGGATAACATCGTTCAATTCACCCTCTGGGGACCTCATTCTGCAAATGTCAGACTGCTTATTTTCAGGGGTGATGATACCACCCAGGGCACTTGTGCTGAAAGGATTAGGTATGGCCTGTGTGTTTCAGTCTGTAAAACATTGTTTAATTTATCTGATCAAAATGAAGAACAATCGATGTGGTCACTTGACTGGAGATGACTGTTAATCTGATGACCATGAACTGTTCGTGGGGTTTTGACAACACACAAACTGTCATACAAATCACATGCTGAGCATGTAAACAAAGTATGAAATCTATCTACCTGCAAGAAGGAAATCAAAATGTTGACCACAATTCTTATCAAAGGCGGTCTGTTTACCTTGAGAAACCAGGATATGGATACTAGGTTAAGTACAGCCAGTGAGAGAGATACAAATAAACATGTAGAGAGATAGGTGGTCATTGCATTCTAGTAAAATTCCTTTGGTTTTACTATTTACCTAACATGACTTGAGACAACACTTGCAAAGAAATCTCTTGACGAGCTTGTTCCAACGAGTGCCATTATGAAATGTTTCGGAGGCAAAAATTGTCAAAACTGGTGATTTCTGTGAATGGCCCCAGCCAGAGATGGTTGTTACATTAGTTAAAGGATTAATGTGGGTACATATTACACGTATAACCATTTACAAAAATTGGTGTGTTCAGTTAAAGAAAATAATATTTACTTATTTTCTTTGAACTGGCACAGGGGGAGGCCACCAAAAATTTGCAAGACGTGACGTGGGGGTGGGTGGGTCTCTTGAGTGCGCCAAAAATGTGCATTTCCAACCTGTGCAATTTTTTAAATTTTTTAAAAATATATCAATATATCAGGTAATATATACCATCATTTGTGTTTCAAACCTTAAAGATGATGTTGTACATCACACTCTTGACATAAATACAACATCAGGAGGCTTTATATGTGAGAATATTGGGCTTAAACTGGGAAAATGTCACACGTTAGTAGGGGGTGGGCGTCTTGTTCAAAATGTAGAAAATGTGCAGACAATATTTTTGGAACAATTCAAATGAAAATTTGTTCCCGTATATGTACACCTGCTCTGGCCAAGCCTGATAATGAACAGCTTGTCCTTTGTAGATTGGGGCCCATAGCAGCCCACAGAGGTTTAAATTGGTGGTACCAGTTTAACCCTTTACCTAACATGAAAAGCAGACAACACTTGCCAAAAAATGATTGAATAAGTAATTTTGTTCATTTTTTGTCTCAAAAACATAGGATATGAACCTAAACGAGCTCGTTCTAATGAGGGGGTCATAACCTATGTTTTTGAGACAAAAAATGAAAAAATAGTAAAAATTAATTGGTGATTTTTGAGAATAGCGCTGGCCAGTTTTGGCCATTACGTTGGGTAAAGGGTTAAGGACATTATGAACCCCCCCCCCCCCCCCCCCCCCCCCCCCCCCCCCGAAGACAGCTGTACCTACTAAGTTTATTTTGGATTTTAATGGGAGAGTGGGTTTTTTTCAGTGCCCCCCCCCCCCTGACTGGCATACTAATTTCTGTACAACCATAACAGGTTAATCCCTTCCTTGCACTCTGGTAGTGCATCAGAATTTTCTCCATTCACTATGTTTTTCTCTTGTTGAACCATGAATTTAACCAATTATATCTTGTCAAATAAAAATTATAAGGTATATTTGGTTAAATATCAAACAGCATTATGGGAAATATTTGCTGCTGAATACTTTGCCATTTTGAAATCAGATTACAGAGGGTTAAAAATGTTCCCCAAGACCTGTCCACATGTGTTACCCATGGCTATTTGTTGGCAAATATGCCACTTGAATTAATTTAAATAGCATATTTGCTAGTGGACGGTTCATTAGGAACATTTTTCTTTAACTGGACACACCAATTTCTGGAAGTGGTTACAGTACAAGTTGAAATAAGATGTAGCATAACCGCAATAAATTAAGTATACCGCTTCTTCTGCACTGACAAGATCAGAATCTGTCATCATTTTCTGGAAAGCTGTCAGTGAGAGATTTCCAGAAAATGATGTCAGATTCTGGTCTTGTCAGTGTAGGAAGAGAAAGATGCATAGTTTACAGCAGTTGTCCTACAACTTAGTTTCACTTGTACTGTATAGAATGCTGTTATTTTTAGACAATCCCAATGATAACCCAGCACTGTCATCAATTGTCTCCTAGTTTTTTTCAGTTAGATAATAGTTTGTATTTCTCCAGCCCAGTACAAGTAACTACTCAATGTTGATGTCAACTTAGTGTGTCAGTATTGGAAGTACATTTCAGGGCACTTTTGAAAAGTAACAGTACTTTTGAACCTAGTAAATTAGGTAGCCACAACCTGGATGAAATATAATAACTTCTATGTAACCTCGTCATCTGTGTTGTGTCCTCAAGCAAAAAACTTAATCCCAACTGCCCAACGTACTTATTGAAGTTTAACGACACTTTCGACAGACAGGGTCACCTCGTGTCGGACAGTTTTATGGGTGGAGGAAGCCGGAATACCTGGAGAGAACCAATGAGCAATGGTGAGCAAATGTCTGACTCCCCAACATACTAACTCCACACATGCAGGGTTAGCATTAGTTGAAGACAGGTGCACCACTGACATGCAGTACATCTTAGTACACAGTCCCACCATGCCCCCACTGCCCAACATGAAAGATATGGGATAGTTGAAATATTCTTGGAAGTTCTCCAGGCATTTATAGGGTTAATCTATCATCTTGCAAGGCAACCATTTTAATGTCATGATCGACTCCCCAGATTCTTCCTGGACTTTCTTTCATGCAGGGTTTGAATATGCCGATGCAGGGTTTGAATATGCCTGAGAGGAAGAAAACCCAAGACTTTCTAGGACCTTTTTGGTCGCATTTCAAGTACATATGTTTGTATGCATATTATGTAACCCTTTACCCAATATAACGGCCAAAACTGGCCAGTGCTATTCTCAAAAATCTCGAATTAATTTTCATTTTTTGTCTCAAAAACATAAGTTATGACCCCTCTTTGGAACGAGCTCATCGAGCTTGTTCCAATGAGGGGTCATAACCTATGTTTTTGAGACAAAAATGAAAAATATTAGTTATTCAAGAATTTTGTTTGCAAGTGTTGAATGCTTTTCATGTTAGGTAAAGGGTTAACAAATCTTATACATGTACTTCAAATCAATAATACCCTCTGGTACTCCTGACAATGATCCTTGGGAAGCTCTCTAAGAGATGTCAGTATTAGTTCAGTGGATGAAAAAACACATTTACACCACAAAAACAGACAAATACCACAGCTTAATTTGACCAGAATGAGCCGAGCAACTATCTAAATATATATTTTCAAGGATATTCCAAGACCTTTTTTCATGGAAATCCAATTTTCAAGCACTTCTAAGGGCCTGGAATTTCATTTCCAAAATTGAAGAGACTGCAAGGAACTGAATGAACCCAAAAGGTGATGAAATGCTATTTATGTTTATTGGGGTTAAAAATTACCTTCACCATCAAATGCTATATTGTGATTGCAAAATAATTATACAGGCAAGTTAACCCTTTACCCAATACACACAATATAAAAAGACTTGTTAAATAATTTTTTTGAAATTTTCCAATAAATTTCAGCAAAACAATATCCTGTGACCTCTCAGTGGAACAAGCTCATCGTGCTTACTCGAATGACAGGTCATGTGATATAATTTTGGTACAATGGTTCGAAATTTTTATTCTTTTTTTAACTAGAAGAGTGCTAAATTACATTTTGTAATCAACTTTGCTGACATATTTTTGCCATGTCACAATTTATGGGAGAGTGCACTCTCCCATAAATTGTAACTAGGCAAATCCACACAGACTATTTAATTTCACTTCAAAAATAATATGAAGAATTTCCACAGATTATGAAGCCTTTAAGTTGAGGTACCTGCACTTAAGAATACTATCAATTAAACTGCTCAATTTACAATGGAGACAGGCAGATGTCGCAGATTTCTTAGGTAAAGGGTTAAGCCGAGGGAGTGCGGTCCCTCATTGGTCAGCCCACTGGATTTCTTGTCAAATGCTCATTGGTCAATCTTGACTAGCGTAATCAGCAGGGTGTCCTTGGACAAGACTCTTAATCCCAATTGCTCAAGTGGGAATACAGTTAAAACTAGAAGTCATGTCATGAAATGCGCACAAATAGCACGTTGATCTGTGCGTTAATCTACGCGTTATGACCATAGTAAGGCTATCAAATTCTGTACATATGGTATGTGCACAAGCAATGTTTCAGCCAATGGACCTCCGGGTAACCCGGAGGTCCATTGACAGAAACATTGCCTGTGTTTGCTATGAGTAACTAGGAGAACCTGCCGTGCTTTGGATGCCATTCGATATGGCAATTGCACGCAATTCCTATGCACAGTTAAGCCTAAATAAGTGCAGAGTTCGTGACAGGACTTCTACTTTTAACTGTAAGGTGGTGCAGTGGGAGTGCAGTGGCTCAGTGATTACTGCAATGAATTTCAAACTGAAAGGTCCATGTATGGCATACTACATGTAGATGTTACACATGCCAAAACAGGGTTCATACAAAAATTTTCTCACAAAGTTCAAGGGTTTTTCAAGGGTTTTTCAAGGGTTTTCCAAGGGCTTCTTTTTTTTTTGTTTCAAGGGCTACATATACTATTCAGCTTGTTGTATGAGCTCTAAAAATCTAAGATTCATGTGACATGGATCTGACTTTGGAAGTCAGGAAGTACTGGTACCCAAAGTGTGATCTGTGTTACAGTAATCTTGGTAAAACGTTCCATACTTTTATATGGGTTTTTTTAACTGAGCGACACGAGCGCAACAAACAAGTAAAAGACGAGTACACATATATTTACAATGCCCAGGAAATAGCTTGGTATTCAAGGGTTTTTCAAGAGATTTCTGAAAGTTCAAGGGTTTCTCAAGGGTTAATTTCAAATTCCAGGGTTTTTCAAGAAAAAACTCATTTTCAAGGGTTTTTCAAGAGCTGTATGAACCCTGCAAAAACTAATACTAGCTAGGGCATAACTCTGGCCAAAAAAGTCCAATCGAAACTATAATCGCAGGTGCCCAGGTTCCCATGGTAGTGAACATCCAAACCAAGTTTCAAACAAATCAACCCATAAACATCTGAGAAAATATCCGGACAAAATTCAGGCCTATGCAGCTGCTATTTCAAGTCGAAAAGGGGAACAATTCTAGCAAAAATCCAAACGGAACTATAATCACAGGTGCACAGGTTCCCATGGTGATGAACATTCACACCAAATTTCGAGCAGATTGGTCCATAAATGTCTAAGAAAATCTTCAGACAAAATTATATTTACAGACGGATGGATGGACAGATGAACAAGAGAGATGATTCCGGTATACCCCAACTCATTGCAGGTGGGGTGGGGGGGGGGGGGGTATAATTATGCTGTCTATGTCACAGGGCTATCATCGCCAGTCTTTATTTTCCAGGCCATTTCACACTGGCAGAGCAGAACTTGTCTACTGACAAGGAATTATTTTATGCGACAAAATATTGGAACAGAGTGCAATCACCTAACAGCATTTTGTAAACTTCTGTCTACACCCATCTGGTCCCAATCAGGACAATAAAACAGTTAAGCTGGATACATGGCTTCAGAAAGTATTTATTTGATTTTGCATAAAAAAATCCATTCACGCTTTCTGCAAAACTTGCCTTCAGTGTAAATTTTTGAAACCTTGCTCAATAGATGTCATGCAAAAGTTAAGAGCAGGGCTATTGTGTAAGTGTCAAGTTTTGTTCAACTTGTGAAAGGTTCAAGAGGTAAAGAGTGTTGAATGGACGATTGGGCAGAGTTACATTGTTCAAAAATGGTACCAGTATCACAGTCACCATATACCTAACTGTGGTATAAATAATTATTTGTAATTTATGAGAATGTAACAGTGTTTAAATGAATATTTTAAACACAGTGACCATTGTTATAAGATTGTATTACAAGCAAGGAAAGGGTCTATTACTATGCTGAATAGCCAAGGGCTAAGTCATAAAAATGGTGTTTCACTTCAACCACACATAATACTGATATCATCTGCATTTAGAAGGTAGACCATGCATGACAAACACAATATATAAAATGTAAACTGCAACAACCCATTTCCTATTAACCGTTTACCTACCGTGAAAAGCAGACGACACTTTCAAACAAAATTCTGGAATAACACATTTTTTTCATTTTTTGAATCAAAAACATAGGTTATGACCCCTCATTGGAACGAGCTCAAAGAGCTCGTTCCAAAGAGGGGTCATAACCTATGTTTTTGAGACAAAAAATGAAAAAAAATAAAGAAAATTAATTGGAGATTTTTGTGAATAGCGCTGGCCGGTTTTGGCCATTACGTTGGGTAAAGGGTTAAAAGTGCCAAATAGAAAAACATTATTGACTGACAATCAGAGTTTGGAGGGGTGAGGTAGAACAAGGCTCCTACAATAGTTCCTTTTTGGTAACCTTTTTTAATCCTTTTCCTGACGTGACTAGGAGACAACACTTACATATTATATTATTCAAAATAATTAAATATTCCCATTTTTTTCTTCCCAAACACTGCTCTTGGCTATTATAATATTTCTTGGATGTTGATATTTCTTAAAATAGAGGCAGACTCATATAATAATGGGGTAATGCTGTTAATAAATGTGTATGTTTTATGAATATGCAGTGTGTACAAGATTGTCAAAAGGAGCAAGGCCCCGCTGATAATTTTTTATGCTGAATTTTCATAAATAATGAAAGTGTCAATGTCACTGTAGCTTAACTTGTGTGTTGTGTTTGATGAAAAGAATAATGTTCAATGTTTATGAAAGGATTATGAAATAAGACAAGAATTGTGATAATTGGGAATATGTTCATTTCTGTTCCCTGTATGCTATGTTTTTGATAAAAATAATATGAGGTGTACACTGTACTGAAGAGCTGAGGGGTGGGTTAATATGACCTCACAGTTAATGTATGTGGCCCTCACAGTTAACGTATATCAACGAAAGTTACCAAGTTACAGTTAAATTATTCCAAAATGAGTCATTCTATCAAGTTACATTGAAATCCCTTCAGAAATATGGCCTGTAGACTGTGCTAAAGGTTTTCAGGCTTCAGGCCCCTGTAGCTGTCAGTTTCCCAATTGCATCCAAAGGGGACATTCTCATCTAGACATTATATGAAGTCAACCTACCAAGTTACAATGAAATCCCTTCATAAATATGACCTGTAGACTGTGTTAAAGGTTTTTGAGCTTTGGGCTCAGGCAGCCATCATGGTTGAATGATTGCAATCAAAAGGGGACATTCTCATCTGGGCATCATCTGGAGTGATCCTAGGAAGTTACAATGAAATCCCTTCATAAATATGACCTGTATACTTTGCTCAATATTTTCGGGCTTCAGGCACCTGTAGCCATCACAGTTGACCAATCACAACCAAAAGGGGATGTCGTCGTCTAGGCATTATATGGAGTCAACCTAACAAGTTACAATGAAATCCTTCCATAAATACGACTTATAGACTATGCTAAAGGTTTTGGGGTTTTGGGCTCGGGTAGCCATCACAGTTGACCAATCATGACCAAAAGGGGATGTCATCATCTAGGCATTACATGGAGTCAAATTAACAGGTTACAATGAAATCCTTCCATAAATATGACCTTTTGCCTATGCTAAAGGTTTTTGGACTCGGGCACCCATCAAGGCTGAATGATCGCAATCAAAATGGGACGTTCTCATCTAGACATTATTTGGAGTCATGTTACCAAGTTACAATGAAATCCCTTTATAAATATGACCTATAGACTGTGCTAAAGGTTTTCGGGCTTCAGGACCCTGTAGCCGTCACAGTTGCCCAATCACGTCCAAAAGGGGACTTTCTCATCTAGACATTATATGAAGTCAACCCACCAAGTTACAATGAAATTCCTCAATAAATATAACCTGTAGACTGTGCTAAAGGTTTTCGGGTTTTGGGCTCGGGCAGTCGTCACGGTTGGCAGATCACGCCCAAATGGGGAAATTCTCATCTAGACATCATAAGGAGTCATCCAAGTTACAATGAAATCACTCCATATTAAACATGTCCTGCAGACTGTGCTAAAGGTTTTTTGATTTCAGGCTTGGGCAGCCATCACGGTTGACAGATCATGCCCAAAAGGGGACGTTCTCATCTAGGCATTATACAGAGGCATCCTACCAAGTTACAATGAAATCCCTTCATAAATACGACCTGTAGACTGTGCTAATGGTTTTTGGGTTTTCGGCTCAGGCTGCCATACAGGTTGACCGATCGTGACCAAAAGGGGACGTTCTCATCTAGACATGACCCTAAACCTGCATACGAAATTTCGTGACAATCAGACAAGAACTGCGGGGTGTAGCCCATGCTAAAGAAAAATGTGAACAGACTCACAGACTAACAGATTTCCGCACGCGTGATGGCAATAGCTTATATTGACTTTGTCAAGTTAAACTAAAAACAAATCTTGAACAATAGGGTGATTCCAACAATGGTAGAGTTTCTGTACAGCATTCTGGAATACGAATATTATTCCAAGCATCACCTGCAGATATAGATTAGCAATCTCTAGGACATGGCAAACTACATATAAAATCAGAATGGAAGTTTTGGCAGTGGAAAACACGATCTATTAAAAATCTGATTTAGATACGGAGGATCTCTAAAGAGTCAAAAATTGATCATTTTTCAATTCTTGCCATAAAAACACAGTGATGCCCATACATGCGTTTACCTGGTAATGAAAATCGGCATCAGCAAAATTTTAATTAATGAAGCACCGGGTTATACCCGGTGCTTCATTAATTAAATTTTTGATGATTTTTGCTATAGAGTTTGCAATCTAATATTATTGCATCCGTGGAAATATTGCCTACTCTGTGCAAAGTGACCAGTCCACAGCATCCATACTCTAGGTGGATTACACGGAATGATTTGGAATGATAATACAGAATGAGAATAGGCAAAACAACAACAGATTAATAATCTGAGTTGTCTGAATATGTCTGGAGTAATATTCGTATTTCAGAATGCAACATGGAAACACTATGAATGAATATGTTGTAATATGTATAGTCTATCTGAGGTTATCACGGATGCATGATAAATATGAGACAAATACAAAACTCGCTTTACTTTTACCCTTAACCTACTGGATCAGAAATATTCATGGAATGCAAAGAAAAGGCTTTACAAATTTGGGGTAACTTTTCATTCTCCTCTATGCTCATAAAAAAGAGAAAAGAGAGTGACAGAGAAAGAGAGAAAGAGAGAGAGAGACAGAGGGAGAGAGACAGAGACAGACAGAGAGAGAGCGAGTGTGTGTGTGTGTGTGGCTGGGGGGGGGGGGGGGGGGAGCAGTGGGGCTGCAAATAAAAGGTACAGTACCCACTCCCATCCTCACACCCAACCATGAAAGGTGATTCAATATGTGCCTGTAGGCACTCTCCCATAAAATGTAACAAGGCAAGGACATGTGACCAAACTTTGACAACCAAGAATAATTTAGTAGTACTCTACTAGTTAATGCATACATATATGCATAAAGGGAGGCCCCCCCAACCCCAACCCCCAAACTTTGTTTGCGGGGGGGTATAAAAAAAAATAAAAATTAAATTATTTATGTCTGATATTTTACCCAAGTTAAAAAATTGACAAATTTATTCCTTGAGTGCAGGAAGGCTTTGCAATGCTTTAGTATTGCAAAAAGCCTTCTTGCTCTCAAGGGACAAAAAACACCACCACCCATGCTGTTCCTTGAATTATGATGCCTAAAACATAAACCAAGAACATGAACTTTTGATTGAAAAGAAATAATTACAGAAATAAAAAATAAAAAATGCTTGCCTGCATGCAATTTTACAAATAATGGCCTGACAAACAGAAGATCTACTTTGTCTGGTATAATCAAGGTATTTATTTGTTATGGCCTAAAGATCAATACCTAAATTTCCAACAATTGAGTTCTTTCTAAATTGTAAGAAAGAGAAAAACATTCACCACAAAATACAAGTACAGCACAATTCTAAATAAGACTAGATATTTTATGAAGATAAATGACCGAGTGCAACATTTCTTTGAACATTTTGGGGATCTGATCAAGTTCATGCAAGGTTTCTTTTTGAAAGTTGCAAGTCTAATTTAAGCATGGAGAGTTACCTCTCTTGATGTTTTCTTGATGGTGTTTATCATTTTGTTTACCAATTATGTTGAATAAATAATCAGATGCAAATAGTGACACAACTTCTCTGATGAATTACATGTTAACATTTTATGGTTTTGGGGATTTCTTCCAGTTGACCCTTTCTCTAATGTAGCACTTAAAAACGGCCATGAAATTGACCAAAATAAGCCTACCACAGCCTAAAATATCTTACAAATGTCTTGTCGAGCCAGTTCAAATAACGATATTTCTATGGTTTTACAGAAAAATTGTGAGAATTTTTTTCTCAAAAAATGTGAAATTTAATTTATTTCTTTAAAAAGCTGTGTTAGGTAAATGGTTAACTCTTAACCCTATGCATGATGTCAAATTTTTAGTTTTTGCTATAAAAACAGCTGAATCCCAAGAACCTCTGCACCAACCCTTATTAGGCTTAGAGCAATTAGTCTGCCCAATGAAAGATTGTAAGCTTTGTTTTAAAATCAAAAACTATAAAATCAACAGAGAAAAGGGTCATTAACCCGTTACATAACATGACTAAAAGGATGACACAAACAATAACTTTCTTAACAAAAAGATGTTTTATTTTTTGCCTCTAAAATACTGCTTGTGACCACTCATTGAAACAAATTCCATGATCTCGTTCCAATAGGCATCATGAGCAATGGGTTTTTGAGGCACTGGAAAAAATTGAACAACAATTTTGTGAACAGCACAAATCAGGGTTTAATCAAGACCCTTTTTGGGGCCGAAATAAGGCTCCTTTCCCAATGGGATACATGCAATAAAATTCCCAATTTTTGACACAAACACACGGCAGCGTAGAACTGCCACACCAAAGTTTAAACAGATTACTAATCTGTTTTTACAGATTAACTAATGTGTATTTACAGATTAGTAATCTGTTTAAACAGATTAACTAATCTGTTTAAACAGATTAACAAATCTGTTTTTACAGATTAGTAATCTGTTTAAACAGATTAACTAATCTGTATTTGTAGAATACTAATCTGTTTTTACAGAATAACTAATCTGTTTTCACAGATTACTAATCTGTTTTTACAGATTAACTAAGTAATCTGTAAATGCAGATTAGTTTAGTAATCTGTAAAAACAGATTAGGAATCCCTGGAAATATAGTACGGTGTGGCAGTTCTACGTTGCCGTACAAACACTATTATCCCAAACTGAAACACATAATCAGGTTACATAGCCATTGTGTTCTTCCAATATTTAATCCTCATAAAGTGATTCCTATATTAGCCTGTATTCTCTCTGTAAAAGAGCTAGGTTGATTTTTGTTTAGATGACCAATTGAATAATTTTCCCAAGACCAAGAAAAAAGTCTCTTTTTCAATATACATGTGTCAAACCTTGGCTCAAAGCCCTACCTTCACTTGCTCAACCAGCAAAAAGATAATGATAAAATCTGCAGTTTGTGAATCTATGGAATCACATTGTGCACACTGTATCACCCTTGTTTGTATGGAGAATCTAATACTTACCCTTCTGATCAATCGATGTTGATTTAGCACTGATCCTTTCATCTTTAAAGAAGGTCTTGATTGAGTTCTACACAATGGTACTCCAGGCATTGTAAGTCACCTTTACTTGAATGAATTACTGGTAGGAAATCACTTGCAAATCATAAATCCACAATCAAGCTGAACACTTTAAATGATCTATATCCAGTTTACAAAGCAATCCTTATTGTCATGTGAAAATGTCAGTTTCAAGGTTTTAACAAATTTATATGTATTATTTGATGAAGAATACAAGTGTCAGTCAAATATTTATGACCCTCTCTAGTATCACTGGACTTTCTGACAACAACTTACTATTACTGTACTTTTTGACAACAGGGAAACTACATGAAAGATGTGGATAAATTCTAGTTATTGACAGGTTGAAAAAATATCGAAGATAAATATAGGTTATTACCACTATGCGGGTTTCCGAGATGGTGAATTGACATCGAGATCTCCCCTCTGGGTCAAATATGGACTCATTCTAACAGACTTGTTCATATATGGCCAGGCGAGGTCTTTACTTCAATACACCATCATGGAAACCCACTTGGTGGTAATAACGAATTTATCTTTCAATATTCCTCCCCTTCCTGACTTATCCGCATCTATTTTGACATCATTTAGCATCTACGAAATAATTTTTTATGAATGAAGATCATAATGTCATAGTAATGTGTTCTTGTACTATCCGTGACATTATTTCTATTCATGGTTCTACTTCTACAATAACATTTAACCCTTTGAACCCGAATGGTTGCTTTTCTGGCACAGAAACATGGTACGTCATACTTTCATTAAGTTGAAGAGTGGGGTAGACCATTTAATATTTTCAAGGCTGCACATTGAAAATATTAATTGGTTTACCCCCAAACAATAAATATGGACTATTCCTATTGCTTCCATTGAACTGACATGGAAGGTACCACCGGGGATCAAAGGGTTAAGTTTCAGGTAGTGTTTCAACTGTGTTTCTTTGCTTTACATCTATTTTCCGGTTTAACACGTTATACCTATATAAAATTATTAGCATAGCAAAAAATGATCTAGTCTGATTTATGTTGTTGTTGTTGTTGGAGATTTATTTATCATTTAATTTCGGTGGCCTCGACATGTGTAATTCGTTTTCTATGAGTGCAGGTAAAAAATGTTTAATCTTTCTGAATAGAAGGATTGCATATGCAGCTGCTTCCCTCAATACAAATTTGTATTTTGTCTAGATGTTTTTGTTTGTATTGGAGAAAAAACGTTCTTGTTGTAAGATAAATCTCCAGAATACACAAAAAAAAAAACAGAAACATACTTTCACTTTCCATTCAAAATTTGGAAATCCACAACACATCAACTTATTGATCAAGTATGTGAACTTTCTCTCATGAAATAGTCTGGACACTGCAATCCCCACCCTTACAAAATCTATTCTTTTTCACATGCAGCAGCCCAATTCAAGCAAGTTTCAAAAAATATTATTCTTGAACTTCAAGAAGACACCACAATATGCACAGAGGATTCTGGTGCTCAACCACTGAATGGTTGGACATACAAAACCCAAAAATTGCAGTTCATGTTCTGGTGGTTCTTGACTTGCAAATTTGCTTGTTGGAAACACTCAGGGGCACCCAGGTTTTCATAGAGTTAGCAAATCAGTGTAATCTTGTATTTATTTATCTGGCAGCTGCACATCGTGTTGGATGAACAAGTACCAAATTGCCTAGTGCATAATGTTTGAAGGTTTTACAGGGAGTTCGGTGGTTCAGTGGTTACAGCATTGAACTTCAAACAAAAAGGTCCAGGATTCAATCTCTGCCAGGGGTAATTGCATTGTATCCTTGGGCAAGGCACTTCATCACGGTGTGCCTGCATGGGGGCACGGTGACGCTGTGTACTAAGTGGTACTGCACATCGATGCTGCACTTGTCTTCAACCAATAATAACCCTGCTTGTGTGGAATTAGTACACTGGGAGTCTGAAAGTTGCTCACCACTGCTTGTTGGTTCTCTCCAGGTACTCTGGCATCCTCCACCAGTAAAACTGTCCGGCATGAAGTAACCCTGGCTGTTTAAAGTGTCGGAATATCTCAAATTATAAATGAGGGTTTTACTGAAAAGTACTTGAAGTAGTTTTATCATTCATAAACTGATTTATTTAGACTTAAAAGTAATTATATATGTGGCTCAAAATGAATTTAGGTTATAGCAAACTGATCAGGCCAAAGCTCATCCCACAGAACCCAAAACAAAAAGAAACTAAAAAACTGTCTTTGACAAAAGCAAGTGCCCTAAGTGGCTTTTGGTTCTCAGTTTTTTCAATATCAACTCCCTTCACTCTGATGTCAAAATATCCAAATTTCAAGTAGCAATTTTTCCCATAATACAACTGGGAATTTAACCAATTCAATCTTTTTTGACAGAGCTCAATGAGCTCTGTCAAACAAGATTGAATTGGTTAAATTTTCAGTTGCATTATGGGAAAAATTTGTGCTCTGAACTTTGGATATTTTGGCCTCAGTGTGCAGGGGGTTAAGAAATAATAATAATAATTCTTTGGCCTTCCAGAAATTTGTTGCAGTCCTCTCCAACAAGGAGGCCCACATCAACCCAGTCCTGGTTATTCCTCCTCCACTCCCCCTCATAATCTTCCTGCATTCAGTTAAAAAGTAAAACGGTTTCATAATTTCCTTCCATCGGCACTTTCCTGATCTCCCTAACTATAAAATTGACCCTTTCTCCCATGGCATTCCTCATCCACTTATCCTTCATGTTTTCATCCTACTTTTCCACTAGTTTCCTAAGGCGTCTTGTTCTAACACTAGTAAGCAAATATTTGGGGTATTCTAGTCCCAGGATCTCTGTTACTCAATCCTAAGTTACACATTTGGCATCTCCTTTCCTCGACTTTCCCAATTCTCCCCTTCTACTCCAGTGACTTGGATCTCACTCTGAACGACAATGCCCCCTCCCCCTCCCCTCCACCACTCCCTGACACACACACACACCAGGCAATCCATCTGGGCTCCCCTCAAAAAACTGGTGCTTTTATACAACCTGTCTACAACCTGTCTACATAGCTCTTGGTCTGAATTCCAGCTTGAAATGGATATTGTTACTGTTGTCAAAAAAAAAATGTTTTGTGTGCCTGCTTAATGTCTGCATATTTTATCAAATACTTCATATTTTTTTATTTTAAAAATGTTGTTACCAAAGGAGAAACCCAGTTAATTATAGTAATTCTTACCCCTTAACCCTTTACCCAAGCAGATGATTTCAAAATTTATTATTTTAAATATCATTTTTTAAATTTTTTCAAAAAAGTTCAACAAAACCATATCACGTGACCCCTCTTTGGAACGAGCTCAACAAGCCCGTTTCAAAGTGGGGTCACATGATATGGTTTTGTTGAAATTTTTCAAAAAATAATTTGTTTTCAGCTGCTGAATTTGCATATTATGCGGGCGGATATGGGCAATTCGTTGGGTAAAGGGTTAAGGTGCTATATAAGTAATGGAATTTTGTTTATTTTGAAATTCCAACATCTGATATTCCTTTAATTCAAATTAAATATACACAAATTATACATCAAAATGAAGGTTGGGAGGTATAGAGCACGGAAAATATACGAAATCAATTCATAGAGTTGACAGCAGGCACCACTGGTTCCTGAAAGTCTGCTACCATATTCGTACCAGAACTGATAATACACTAATATTTCCTGAGAACAACTTGTGGCAAAATGTGCTTCACATATCCAAGAACAAAGCTAGGCATTCAAAACAGTTTAGGATGCAGCAATGGGACTGCATTTGGGAAAAGGACAACACTGTCTTCATTTGTTATGAAAGATGGATTCCATGTTCACTAGATAGATGCAAATCACTCGTTACCACGAATTTCCATCAAAAAACAAAATCGTAATGCTAAGAAATTTCACCAGGTGTCATGATACCTTGCACAGAAAATGGCAACTGTGCAGTCTCTATATAATAATAGTATGCTGTTTTAAGGCGATCTTTCTCATTATTTGATTTTAGAGGACGTTGTTTATAGATACTTTTTCCGTCCGGTGACGTTGACCGGAAATCAAAAGTAATTTGCAGTGTAAACAAAGCTATCAGTTTTGAAATTTACCCCCCATGCAGCTCTGTCACTGTGTTTTGAAGGATTTCAGCTTTGTTCTTGGATATGTGAAGCACATTTGGCCACAAGTTGTTCTCAGAAAATATTATTGTATTATCAGTTCTGGTACGAATACGGTAGGAGACTTCCAGGAACTCTATGAGTTGATTTCATATATTTTTCATGTTCTATACCTCCCAACCTCATTCATTTTGATGTATAATCTGTATATATTTAATTTGAATTTAAGGAATATCTGCCCTGGGAATTTCAAAATAAACAAAATTCTATTACTTATATAGCACCTTATTTATTTATTGGTGTTTAATGTCACATAATTATGCATAATGGCTAATCGTGACCCTGACAGTTTTACGGGGTGGAGGAAGCCGGAGTACCCAGAGAGAACCACCGAGCATCGACAAGCAACTGTCAGCTCCTCAACATTCTAACTCTGGTCAAGCTCTGCTCAAGCAGGGTTACAGCAGTTGAAGACATGTGCACCATCAACGTGCAGTATACCTTAGTACACAGTGTCATCGTGCCCCCATGTAGGCAACCGGGATAAAGTGCCTTTCCCAAGGACACAACGCGGGTCGTCCCGGACGTGGATCGAACTCGGGACCTCTAGCATAGAAGTCCAACAGTCTACCACTGAGCCACCACGCTCCCAATAGCACCTCAAGTCTCCATACAGAAACAAACTGCAACTTCAATATTGCTTTGAAAAAGTTACCCACAAGGGTATGTATTCTTTCTTGAGAACTCTACTTGTAGGCAGCATTTATCTTGACATTGGTTTTACATCATTGCTGGCTGCCAGTAAAGGCAGCCAGCAATGATGTACAAACACTGTTAAGTCATCTGCTGTGTACATATATATACGGTAGTAATTAACATCAAAATTAATCTGAGGGTGAATAAACCTCACAACGATTTGATTTATACGTTATTTTACTTATTCAAGTTAACTTTAGATGGGAAGGAAAACTTATTCTGATTATTTGTGTCCATAAAGCACTTGCTAAAATCTCTAATGAAAGTTGTAAGTCCAGTGACAAACCTGCCAATTTGAGTAACATCCACAGAATGACACGAATAATGCATGTACATCAGGTATCACTTAAAACAAGAAGGCATCCCATGCACTGCATAAACTTACAATCATGGCAGGTCTCATTGTTAAGTACAGTTATTTGCAGAAGCACAAACTAAAGGTCAAAAGAAGTGCTGCACCCCTACCTCTGTCTGTCAACAATTGATGGATGAATGACAGTGTCCTTGTGTTTTCTCATTTCTTAACTCTTTTGCAAATATCATTTAGAGAAAAACAATACAATATTGCTTTGTAATTAATTCTCTACACTTAGCAGGGTAAATTTCTTATCCCCACCCACAGCCTTGTTAAGATGCCTGCAGAAAAGTTGCCTATCGGGGTCAATGACTTTGTATGCTTGACAGACAGTAATTTGCCAATGCCTGACAAAATTACTGGTACAATGATTAGTACAATTTCTTGGAATTCAGTACGAGTCTGTAACACAAAATCAATTTTTAAATAACAAAATGTCCATTTTTTTATTTTATTTTATTTTATTTATTTATTAAATTTTTTGTTATATTTTTTATTTTCACTTTATTTTTTATTTTTTTTTGGGGGGGGGGAGGGGAATAACAAATTTTTTACTTATCATTTATACCAATAAAAAATGTGTCTGGATTATTGTTTGATCCACACATACATTTAATTTAACTCTTAACCTACTGAGTATTTTCAAAATATGTTTTAGCAAATCTAGTCATGGCGGCTGCTTTAAAGCTGCTTTCTGACTATCCTGTCCAGCTCGATTTGATGAAAAATTCAGGCAAATTTAACTCAAGAAATCATTGATCAAAAAGTTCAATAAATTTACAGGGGGAAATTTCATTAAAGATGCCTAAATTATACTTATTTCAGTGGCACGAGATTCTTGTCCTGGGCAGGAATATCTGCCAGCAGTGAGTAAGGAGTTAAAACATCTTGATTTAAAAACTGTACATGCTTCAGAATTCATCTTTGGAATTTTGGAACAGAAAGTGATAAGGTGAATTTGCCAAATATTGACAATTATTTGCTTTCATGGTGACAGATCACACTTGAATACAAATATTTCTAAGCTTCAATGGATGGATCGAAACCAACAGGTACTTTTGACAAGGTGTTCAAACCAATAGAGTAATGCTGCTTCATAACCTACACAGAAATATACTAGCGGAAAAAAGAAACGCAAGTTTTTTTCTGTGGTAAATATTTCAAATGTGTTATGGATGATTATTTCATTGCTTGGATTTTGATGTTATTTCTTCATTACAGATTAAATGTTAATGAGTTTTGTTGTCTTAACACAGGCGCCGTTTGCATGGATAACATTAAAACGTGGGTACCCAACACTATTTCCTGATCAAATTCAACAGCGGGTATGCCCACCCTGGGCTTCAGTCGCTGCTCTAACTCTCCTTATCATTGACCCCAGCAAGTTGTTTATGGTCCTTTGTGGGATGTTTTTCCACTCCTGAAGAAGGGCCTGCATGAGCTGAGCGATGTTCTTTGGAACATTGACACACTTTCTGACTATCCTGTCCAGCTCGTCTCACAAATGCTTCATGAGGGACAAATCAGGACTGTAGGGTTGCCAATCGAGAACTGGGACATTGTTTTGGTTAGGGAAGTCGCGACAAACCCTAGCAATGTGCGGCCTAGCATTATCCTGCTGTAATTAGAGCATGGAGGTTTTTCGGTGCGGTTTCGGTTTTTGCCGCAAACCGAACACACAGGCACCAAAAAAAACGGCCATACGGTTTTTGCATACTTTGACATTGAACTTCAAAATTTACAACGACCCTTCATAATCTCATTTTGAAAATGGCAACGAACGTCAACAGAATGGGCAAATCCCAAAGCGATTATTTCCGTATAATTTAATTATGTCCGTGTATAAGTCGCTACCACGAACACATTGCACCCAATATTTTCAGCCAAAAAACCTCCCCTGCGACCATTACCTTTGTATAAGTCGCACCCCGACTGTGAGAATCGCACAAGAACGACAGTGGCCAGTGAGTGAGGGCTTTTACTGCACGAAATTAGGCGAGTGTCTGGACATGTGAACGCCTTTTTCTTTCTTTTTTTTTCCTTTCATTCATACTTATCTCATATTAAATGCATGAAATAAAATAATAATCAAAATTATATAGGGTTATTTACGTTGACCATTTATTCCCCATGTGATACTCATTGATGCCGTAAATCCATTTTATTTTGCACATAACATAATGAGGGAGAGATCATACTCAGTACTTCAAAAGGAGGCGAAACGTCCAGTGAGGGATCGAGGAACAGGACAGTGAATTGAGTCCCTGTATTATGGCAATGTTAAAAGTAACAGAAAAGTTGCAAGTACAAATAATTTATTTTATCGAAATTAAAACTGAACACAAAATAACAAAACAGGTATATAATATATAGCAGTGGCAGTGCCAGGATTTCAATTCGGGGGCGGTGGGGGGGGGGGGGGGGGGGGGGGGGGGGAGGGGGGGGCTGAGCCAGGGGTATGGGCATGGGACCCACCCATTGGTTTGGGATTTGTGAGCCCTGCCCTAGGAAAAAATTCATATCTGGATAATTTGGACGCCATGGGTGCGACATGATCTGGGCCTTTCTACAATGCCTCACATGGTCTTCAAAGGCACCCAGATTGTATCAGATAGCAATTTGAAGTTTAGTTTTGGAGGGCCCGTGGAAAAAGTGGGGAGGGGGGATGTATAGCATTTACCAAATAGAACATACACAACAAGAAAATAATCAAATGACATACAATCTACCCCATATTCATATTAACATTTCGTCAACTAAGTGCTAGTGAAGTATGCTATGCCCCAGTACTGCCTGTAGGAAAAAGCTCACTTTAAATAGCTCTCGGGTGACATTTATATGATCTTTTCTAGTAAGACAATGGTGATTCAGATTAATTGAAGGGCCTGGAAATAAAACCGAAAAACCGAACCGCAACCGAGGTCTTAAAAAAAATAAAACCAAAACTGAACCTGGAAAAGAAAACCTCCATGCACTAGCTGCAATGTAAGGTTACGCGCGTGGATAAGTGGAAGAACGTGAGGCCTGATACCGATATCTTGTGGCTGTAAGATTGCCCTGGATGACCTTGAGGTGTTTTCACGCCATGAGAAACCCCCCCCCCCCAAAAAAAAACCATAAAAGACCCTCCCCACAATATGTTGTTTTCCTTAACGCACGCATCAGAATATCATTCACCTGAACGTATATAGCAACGTTGTCGACCATCTGACCTGTAAAGCTTGAACTGAGACTTGTCAATGAATAACACACATCTCCAGCTGGCCAAGTGATTTAGTGCATGTGCCTGCAGCCACTGCAATCAACATTGACGCCGCCTGGGTGTAAGTTGTGGACATCATGGCCTTAAATTGAACTTCTGCAACAGATTCCTAACTGTTCTTGGACACACTAGGTGACAATGAGTGCCTACAACCTGACTCAACATCTCCATCGCCGTGTAAAATCGGTTACGGAGGTGTGGCAGACATATGCCTCTGTCTTGACGTGGTGATGTAACACGTGGACGTCCACTCCTGGGATGGTCAGATATTCTTCCTGTGGCTCTGAGATGCCCAACTAAATGAGATATCTATTGTTGACTCATGGACCCCAAATTGCTGGGCGATGAGACGATGTGATTGGTCCTGCATAATTAGAGCAATAGCCCTACCCCTATCAACTTCAGACATTCGTGGCATTTTGCTTTTCATTCGAGTTGAAATGTTGTGCAATCAATGTGTACTGTTCAAAACTTCGATTTGGTATGGTTTTCAAGCCCATAGCATGTGGGAGTGCCCTGGATGCACGCTTTGTAGAAAAATCTGATGAAAGCATGCAGCGTCGCATGTGGTCATGGTTGACTGAATTTTAACCAAAGACTTTTAGACAGTACATCGAGGGAGCTATGTGTCAAATTTTACTATATTAATTTTGGTCTATGGATAAAAAAATATTACCCAAACTGAACTTGCATTTCTTTTTTCCGTCAGTATATATAAACATTTGTTATACAGTGGTGCATACTTAACCCTTTTTCAACGCAGACAATATCAAAATTTACTATTTTAAATATCATTTTTAAAAAATTTTTTTAAAATTTCAACAAAAGCTTATCAAATCACCACTCACTGGAACGAGGTTGATGAGCTCGCTCCAATGGGGGGTCATGTGATATGGTTTTGTTTAAATTTGTTGAAAAATTTTTTTTTCCAACTGCTGAATTTGCATATTACAGTTAAAACTAGAAGTCCTGTCATGAAATGCGCACAAATAGCACGTTGATATGCGCGTTAATGTACGCGTTATGGCTCAGTTAAAGCTATCATATTCTGTACATATGGCCTGTGCACAGGCAATGTTTCAGCCAATGGACCTCTGGGTAACCCGGAGGTCCATTGGCAGAAACATTGCATGTGTTTGCTATGAGTAACCAGGAGAACCTGCCGTGCTTTGGATGCCATTCGATATGGCAATTGCATGCAATTACAACGCGCAATTAAGCCTAGATAAGCGCACTATTCGTGACAGGACTTCTAGTTTTAACTGTACGTGGGCGGATGTGGCTGATTCATTAGTTAAAGGGTTACTTAGATATTTTTTAATTGAATAACCCTGTTAATTGAATAGAATTTCCCAACACAAAATCATTTACCATGCCTTCAGTACAAACATGACCTGTTAATTGCATATAGGTTATAAAGTAAACTCTGGTTAATTAACTAAAAAATTATGTAATGTGTCGAGAAATTAACCTGAAAATCACTGAATTCCTTTTATTAATAGACCTATTTGGCATCAGTACATCCAATACAGACATTTAATCTATTAGCCCTGTCAAAAAAGAAATTGTAGAATAAATGCTAAGTTTATCTATAGAATACAGGGTTCCATTGTTTAATGGTACCCCAGTTAAATGGGTCTGAAACCTTGCGACAGATACCAAGTTTGGGATGAGAGACACAAAACTGTTGGTTTCTGTAAGGTTCAAAGATCAATAGTCAAGGTCATATGGTTTAAAACGTACAGTTTCAGTTATTGCATGTTACTTGGCAGTTTTGCTAATCAACTGAATGCATCTGGCAGTGTAGTGGCTGAGTGGTTAACCCTTTACTCAATGAATCGGCCGCATACGTCCGCGTAATACTCAAATTCAGCAGTTGAAAAAATATTATTTTTCAAAAAATTTCAACAAAACCATACCATGTGACCCTTCGTTGGAATGAGCTCGTTGAGCTCATTCCAACAAGGGGTCACATGATATGGTTTTGTAGAAATTTTTTGAAAAATTTGAAAAATTATATTTAAAATAATAAATTTTGATATCGTCTGCATTGGGTAAAGGGTTAAAGCGTTGAACTTCAGACCGAAAGGTCCATGGTTTGATCCTGACCAGCAGTTAACTGCATTGTGTCCTGTGCATGGCTGTTAATCGCGATTGCCCAAATGCGGGCATGGTGGAGGTGTGAACTACAACATATGGCACATCATTGGTGCACTTGCCTTCAACTAATGCAAACAAGGTGTCATACCGTATTTACTCTATGTATTGGGACAGCTAAAAATAAATATAAGCCAATAAATATAAGCCATGTTTCTGATGCAAAAAAATGAAAATATTTCGTTATTCGTGAATTTTGTTTGCAAGTGTCGTCTGCTTTTCTTGTTAGGTAAAGGGTTAACAGACATTTGGTAATTTTACTGTATTCTAGTGACAAACTGGTCCTTGGGCAAGGCATTTTTTTTTTTTATTCCATTAACAAGTGATTGCTCCACAACCTATATGCAATTAATAGGTCATGTGATATTTCTACTGAAGGTATGGTACATGGTTTATTTTTTATAATTTATATGCAATTAAGAGGGTTATTGAATAAAGATATATCCAATTAAGTGAGCCCCACTACACATGATCATTCATTCTGTAACAAGGGTCTGAAATGGTTAAATAACTTGTGTAATTCATTAACAATTCACAATACACTCATTGTTTCTTTGAAGTAAATACTGCAATTCATCAAGATGCTGTTTACCTTCAAGTTACCTGTCACATATAGACACAGTAAAATATATATATTTAGACAGAGTTCCAGTCAAAATAAGTTGCAACTTGACAGGGTTTGTACAGAATTAGCATTTTGAAGTTCAAGGCCCTTTTAGGGCCTGTTTTGGAGCTATTCTTTAACCCTTAAGTCCTCAGATTAATTTTAAAGTATTTATGGCCTTTTTCTGCTTACATAGTTATTGATGACTTGGCAGTGGTTCTTCATCACTGCATGTAGAACCACTGCCACGGAAAATTCAGTCTCCACACAAGAGTAATAACAAGAGGCCCCAGGGGGCCTGAAGGCGCTCACCTGACATGGTAGCCCAAATATAAAACCCAGGGAATTGATTTCAACAAGTTGCATCTGACCCTCCTTAGAAAAGCTTATACCAAATATCCAAAGATTCAGACCAGTGGATCTAAAAAAAAATATTTTTAAAGAATATTTTCATATTGAACTAACTTAGAATTCAGGCTCTCATAGGAAGTCCAAATATGAACACAGGGACTTGGCTTGAACAAACTTGAATCTCATCTCCAGTGGGATGCCGTTTTCCAAATATCAAAAGATTCTGACTGGTGGATGTGAAGAAGAAAGTTTTTGAAGAATATTCCTCATATTGAACTAAGTTATAATTCAAGCTCCCACAGGGAGTCCAAATATCAATCCAGGGACTTGCCTTGAACAAACTTGAATCTCTCTCCCCTAAGAATGCTGCATGCCAAATGTCAAAACATTCCGACCGCTGAATCTGAAGAAGATTTTTAAAGAAGAGCCCAAATATGAACCCAGGGACTTGGCTTCAACAAATTTGAATCTCACCCCCTAAGTATGCTGCATACTGAATATCAAAATATTTCGACTGCTGGATCTGAAGAAGATTTTCAAAGAAAATTCCTCATTTTGAACCAAGTTACAATTCGAGCTCCCAAAGTGAGCCCAAATATGAACCTAGGGAGATGGCATGAACAAACTTGAATCTCACCCCCTAAGGATGCTGCATGCCAAATATCAAAACATTCCGACTGCTGAATCTGAAGAAGAAGATTTTTAAAGAAAAATTCCTCTTATTGAACAAAGTTTTGATTTGGGCTCCCACAGGGAGCCCAAATAACAACCCAGGGACTTGGCTTGAACAAACTTGCATCACACACCTCTAAGGATGCTGCTGCACACCAAATATCAAAACATTCTGACTGCTGGATCTGAAGAAGATGATTTTTTAAGAAAATTCCTCGTTACAATTTGAGCTCCCACAGTGAGCCTAAATATGGACCTAGGGACACGGCTTGAACAAACTTGAATCTTACCCCCCTAAGGATGCCACATACCAAATATCAAAACATTCCGACTGCTGGATCTGAAGAAGAAGATTTTTTAAGAAAATTCCTTATTTTGAACTAAGTTATCATTTGGGCTCCCACAGTGAGCCCAAATATGAACCGAGGGACTTGGCTTGACCAAACTTGAGTCTCACCCCTCTAAGGATGCTGCATACCAAATATCAAAAGATTCTTATTGGTAGATCTGAAGAACAAGGTTTTTAAAGAATATTCCTCATACTGCATTAATTTAAACATTTGGGCTCCCATAGAGAGCCCAAATATGGACCCAGGGAATTGATTTGAATAAACCTGTGAAACAATCTTCCAAAGATGTTATATGTGAAATTTGAAAGCTTTTGCAGCAGTGGTTTTGGAGAAAAGTAGTGTTAAATGTTTTTCCCATTACCCACAGTGTTAAAAAATGCTGACTCAGCACTTTTTCAAAGTCCTAAAAAAGTACACCATGATAAAACCGATAGCAATTTTTTTTTACCATTCCATTCTGTTGGTCCAAAGGAAGCTTCACACCAAATAAGAATTCTCAGTGCCATGTAGTTTTGGAAATATGGGCGTTTTAATTTTTTTCTATTTTTAGCTCCTGTGGTTCCCATGGCGCGATGAGAAAATTTTTTTCTGGCATAAATTATCTACTTATATCCCAATAAAACCTCATGTCAAATTTGGTTCAAATCAGCCTCTCGGTTTTGAAAATAGAAATTTTAGGTGGGGCAAAAATTCTTGCCCCCTCCCATAACGATGGCAAATATAGCCCCTAGAACTTCTCTTGAACAAATCTGAGTCTACACCTCAAAAGGAAGCTGCATACCTAATATCAAGTCTCTGCTACTGCTGGTTCATGAGAAGAAGATTTTTTAAGATTTAGGCTCACTTTTTGGGTGTGGCCCTACCAAGGTCAAGTTGATTTGAACAAACTTGAATTGACATATGATAGGCAGAGCCTGAAATAACGGTTGGACATTGGACATGTCCGGTCAAATTTACGGTCGGAAAAAAAAATTAAATCTCAAAAATTTATTTTTTTTTCTCCTAATTTTCAACAAGTGTCCACACTGTGACCACACACCACCACGTTTCAATCAATAGACATCAAAGGACGCATAGTGGCATGTTTACATTCTAGGCACAGCTTAGTTTCTTTGATCTACATCACTCAGCGTGGTCGTTTGTCTCAAATTGTGCCAGTAACGTTCGGTGCGTTGGAAATGTTACATGTAGCACATTGAAACTTTTCCGATGAGACTTACGGAGACTATGACATTGTGATCGTGATTCCAGACAAACGCCCATACTGTCTAGCAGAGTAGTGCCATAACTAACATACTTGGTTGGCACAAACCATCAGATTCTGTATCATGACGGAATGGAAGGTACCTAAAATTGCCAAACTGCAGAAATGGAAAGACGAGTACAAATGGCTTGATTTTTCGGACAAAAAATTTAAGTGTTCTTTAAGTACAAAATGTAATGAAAAGTTGATGGGCTGTCAAAATTATAGTCGTTTGATGGGCGACGGCAGTACAAATTATCACCTCAGCATGTTGAAAGATCACACAGGCAGTCAGATGCATCAAAAAGCATGTGATCACGAGAGTCGTAAACAGTTTGGAACTATACCAAACAAGAGGCCCCAGGGGGCCTGAGGGCGCTCACCTGACATGGTAGCCTAAATAGCAACCCAGAGAATTGATTTCCACAAGTTGCATCTGCTCCTCCTAAGAAAAGCTGAAACCAAATATCCAAATATTCTGACCAGTGGATCTAAAAAATGATTTTTAAAGAATATTCCTCATACTGAACTAAGTCATAATTCGGGCTCCCACAGGAAGCCCATATATGAACCCAGGGACTTAGCTTTAACAAACCTGAATCTCACACCCCTAAGGATTCTGCACACCAAATATCAAAACATTCCGACTGCTGGATCTGAAGAAGAAGATTTTTAAAGAAAATTCCTCATTTTGAACCAAGTTACAATTCGAGCTCCCACAATCAGCCCAAATATGGACCTAGGGACATGGCTTGAACAAACTTGAATCTTACCCCACTAAGGATGCTGCATAAAAAATATCAAAAGCATTCATCTGCTGGATCTGAAGATTTTTAAATAAAATTCCTCATTTTGAACTAAGTTGTCATTCAGGCTCCCATAGTGAGCCTAAATATGAACCAAGGGACTTGGCTTGAACAAACTTGAATCTCAGCCCCCTAAGGTTGCTCCATGCCAAATATCAAAACATTCCAACTGCTGAATCTGAAGAAGAAGATTTTTAAAGAAAAATTCCTCATATTGACTAAGTTATAATTTGGGCTCCCACAGGGAGCCCAAATATGGACCCATGGACTTGGCTTTAACACACTTGAATCCCCCCCCTCCCCCCCAAGGATGCTACTCACCACATATCAAACCATTCCGACTGCTGGATCTGAAGAAGAAGATTTTTTAAGAAAATTCCTCATTTCGAACAAAGTTACAATTCAAGCTCCCACATTGAGCCCAAATATGGACCTAGGGACATGGCTTGGACAAACTTGAATCTCACCCCCCTAAGGATGCTGCATACCAAATATCACAAGATTCTGCCTGCTGGATCTTGAGAAGAAGATTTTCAAAGAAATTTGCCTGAAATGCACTAAGTTCGAATTTGGGCTTCTATAGTGAGCCCAAATATGAATCCAGGTGGCCGATTTGAACAAACTGGAATCAGATCCACCCCACAATGTTGCATACCAAATATCAAAAGATTCTGCCTGCAGGATCTGGAGAAGAAGATTTTTGAAGAAATTTGCCTGAAATGCACTAAGTTCAAATTCGAGCTTCTATAGTGAGCCCAAATATGAATCTAGGGAGCCGATTTGAACAAAATAGAATCAGATCCACCCCACAATGTTGCATACCAAATATCAAAAGATTCTGTCTGCTGGATCTGGAGAAGAAGATTTTTTAAGAAATTTGCCTGAAATGCACTAAGTTCAAATTTTGGCTCCTATACTGAGCCCAAATATAAACCCAAGGGGCCGATTTGAACAAACTTGAATCAGATCCACCCCACAATGTTGCATACCCAATATCAAAAGATTCTGCCTGCTGGATCTTGAGAAGAAGATTTTCAAAGAAATTTGCCTGAAATGCACTAAGTTCGAATTTGGGCTTCTATAGTGAGCCCAAATATAAATCCAGGTGGCCGATTTGAACAAACTGGAATCAGATCCACCCCACAATGTTGCATACCAAATATCAAAAGATTCTGCCTGATTTTCAAAGAAATTTGCCTGAAATGCAGTAAGTTCAAATTTGGGCTCCTATACAGAGCCCAAATATAAACCCAAGGGGCCGATTTGAACAAACTTGAATCAGATCCACCCCACAATGTTGCATACCAAATATCAAAAGATTCTGCCTGCTGGATCTGGAGAAGAAGATTTTCAAAGAAATTTGCCTGAAATGCAGTAAGTTCAAATTTGGGCTCCTATACTGAGCCCAAATATAAACCCAGGGGGTCGATTTGAACAAACTTGAATCAGATCCACCCCACAATGTTGCATACCAAATATCAAAAGATTCTGCCTGCTGGATCTGGAGAAGAAGATTTTTTAAGAAATTTGCCTGAAATGCACTAAGTTCGAAATCGGGCTCCTATACTGAGCCCAAATATGAACCCAGGGGGCCGATTTGAACAAACCTGAATCAGATCCACCCCCCAATGTTGCATACCAAATATCAAAAGATTCTGCCTGCTGGATCTGGAGAAGAAGATTTTTTAATGTTTTTCCCATTGCCTACAGTGTTAAAAAGTGCTGACTCAGCACTTTTTCAATGTCCCGAAACTGTACCCTATGATAAAACCGATGGCAATTTTTTTTTACCAATTCTTTCTGTTGGTCCTAAGGAAGCTTCACACCAAATAAAAATTCTCGGTGCCGTGCAGTTTTGGAGATATGGGCGTTTTAATTTTTTTCTATTTTTAGCTCCTGCGGTTCCCATGGGGCTACGGGAAAAAAAAAATCAGCATAAATTAGTTACTTATGACCCAATAAGCCCTCACATAAAATTTGGTTCAAATCAGCCTCTCGGTTTGGAAAATAGAAATTTTGGGCGGGGCCAAATATTTTGCCCCTCCCATAACGACGCCAAGTATAGCCCCACAAACTTCTCTTGAACAAATCTGAGTCTACACCTCAAAAGGAAGCTGCACACCAAATATCAAGTCTCTGCTACTGCTGGTTCATGAGAAGAAAATTTTTTAAGATTTCAGCATACTTTTTGGGTGTGGCCCTACCCACGGGCGGGGCAACTTGATTTGAACAAAATCAAATTGCGATGTCATAACAAACTATTATCTCAAATATCAATTAAATTGGTTCAGCGGTTTGGGAGGAGAAGACGCAAACACCATGTTCACGGACGACGGACGACGGACGACGGACGGTGAGTGATCACTATAGCTCTCCTGACTGAAAGTCAGGTGAGCTAAAAAAGATTACACAAGGGAGCACCTGCTTCAATGCAATATAAAAGTGGCGGTTTGGGGCTATATGGGGGCTTAAGGGTTAACTCTCCAAATTTCATAATTAAATCTTCACCAAAACATTCTTTCTGTGTGTAAAAAGCTTCTTGAGTGTTGTGTGTTGCATTTTATTTACTTTAACTCTTAACCCGCTGAGTATTTTCAAGATATTTTTCACTAAATCCAGTCATGGCTGCTATTAAGCAGCCATGACTAAATTTGATGAAAAATTAATCTAAATGTAACACAAGAAATCATTGGTGAAACAAGAAGAATGTAACTAAGGTACCACATGCTCCCCTCCCCCCCTGTGACCTTCACCTTGCAGATGTGGCGGAAACTATTATACGCGACACACCTTCTGACTGTTCTTAACATTTGTAAAAAGTTTAACAATTGTACTATGATTTGTTTCTGAGTTATGGCTGAGACACGAATATTGACCGATTTTTAGTGTGACTTTGAAATGTGACCTTGACCTTGACCTTGAAGGTACGAACCCGGCTATGGTGTGTGACACATCCTTCCATGGTCCTTTATAATTGCGTGAAGTTTGATGACTGTGGCCCTAACAGTTTTCGAGTTATTGACTTGGACACACACACAGACACACACACACTTAAATCACTATATGCCACCCGACCCAAGTCAGGGGGCATAAAAATCATTTAATTTATCAGGAGAAAATATGATTAAATGTGCCCAAATTATACTTATTTCAGTTACAAGAGATGTTCTGCACTGGGCAGGAATATTTGCCAGCAGCATGCAATCAGTTAATCCATCCGTCAAGTTCAACAAGATACCATACGCAATGCTTTAGCATTGCAGACAGTACCTTGTTGTACTCAAGAGATGAATTATTTGGGAAAACATAAAAACAATTGTAAATTACTACTACAAAGGCAAAAATGGATTAGGACATGTTCTATTACTCCGAAAATAGCTATTTAAAGTTTTTTAGGTTTTCGATAACCCACCACCGATTACATTGGCAAGTGTATTAGCGTTAATGTATTGTTAGCAGGGTTAGAGACTATTACAGAACAGCAATGTATGTGTCGATCTGAAGAAAGTTAATTTGCAGAATTTTCTTCAGCAGAATTTATTTCAAAACAAACATCAACCGCTGAGTAATATTCACTTTATTGATGAGTTAAACTAATAAAACAGTTACATCGTCCACATACCAGGTGAACACAGTGCAGTTATAATAAAATTTAAGGGTTTTTCATGGTAGCTCTTTTCAAGACAATTACATGTTTTAGGGCCCTTTCAGGGAAAAGGTTGAAAATGCAAAGACTTTTCAAGCCTGTATGAACCCTGCTTAACTAAATCATTTTAGTACTGAATTTTATTATATTTCTAACAGTAAGTTATAAGTATTTTTAGTTACTTAAAATTAATATCACAACTGAATCAGCCAACTTAAGATAATATTAGGCCACACAAAGTAGATCTTCTGTTTCTCAGGCCATTATTTGTGAAATTTCATGCGGGCGAGCGGTTTTTTATTTTATTTTTTATTTCAGTAATTACTTTTTTGCCATCAAAAGTTCATGTTCTTGGTTCAAGTTTTAGGCCTCATAATCTACAGAATAGCATGGGTGGTGGTGTATTTCATCCCTTGAGTGCAAGAAGACTTTGCAATGCTGAAGCATTGCAAAGCCTTCTTGCACTCAAGGGACAAATTCATCAATTTTTTTAACTTGGGTAAAATATCAGACATAAACCATTTAATTTTTATTTTTTTTAAGTTTAAATCGGTTATAAAAAGAGAGAATGCGGCAGCCAAAAGGACCATGCGGGAGGGCCTGAGAAACAGATTTTTTATTTTTTAGGCCTTACCTGTTTTAATATCAAGAGCTATCCAATTCACGCAGTGTAACACAATATCTACCCGAGACCCTCCCCAACAGGCAAGATAAACAAGTTTATTTCTCTACTGCTCAGGGGGATAATATGAAGTAGTTTTCTGCCACCACTAAGGTACTGAGACATATATAAAGTTATGTGAGATAGCTGGGAGAGATATACCTGCCTCACTCCACCCACATGACCAACCTTCTTTGGCTTATTAGCATATTTAACGAGTGCAGGACTATTCAATTATCACACATTCTTCTGTAAACAAACAACATGGTGTCACATTTCGGAAATATAAGCAGACAGACGTTAGTCGAAGAAAATAGAAATAAAAACACAGACTGCAAAACCAATGGACACAACTCTTTTATATGAATTTTTGGATGAACGCCTTTACGAGTGGAGAGAGTTGCACAAAATTCTCGTAAAAAAGTTATGCGAATACATTGCAGAATTCATAATATGACATCATCAGACTGTACCCATGTTCATTTCACTACAAAACTTTAACCCCTGTCTTGCTGCCGTTGGGGTTTAATTTTGTGGTATATACCTGTGGTACATACAGAACTTTTGTGCGTTCTTTCCAATTAGCCAATCAGTTTTTTTCAGAAATGGACAACAAAATTGTTTGATACAGCTGCATGTGCCCCTGAATTACTTTTGATGACATTGGACTGTTCTATGGGTGTGTAGGGGGGGGGGCATTATCCCTGATGGGAGTGGGTGTGAGATGGGGGGAAATCTTACTCTCGGGACAAGATATTTGGTCCAGACTTGAATAATTGCAAATTTGTTGCAAAGCATAACAAGCACAAGCAAAGTTCCAGCCAATGGACCTCCAGGTTAAACCTGGAGGTCCATTGGCTGAAACATTACTTGTGTTTTTTGTCCATATGTACTAGGCCTGAAAATAAGCAGCCTGACATTTACAGAATGAGGTTCCCAGAGGGTGAATTTGAAGGTGCTATCACATACAGTGGGCCAATTTATCCTCTTGGTACCTCGTTCTGTTTAGTTTTGAGACCCTGATTCAGATTGAGGTTCACAGAGGGTAAAGTTAGTAATGATACCCTGCTATGCAGGGTAGCATCACTAAATTCACCCTCAGGGGACCTCATTTTGCAGATGACAGTCTACTTATTTCCTGGCTTGAATTTGAATGTGTAACTATCCACATTTGAATATTTAATGACTGTCAGAGTATTTTATCATCGTCTGCATTTTGTAAGCAAACATGGGGGTTCCACTTAACGTCACTTGACACAACTACCCATCTCAATCCCACAGTACACGAGGATGATTCTTCTACCACACCCCACCACACCCCAGATGCTTTCATCAAAATAAACAATTTCAAAAGTGATGTCAAAGCAATGGCATCTGTTTCAACTCACTTCAGTATGTTAACTCACTGTTGACATGAGCTAACACTGGTTTTCATAGTACAGTACTGACCACGGAATATGCTCAGGGGGTGCATGAACTGAATGAGGGAAAAAGTATATCGGAGGGCTTATTTTCAAGTGGTCAAACCTGCAGGAGAATTTGGATGCAAAGTTGATACAAGTCAAGTGACTCGGTCAATCCCATAACAGAGATGCATTAACCATCTACCTTATGAATCAGCCACAATTGTGCCCTTGGACATTACAAACAAAATCTAAAACAATTTTTATATCATTTGTGTTGGGTAAGAGGTTCTTTTTGTTGTAACAACTTACATGTACCAGCATGTTTCTCATCAATGTTGTCATTACAAAGTCACAGACTGGGCTTATTTACCAAGAGGGGTTCTGGACTTAACTCTTTCAACACGAGAGGCTGCTTTTCCGGTCCAGGAACACAATACTTCATAATTTCATTAACCCATTAGCCAACGCAGACGATATCAAAATTTATTATTTTAAATATCATTTTTTTAATTTTCTAGAAAATTTCAACAAAACCATACCATGTGACCCCTCGTTGGAACAAGCTCGTTCCAACGAGGGGTCAGATGATATGGTTTTGTTGAAATTTTTGGAAAAATAATATTTTTTCAAATGCTGAATTTACATATTACGCAGGCAGATACGGGTGATTCGTTGGGTAAAGGGTTAAATAGGATGACTAATAAGTGAACATGTGTGGTAGAACAATTAATATTTACAACCAGCCTGAAGGCTGCACATTGGAAATATGAATTGCTCTACCCCCAAATAATGGATATGGACTCTTCCAATTTCTGCCATTTAACTGACATGGAGTTTATTCATTTATTTATTGGTGTTTAAGGTCACATACTTATGCACAATGGCTAATCATGACCATGACAGTTTTACGGGTGGAGGAAGCCTGAGTACCCGGAGAGAACCACCTAGCAACGATGAGCAGCTGCCAGCTCCCCAACATCGTAACTCTGCACTGTAGCACAGGCAGGGTTAGATTGGTTGAAGACATGCGCATCATCAACGTGCAGTACGTCTTAGTACACGGCGTCATCGTAGACAATCAGGGTTAAGTGCCTTGCCCAAGGACACAATGCGGGATTCCGAATCGATCGCTCAGACGGTCACCCATCCGAGGATTAACCAGGCTCGATGTTGCTTAACTTCGGTGATCTGATGAGAATTGGTTACCACAACTCCACTGCACTCCCAACTGGCATGGAAGATACCACTAGTGTTGAAAGAGTTAAATCTGAAAAATTGGTAGATGGGCTTATTTTCGATTATGGGCTGGGTCAGTATGGTATATACCTTTGGTATATGCAGAACTTTTTGTGTTCTTTTCAAATTTACAGTACAGTCGCTGTGGAGTGGTCATAATCCATGTGTGGGTAGTGACGTCCATGCATGCATTTACCAGGTAATAAAAATCATCAGCAGAAAAATTTTAATTAATGAAGCCTGTGCTTCATTAATTAAATTTTTGATGATTATTCCTATAATTAGTGTTTGGAATTGAATATTTTTATGTCCATAGAAATATTGTCCACCCATGGAAAGTGACCAGTTCACAGTGGCTGCACAGTATGCAATTCATTTTTCTCTACAATCAATAGGTAGAACAACAAATTTTCATCGCAAAAGCAGTATTTTGATTTCAATTATGTCATATGAGGTGTGGTGGGAGAAAAATAATCCTCCAGTGGTGCAGGAGTGGGATTGTTAAATCTCACCAACAGGGAAAGATATTTGATCCAGACAACAGCCAAGCCTCATGTCTGAGTTAAATATTTTTCTCAGGTGAGATTTCCTCATCCCACCCCACATCACACTACTTAACCACTCAGGGATAAAAATAATCTTCCCCTACCATGACAGGAATTCTGATATCATCCTTATATCTAACGATCACATAGATTTTGGCCTGAAAACCACACGAGAAACGGTACGTATCACATAATGTGTTCCGATTCCGTATCATATAGATGACTCATTATGATTCCGTATCATATAGACGACTTGTTCCCGGTAGCAATACAGGCTATCATAACAGGCGCATGGATACATTCTATGTGCGTTTCAGTGATCGACCGAACATTATGTCCCAAAAATGTTTAAAAATAATTTAACCCTTTACCTAACATGAAAAGCAGACGATACTTACAAAAACTTTTCTCATTTTTTGTCTCAAAAACATAGGTTATGACCACTATGTTTTTGAGACAAAAAATGAAAAAATAATGAAAATTAATTGGCAATTTTTGAGAATAGCATTTGCCGTTATGTTGGGTAAAAGGGATAAGATTCAATCTGTGTATGTGACAGAATTGTTAGATAAATGAATTATCATGATAATGTGCATGTCCTGTGATTTGCATCAGATTCTCGGTGGTGTCCAAATATGGGATCACAACTCGCCGGCAAAGCCGGCTCATTGAGATCCCTTTCTGGACACCGCCTCGAATCTCATACAAAGCACAGGACATGCACATTATCATGATAATCTGTATATATCAGACCTTTAGATCAGTCTAATTTGGGCACAACGGCAAATATGGATGTGGCCTGCATGGTTGGAGAAAAAGCAACGGTATTGTCTTCTTCTTGGCGTCTGTTTTAGGTCCCCCATCTTAAAATGCTAGTTTACAACCCCTTGTAGGTCTTCACCATTATCACTGGTTCCCTCCCACCACCCTTTGACGTTAGTTTACTCGACTAACTCAAGAAGGCTTCTTAATTTCCCAATGTCGAGCAAAGGTCTATTTGAATGTAACTACACCTGGCGTTTACTGAGAAATGCCACCAACATGAATATAATAGATCTCAAGCTTTAAGTGCATGATCATATGTAATTTGCCACAGAAAAGCAATCGAAGTCGACAGTGTCGTATATGACAATGTCGACGCCGATTGCTTTTCTGTGGCGAACTCTGTGGGTTTTTAAAAAAATTATTTACCTGTTGCGTTGTCTGATTCGAAGGTAAGCTCTAAGCTATATTGCGAGCATCAGGGAAACCTGGCGGCTAAACCATATATTGCCGAAACACTGTAAAACTTTGAAACAGTTTCAAACTCCCCATAATTTGGGTGCAATTATCTTATTTGGGCACAGCGTTTATCGTCGTTAGTTGGGGAGAATTTGAAAGCCTGCCATATATGCTGTTGTGTGACAAGATGTTGGAAAATGCTCTAATAGCCCATTCAAACACTGTATCATAAAACAGAATGTCATGAACAAAAGCAAAGATACACAAAGTAATAGATGGCAGCATAAAATATTTAAAAAGAGATTGATAAATAATTTTTACATGCCTCTTCCCCAACTGAGTTTAATAATCTCTTTTAAAAGGTTTTGAAAGTTTTTTACACAACTGATAACAACAAATTCAGAGTAGCAAAAGAGTTTTTGACAGCTCTTTACAACAAAAATATACAAGATTAGGCCATTGCAACATTGTAAGAAATCAATGTAAAGAAGGGCCTTTACAGGCCAAAAGACTATTCGGAACTTGTACAGAGCTATAGCTCGTGCAACCCCTTTCATTCTCTTTTCTGTGCATAGTTTTTAATCTACAGAAGCGAAACAATCCGTAATACAAATTTATCCCATAAATGTCTGTTTATTCGAACAATAAAAGCCTTGGATAAATTTTTGCTTTATTCACCTAGTAGGGTGATAAATTTTCCCTATAGGTTTCACACTGAAAGAATTTATTCCAACATGAGACTTGTTGACCTCTGACCTCTACCGCATTTGTCTAGTATAATTGACAGTTCAATTGATGTTTTCTTTCAATCTGTTTGAAAGTACCACACAATGCCAGTAGAAAACACTATACATTGTTCATTTACTAAAGTATTTTTGCTAGTTTAGCTCAAGTTTGTAGGGTAATTATTTTTAGACAGAAATGTATCACTGCACCTTTTTTATTTTGGGCAATTTTGTTTGTCTTCGAATTGCACCTATGTTCTCCTCACTTCTCGCTGTGTTTTGTGGCGAGTAACAGCACGATTTCACCGCGACTGCCCTGTAAAATATTTATGGGATAAACAAAATAAACGTATAGTGTTTTCAAGTAAATATTTATTCTACTCGTAGAATTAAGAATGAAACCGACTCGCCAGAGGCTCGTCGGTTTCATTCTTAATCCTACTCGTAGAACAAATTTTTTACTTGAAAACACTATACATTTATTCTATATATATGCATTTAGGGTAGCATCACAAAATTTACCCTCTGTGAACCTCAGTCTGAATCAAGGTCTCAAGCCAAAACAGAAAAAATGTACCTAGAGGATAAATTGGCCCAAAGTATGGGATAGCATCAGAAAATTCACCCACTGGGGACCCTGTTTTGCAAATGACAGGTTGCTTATATTCAGGCTTGTATCCAACGCAATTTTTTGTACATGAAATTGAACATGATTGGTTCATGTTTCATTTGTATACACTGTGATACTTTCAAGTATTCAAAGAACAGAATAATCCTCCAGTATTTGCTTTCTATATTCTCGACCTAATTAACTCGGCTTGGCGAGCAATTCAGTGATTATTTTACGAAGACATCAGTCACATCTTATTGGGTTTTTCTAATCTTTAAGGATACGGACATTTCGGCCGCTAGCCATTTTGGTCACTGACAAGTATGGTAAATTCAGCTTTCAGTCAGTACGTTTTGGCAGCTTGCATTTTCGGTCGATTCAGCCACTGAAGAGTGGAAGTGTAATAACTAAAGACTGGCTGATGAAGTCATTTTATTCACATGATATTTCTGTGATAGAAAAAACAACATACATTTAGCTTAGTAGCAATTTAGTTTACAAATTGACACAAAAAGGTTGATGTTTTGTCCTGAAATAAATAGAGAATATCTATGCTTTTTAGTGAATATCAGGAATTATCTCATGAGTGTGGACCTGAAAGTTTTATTTTTCATGAGCGCTTCCCGATATTCACTAAAACAGCATAGATTTTCTTTTTATAATATGCTATGTTACATTTTACTGTGCAATATTCGGCCCAATTCGACAGCAAACAGTTTCAAGACAATAACAAAAAAGCTTCTGATTGTTCCTTCAAGGCGAAGTCATGTGCCAAAGCGTAACGTCATTTTGGAAGCTACTGAAAAAATTTGTTGTGTGGGCCTGAGAGTATTATTTTTCACTTGCGCAAATGCTCGTGAAAAATAAAACTTTCAGGTCCACACTCATGAAGCAATTCCCGATATTGACTAAAATAGAGATTTTCTTTTTTATTATATGCTAAGAGACATTTTATTGCACAATATTCAGCCCAATTCAACCCCAAATGTGTATGTTTCAAAACAATAACAAAGATCAGCTGATCGTTCCTTCAATGCGACGTGATGTGGCATAGCGTGACGTCATATAGGAAGCTACTGAGGGATATTCCTCGATATCCATCAGGTCGATGGTAATTGAGAAATATCCTTTATATAATTTGCGATAATTTACAGACTAGCAAATAATATGTCTTCATAATCATTTTCCCCACCCTAATAATTTAATGGAACAAAAAAAAAAAAAACAATGAACTACATGTATTCTTCCTGCTATTGTCATTTGCTTCCGGACAATAAGCATTTGTGCCAGTCAAACTAGAATGGCATTGGACCAGTCAAAGAATGCCAACCGAAGATCATACTAGACTGACTGGCCAAATAACAAAGGTGGATTGCCAAATTACCATAAAAAAATAATTCATAAAAACAATGATTAATATTCTCCTGTTACTTTCTTAGGCCTAAGTATTTTGAAATTTATGCTTACTTCATTCCCTAAAAACAAAATTTTTTTCAGAAAATGAAATGATTCTATATTTGAAGAAAATGTATTCTTTTTTATTAGAAACCCAGGTGGGTGAAAAGGGATATTGACCCACAACTCCATCCCCAAAAACACCCAAACCCTTTTGTGCTATCCCCTACAATACGTTCCGCTTCCATTGTCACTGTCCAAGCCTTTCCATGCCTCTGTCTTTGGGTGAATTATGATGGCACGAGATTGCTTTAGGTTTTGACCAGTTTTGTCTTCAAGACAATTAATGAGGTCACTGTAATGACAGCACTCACTTCGAATTATATATTTTCTTTTGAAAAACATCACATTTGTTTTTCAGCATACACTTTTTGTCAGAAAAAGCAAGTTACTTGTTGCATTAAATCTTTGTTTTGTTTGAAAAAAATGAACTACTTTTTTAAAGGCTATGCTTAACTCTAAACCCATTGGATATTTTCAAAATATTTTTCATAAAATCTAGTCATGGCTGATATAAAGCAGCCATGACTAGATTTGATGAAAAATTCATCTAAATTTATCTACAGAAACTATTGGTCAAAAAGTTCATTCAATTTACAGGGGAGAAATTTGGTTATTTATTATTTATTTATTGTTGTTTAAGGTCACATACTTCTGCACAATGGCTAATCATGATCACAACATGGAGATAAAGTCAAGGTCAATCAATCGTTTATACCCCATGTTGCCTATTTTAGAGGACTCGCACCCCAAGCATTAGTGACTGGGTCCTATTTTACCAGTGAAACAGAGCTTGTTTACCACAGTAAACAAGTACTGCTTCACTTCCCAGGGTTCCCACGGGGGAGAAATTTGGTTAAATGTGCCTGTATTTTAATTATTTCAGTGGCATGAGATTTTGTATCCTGCGCAGGATTATCCGCCGGCAGTATGCAAAGAGTTAAAGACAAAAGAAATACTCAGCCGAGTGCTATTTTTATCATAATCTTTTTATGGGCTTTTGCATTACTCAGACAGTTTCGTTTATCATGTGAGATCAAACAGACCTTTATTCACGTGTGACCCATTTCTAACTTTGACAGTACATTTAAGTATATTGCTTTGTTTTTTTGTGGAGTGGGGAGGGAGGTACTTTTCCATGTTTTTTTTACTGGAGTTGGGGGTGAGATGGCTCAGTAGGTAGAGGTGCAGGCTGCAAGCCGAGAGGTCCTCAGTTCAAATCCACCTGCGACAACCATGTTGTGTCCTTGGGCAAGACACTTCACCCCTATTGCCCATCACGGTGGCATTGTGTACTAAGGTATACTGTATGCTGATAGTGCACTTGCCTTCAACCAATGCTAACCCTGCTTGTATGGAGTTAGTATATTGGGGTGCCTGACAGTTGCTTGCCATTGGTCAGTGGTTCTCTCTGGGTACTCCAGCTTCCTCCACCTGTAAAGCTGTCCGACACAAGGTGACCCTGGCTGTCAAAAGTGTCGTTACGACCCCATAAATAAATAAATAAATTTTTTGATTGAAGATTTTAACCCACAAAGTGTAAAGTCGCACCCAACTGGAACTATCACTGAAGGTGATTAATACCCCCACTTCTGGCTTGCAAGAATGCACCTCTGAATGTTGAGCTTGAAAAACCGATAATAAATCCAAGTTCATGGGAGAAAACCTGGCTAAAATTGCCGCAGATCAAAAATTTTGGAATATGTGTATGCCCAATTGTTAGTCATAAGGTTTGAGAAGTTTACTCAAGATGGGTCCATTAATGAAGGAGGTGTTCCACACACAAAAAACTCATGTACAAATCTATATTAAATCTTCTAAGTTGAAGGGGAGGTAACGTCATAAAAATGACTACAGATGAAAACTTTGGAAATATGTGCAAGTTCACTTATTAGTGGCCAATGTTTAAGAAGTATCATCAAAATCAGTTCAATAATGTAGGAGGAGTTGCACATACAAGAATCACATTTGAAAATCCATAATAAATCTAAGTTCTGGGGAGATAAGCTGGTTAAAATTGTCGCAGATCAAAAGTTTTAGAATACGTGCATGTTCAGTTGTTAATACAGTGGAGTCCACTTAATTGGATATCTCTTAATTGTATATCCCTGTTAATTGAATATAATTTTCAAACACAAAACCATTTAGCATACCTTCAGTACAAATTTGATCTGTTAATTGCATATGGGTTGTAGAGTAAACGCTTGTTAATTGTATATAGATTTTTGTAATATATCGAAAAAATCACTGTGACACGCACCAAATTCCCCTTATTTATCAACCTTTTTGGCCTCACTACATCCAATACAGTCATTTATTCTGTTATATCTTGTTTGACAGAGCTCATAGAGCTCTGTCAAACAAGATATAATAGACTAAATGCCCAGTTTACCTCCAGAACACAGGAAACTGACCAAATCCCTGTTAATTGTATACTCCTGTTAACTGAATAATTTTCACTGGCAAAATGGATATTCAATTAAGAGGATTCTCCTGTAAAAATGTTTGAGAAGTCTGATCAACATTGGTTCATCAATGAACAAGAGTTACACACACAAAACTCTCATATACAAATCTGTATAAAATCATCTAAGTTGAGGGAAGATAACCTGGTAAAAATCATGAAAGATGGGAAATTTGGAAATATGCACATGTTCACTCATTAGTCGCTATGTTTAAGAAGTTCCCTCAAAATCAGTTCAATAATGTTGGAGGAGTTGTGCACAAGAATCACATTTGAAAATCCATGATAAATCTAAGTTTATGGGAGACAACTGTTTGAGAAGTTTCATCAAAATAGGTTAATTAATGAAGGAAGTGTTCCACGCATAAAAATCTCATATACAGTACGTGGAGAGTGGATTGTAACTAAATCACCTGTGGAGTGGAGTTATCACCCAGGCTATAACTTTCAAATTTTGTACACATCGACAAACAACAAAAGCAATGTTTCAGCCAATGGACCTCCGGGTTTAACCCGGAGGTCCACTGGCTGAAACTTTGCTGGTGCTGGTTATGCTTTGCAACAAATTTGCAATTATTCCTCAGGTGGAATCTCCACTCTGCGGATGATTTAGTGATAATACACTCTCCATGTACTGTACAAATCCATATTAAATCTTCTAAGTTGAAGGGGAGATAACCTGGTAAAAATAATCACATATGAAAAATTTGGAAATATGTGCATGTTCATTCATCATTGGCCGTGATTAAGAAGTTTCATCAAAATCAGTTCAATAATGCTGGAGGAGTTGCACACAAGAATCACATTTGAGAATCTTTTATAAATCTAAGTTCAAGGGAGATAACCTGGTTAAAATCGTCACAGATAAAAAAAAATTTGAATATGCACATGTCCACTTGTTAGTCATAATGTTTAAGGAATTTGATCAAAATCTGTTTAAAAAAATGTTGGTGTAGTTGCATGCACAAGAATTTACAAATGGATGGATGGATGGATGGATGGATGGATGGATGGATGGACAAATGGACAGACGAGTGGATGGATGTACGTACGGACATACAGGGAGTGCACAATACAGCCTTCCACCTCCAAAGTGGGGGTATAATAAGCTTGAAATTCTTCAAATAGAATTTTCATGAACCACAAGTCATAATAGTCTGAAGTGATTCTGGGAATCTCATATCAAAACCAGCAAGGCCCAGGCATTTCGTCCCAAGTCTATTCTTTAAAAAATAAGGCCGATTTGTTTTAGTTTGTGTATGTGTGTAGTGGGGAGGGGGTACCCATTCAAGCATTTTCAAATGAAGATTATAATCCCAATAGTTTAAATCCCTGTCCAACAAACTTGGAATTATTCAAAAAGAGTTTCTTGTGAACTACCAGGCATAACGCTTTGAGGCACAGTGTTCAACTTCTTTCAGTGAACAAGATTCAAGTTTGTCCCCAAAATGTTTCTTGTTTATGCTCTTATACGAAAAGTTTCCGTGATATATGCACAAAAGGGGCCTTTTCTGGCATGCTTGCACAAAAGATTTCTCGTTAAGCCTCACAAAGTAGATTTTCTGTTTCTCAGGCCATTTTTTATAAAACTGCAAGTGGACGGGTAGTTTTGATTTTTGATTTTTGTAATTATTTTTTTGCCATTTCATATTCTTGGTTTGTTGTATATCTCAGGTCTCATAATTTACAGAATAGAATGGGTGGTGGAATATTTTGTCCCCTGAGTGAAAGAAGGTTTTGCAAAGGCGTGTTGCACTCAAGAGACAAATTTATCAGTTTTATTAACTTCCATAAAATATCAGACATAAACTATTTAATTTTTATTTTTTTAAAGTTTGCATTGGTTATAAAAAGAGAGCATCCAACAGCCAAAAGGACCATGAGGGAGGGCCTGAGAAACAGATTTTTAACTTTTTTAGGCCTTATAACTAATATGCAAATAATCAGATTAACCCTTTACCCAATACACACGATATTAAAATTTGTTTTTTTAATTATTATTTTTTCAAATTTTTCACAAAATGAAAAGAAAATCCTATCATGTGGCCCCTCATTAAAATGAGCATGAAAAGGTTGTTCCAATGAGGGTCCTGTGATATGGTTTTGTTGAAATTTATTGAATTTTTTTTTTTTTTGAATGGCTCATTTTGTACATTTTGTGGCTGTTCATAGGTACAGGGTTAACTCCTTGCACGCTGCTGGCTGATATTCCTGAAATAAGTATATTTTGGGCATATTTAATCCAATTTTACACCAGTAAATTAAAAGGATTTTGTCACAAATGACTTCTTAAGTTAAATTTAAATGAATTTTTCATCAAATCTAGTCATGGCTGCTTCACAGCAGCCATGACTAGATTTAATGAAAAATATCTTGAAAATACTCAGCGGGTTAAGAGTTAAATATATGAGAGGAGTTGCAGACACAGTTTGGGGATGAAAGGACAGATAGACAAACTCTAGACATAGGGCCCCCATTGCTCACGAGGGGACACGGTGACATTGTGTGCTAAGGCATACTGCACGTCGATGGTGCACCTGTCTTCAACCATTGCTAACCCTGCTTGTGTGGAGTTGGTATGTTGGGGAGCTGACAGTTGCTCGCCACTGCTCGGTGGTTCTCTCCAGGTACTCCGGCTTCCTCCACCTGCAAAACTGTCATGGTCATGGTTAGCCATTATGCAGAAATATGTGACCTTAAACACCAATAAATAAATAAATAAATAAATAATCTCTCATACCTCCACAAAGTGCAAAAAACATCTGGGGATAAAAAAAAACTTGTTGCCAAAATATTATCTGGAACTCAGTAATGAAAGAAGAAAACGAAGCAGAGAACAATGCTAATTTACAGCATCTACTATAATGGACATTATTTGAGAGAAGTTCTGATAGAGCTAACATAACATTTAAATTCTAAGATACATACAAAGATGGGAAGAAACTCTAAACTTAATGTGCTGGAAACACTAAACATTTCATTATCAAGAAATTCCTGACAGTTGTTCCATTCTCTCTCTCCTTGATCATCCATCTTGAAAAGGATTCAAGAACTTCAAATATTATCTTTCATGATGGGAATAAAGTTTTCCAGCACAGATGATGTGCAGGAGTGCGAAGCTGTATAAAAAAAAAAGATAACTCACGTTTCAAGTAAACTTTCTTGTACTAATTACATCAGTACAAGGCTGTCTGGTCTTTTTACATGTCAAGCATCTTTGTACCTCTCCATAATGACAGAGAATGAGAGAATAAGGGAGGCGTGGGAACTATATATCTCCCCAACAGAGCTCCAAACAAGTTGGTAAAAAGGTAGATACCCCTCTTTTTTTTTTTTGCAAAGCATCTTTTACCCCTCCAGAACACAAAACTTTGTCACTGACCTTAACTGGTAGAGTGCTAAGTTTTTTGAGGTGTTAAAATTTTGTTTACATGTTATTGCCTTGCTACAATTTATGGGAGAGTGCCAACAGGCACTCTCCCATAAATTGTAGCAGGGCAATTCCACCCAGACTAAATAATATAACATCAAGAATTAATTGAAGTACATCCACAGAATTTCAAGCCTTTAAGCTGTGGTATCTGTACTTCAGGATAAAGCCCAAAAATGGGCTTCCAGCACTCTACCAGTTAATGGGTATGAGGATCGAATGTGGTAAAAAAGTCATTCATTTTAATCAATCATGTTCATGACTTTTAAATGGCATGATCTATTTTGGCAAGACATAGCAACATCAAGTGAACCTTGAAGTAATTTATTATTGCAGAGGAGAAGCTATTTATTTATTAGTATAGAATCCTCTTAATTGAATATCCATTTTGCCAGTGAAAATTATTCAATTAACAGGAGTATACAATTAACAGGGATTTGGTCAGTTTCCTGTGTTCTGGGGTAAACTGAGCATTTATTCTATTATATCTTATTTGACAGAGCTCATAGAGCTCTGTCAAACAAGATATAATAGAATAAGTGCCTGTACTGGATGTACTGAGGCCAAAAAGGTTGATGAATAAGGGGAATTTGGTGTGTGTCACAGCAATTTTTTCGACATATTACAAAAATTTATATACAATTAACAGGAGTTTACTCTACAACCCATATGCAATTAACAGATCAAATTTGTACTGAAGGTATGGTATATGGTTTTGTGTTTGAAAATTATATTCAATTAACAGGGATATACAATTAAGAGATATCCAATTAAGTGGGCTCCACTGTATTAAGGTCACTATCAGCATCTTTGGCTATATAATGACTGCGGCATGCATGTACTGTACGTGGAGAGTGGATTGTAACAAAATTACCCATGGAGTGGAGTTATCACCCAAAGTATCACTTTCGAGTTCTGTACATATGGACATAAAACACAAGCAATGTTTCAGCCAATGGACCTCTGGGTTTAACCCGGAGATCCATTCGCTGGAACTTTGCTTGTGCTTGTTATGCTTTTCAACAAATTTGCAATTATTGCTTGGGTGGAATCTCCACTCTGTGTATGATTTAGTGATAATATGCTCTACATGTTCTGTAGGTATGAAGTCAAGTTTAGCCAATCGTTTATACCTATGCTGCCTACATTAGAGAACTTGCCCCCTGAGGTGTTTGTTCCAAGTCCTATTTTTTAAAGGTAAGGCAGAACACATTTACTGCAGTAAACAACACCTGTTCCATTTCCCGGGTTTCCCATGAGGGGAAGAAAAGCTATGATGTTACACACTGTTGAAAAGAACTTTAACCCTTTACCCAATGCAGACGATATCAAAATTTATTATTTTAAATATAATTTTTTTTAATTTTTCAAAAAATGTCAACAAAACCATATCATGTGACCCCTCGTTGGAACGAGCTCGACGAGCTCGTTCCAACGAGGGGGCACATGATATGGTTTTGTTGAAATGTTTTGAAAAATATTTTTTGAACTGCTGAATTTGCATATTACGAGGGCGGATGCAGCCGATTCGTTGGGTAAAGGGTTAAGGGCCCTTTTCAGCAGTGTGTCACATAACAGCCCATCAGTTTATTAAAATGAACTCAAGACATGATCTGAGATCTTCCAGACAGGGACCGTCCTACCATTGCGTCAGCGGGTCATTAGTGCTAAAATTGCGTGTATGTGCATGTGATTTTGAACACAAGGCATGTAAACAGGCGCCCATGTAAAAGAAAGGGTTGAAAACAAAATGGTTGAAAACAAAGCCTAAAATGCCTACCCTTGCTCTAGTTGTCAAGAGATGAGTGTATCAGTAAGTGATCAGCAGCAAGAGCAATTTTCTGATTTGCTATGACACAACCAAATGCAACTTTTTTGGCTATTCATTTCTGCTGGTACTAGGAAAGCTTCCTAGCAAGCTCTGTTCTGTGAAGTATTAAAAAAAACAACAACCGAAGGAAATTTTTGTTTTGTTTTCAACTACTGTGGTTCTCTCTATACCCCTCCCTGCCCCCACCTCACACCCCCAACAAAAAATTCTGGCATAAATGAAATACTTATGACCTAGTTACATACTACATGACAAATTTGGTTCACATCTGCTCATTGGATCTGAAAAGAGAAATTTTGAGTGAAGCCCAAATTTGGACTTACTGAGTTTCTTTGAAAAAAAGTGAATCTGCATCACTAAAGTAAGTTCCAAACAAGAAATCTAATAATTATTGCAAGTGGCTTATAAAAAGAGGATTTTAAAAGCATTTTAGGCTTATGGAGCATTAACCCCCACCCTAAGGGATATAGTCATTTTTTTCGAGGGGGGGGGGAGGGAATCAGAAGAGTAAATTCCACCAGCCTGAGATGGCAGCAGCTTCATTTGAACAAAGGAGAAAAAGTTTACTCCAAAGATGGCCTGTGCCATAAATGAATGAATCAGGCCCAGTGGTTTTAAAGAAAAAGGAAGATTTCAAACTGGAGAAACAGAATTTTACTGCTACAAGTAAATTCAAGTCCTTGTGAAAATAGTTAAAGCATCAAAAATAAACAAGACAGAAAGAGAATTTATGGAGGCTTATTTTTGGGGGTAAAGTATTTTTAAAGAAATCAGAAATAGGTTTTTGTTAAAAGTATTACCTGAAATAAAATCTTTGGAACCCACTCTGAAGTCTTGAGAGGGTTAAATTAAAGATTCATACAGGAATCAGAGAATTTTTTTCCAAGATACCAGAAAAAACATATATGTGCACAGCATTGAAAAGATTTAATCAAGCATCAATAAAATCTTTGAAACCCACAATGAAGTCTTGAGAGGGTTAAATTAAAGACATTTATACAGGAATCAGATAAATGTTTCCAAGAAACTGGGAAAAAACATATCTATGCACAAAATAAAAAGGGTTCAACATAAAATAAAATCTTTGGAAAACACACTGAAGTCATGAGTGGGTTAAATTAAAGATATTCATACAGGGATCAGATCAATTTTTTTCCAAGGAACCAGAAAAAACATATGTGCACAGCATTGAAAGGGTTCAACAAGAAATAAAATCTTCAGAAAACACACTGAAGTCATGAGAGGGTTAAATTAACTAAGTCATGAGAGGGTTAAATTAAAGATATTCAAACACGAATCAGATCAATTTTTCCCAAGGAACCAGAAACAAGAGGCCCCACGGGGCCTGAAGCGCTCACCTTGAACAGAACACGATATAAACAGAGTCCAAGAATGAGGCTACATTAAGCAATCCATCTTCATAGGATACATTGTCAATCCTTGAGCCCCTCAGGAGTGACAAATTGTCTGAGCATCATGTCTTTTCTTCAGTTGATCATAATGTAAAATGTGGAGCTCCCCTTTGAAGTCCCTTGATACAACCTATGTGGATTAATCTTAGTTACACACCTCTAGATGGTACTGAATACAAAATTTCTAATTCTTCAGCTACATGGCCAATTCTGCCTCACATAGGGAACCCAAATGTTATTAACCCAGGCTGATAATTTGAGCAAAGTTGAATCGGACCTCCATAGAGATATTGTATACCAAATATGAAAGCATTCTGACTGGTGGATCTGAAGAAGAAGATTTTTAAAGAAATTTCCTCATATTGCATTAAGTCAAAATTTGGGCTACCATGGCGCGCCCAAATATTAACCTATGGACCCGATTTGAACAAATTTGAATCTGACTCCCCTAGAGATGTATACCAAATATGAAAGCATTCTGACTTGTGGATCTGAAGAAGAAGATTTTTAAAGAAATTTCCTCATATTGCACTAAGTTAAAATTTGGGCTTCCATAGGAAGCCCAAATATTAACCTAGGGACTTGGTTTGAACAATCTTGAATCTGACCCTCATAACAATGATGTATACCAAACATTAAAAGATTCTGACTGGTGGTTCTGAAGAAGATTTTTAAAGAATATTTTCCATATTGCTCTAAGTTAAAAATTTGGGCTCCTGTATTGAGCCCCAAATATGAACCAATGGGCTTCATTTTAACAAACTTGTATCTAACTATCCCCCCCCCCCCCCCCCCCCCCCCCCCCCATGGATTGCTTTGGATGTTAGACAAGCAATAAAACCCAATTTTATTTCACAAACGTTATTCAGTATCTTATTGATTATAAATATGTAAGTCTCAACAGTTTATTTGTAAACATTATAAAATAAAATACTGAATTATTCAAACACTAATAACCACAACAAAACCGCACTTCGTTCTATGTTATTCCTCTGGGTAAACTTTTTGAGCTTCATTTCGAGGGCATAAAGGTATGAAAAAATTGGGACGGGCCTTTAAATTCGGGGCAGGCGGGGATACAAATAAGCTTATTTTTTTATTATGACCTAAAGAGAAAATGTTGAATATCTGGTGTGCACTGCACAATCTATACTGAACGAACTTGTGAAAAAAAAACTCAGATTTATACTAAGGTAGTACATTTAAAATGCCAACAAAAATGTTATCTCAGAAAATATGGAACAGTATTTTAAACATTATTACATATCCGAGGGGTGTATGAGTTCCCAGACCAGTGTAAACTCCCATACACCTGGAAAACACAAGGATAACAGATTTATTTCCAAGAATTTGGGTCTACTTAATACTTTAACCTACACTGTGGGAAAAAACTGATAGAAAATTTGTACTTTGTATGTTTCTTAATAAAACCAGACAAATATGGATGTCATTGGAACTGGCTCAATGAGCCAGTTCCAAAGATATCCATATCTATAATATTTTATTGTTCATAAATATCAAATTTCCTGTATTTTTATTTTTGTTCTAACATAACCTAGCAGAAGGTATGAATTAATAATTAAAAATGGGAACTTTTTTAGCCATATAGCCTGCTATTGTGTATTCAGGCTTGGCAATTTCAGGAGAGCGGTTTTTTAGCTCTCCTTACTGCCCTCCTGAAAGAATTAAGGAGAGCGAAAAATTGCCCTCCTAAATATTTTGGTCTGGGATGATTGAGATTACATGTATTATGCTCATATTAAATTTTTGTTGTAAAGCAAAAATGTAATTTAACTTCGAAGTCACATAACATCACGTAATTTCATTTTGAAAGTATTTATTTATTATTTATTTATTGGTGTTTAAGGTCACATACTTATGCACAATGGCTAATCGTGACCGTGACAGTTTTACAGATGGAGGAAGCCGGAGTACCCGGAGTGAACCACCGAGCAACGACGAGCAGCTGTCAGCTCTCCAACATCGTAACTCTGAACCGCAGCACAGGCAGGGTTAGATTGGTTGAAGACATGCGCACCATCGACGTGCAGTACGCCTCAGTACACAGCGTCATCGTGCCCCCATGTAGGCAATCGGGGTGAAGTGTCTTGCCCAAGGACACAACGCGGTTGCCGCAGGTGGGATTCGAACCGAGGACCTCTCGGCTTGCAGCCTGCACCTCTACCAACTGAGCCACCGCGCCCCCTCATTTTGAAAGTGGTTTAGTGGTAAAAGATAATGGCTGCAACCATACCCAAACACAGTTGCAATCATTTGAAGCAAAATGGGTCACAGCAATATTTCTTTTCTGTTAGTTTCAAGTTCAACAACTGACATCACAGTTTGAGGGGTAATTATTCAAAGAATATTGACACTATAATATACTACCATTACTACTATCCTGTCACTTGAAGCACTTGCACCAGGATGTGACTGTAGATTCAAGCAGGCCTGTTGTCCAAGAAAGTCATACGCCTACCACTACCACCTTCAACCCCCTTGGGGGGTTGAAGGTGGTAGTGGTAGGTGTATGACTTTCTTGGACAACAGGTCTGAGTACACACACAGGTCTTGTCAAGTGTGTGTTCGGTTGTTGAGTGAGACATCTAGATGTCTAAGAGATTTCACTTTACCTTAGTAAAGTTAATAAAATTACTGATGTAATAATCTGTTGGTTTCAGTTTTAATGAGTTCGTTCAACTGGATACTTAAAATGCTGTGTAAAGCTAATTGCTCTCCTAAGCTGATTGAGGAGAGCGATTTTTTGCCCTCCTGCATTTTTCAGAATGCCAGGCCTGTGTATTCTTGTTTTTTAACTTGCAATCCACAGTAGCTTTTTTTACACCGTGACTAACCACGGTGTAAAAAAAGCTACTGTGGATAGCAAGTTACACCGTACCTCTCAGCCAATCAAAATGCAGTATTTTGTTTCATGTGGAAATAATTTGTTTTATCTTTCCACAGAGAGCTAGCCTATTCTTTATCGTCAGGTGTATTGAATATGCAGCATAAGCTCAAGATGATGAGGTTTCTCATCTTATTTTTCTGTTGTGTTCTAGGCCTAGGGCCATAAACACATTTTACTGTGATTCACAAGATCACCCATTCTCTTCTGGCATTAAATGCGCACTATCTTTAGGTCATTTGGCTGATGGTATGAAGTCACACAACTGACCCCCAAATTTTTAAATCTGGCTCCCAGATCTTCAATATAGGCACCTAAGCTGGCTCTCATATCTCAACAGCTAGGTCGGTCCCTGCTTCAAGGTTTACATAGTTCAGATAACATTCAGATACCACTGGAAAGTGCTGTTGAGCATCATCAGAGCATGGTAATTAAGTAGAATCATATGTGACCATCAATACTGCTTCTCTCATGAATGTTTAGCCCTGTAGGTAGCATGATGAAGTAATGACTGGCATGTTATGCAAAGGGTACACCATCTGGTTTGTGAAATGACATCATGCAGAAAAGAAATGTTATCGAAATACTGAAATTAAATCAGCAGAATATACTTCTTTGAGTTAATTATACAACTAGAAATTGTAGATGAAAATCACATCTGTCATTACTTTATTTTAAAATAATAGAGTTCAGTTTGGTGGATCAGAAAATTTCTTGATTAAAGGACAGCTGGCTTGATCTCAAATAAGATCAATCAATGGAAAGGAGTTATTTATAAATCAGCCTAATATTCACTGCCAACTTTTGTATTTTTGTTATATGCCTGGAAGTAAAAAGTAAAAACATTTCTGCTCATTGATGAATCTGTCTATATTAAATTTTTGTGGTTTCAATCAAGCATGAAAAAATAAGCAGACTGTCATCTGCTAAATGAGGTCCCCGGAGGGTGAGTTTGGTGATGCTACCCTGCACAGCAGGGTAGCATCACAAAATTTACCCTCTGTGAACCTCAGTCTGAATCAAGGTCTCAAGCCAAAACAGAAAGATGTTCCTAGAGGATAAATTGGCCCACTGTATGGGATAGCATCAGAAAATTTACCCTCTGGGGACCCCATTTTGCAAATGACAGGTTGCTTATATTCAGGCTTGGTTTCAATATGTCTACTTGTACACTGAACTTGGCATAAATTATTGTTGCCCATGTTACTAAAAGTTCAATTGTCATATGTCAAATTACCCCCAAACAAGAGGCCCCACGGGGCCTGAAGCACCCATCTTGTACAGAACACAATTTAAACAGAGTCCAAGAATGAGTCTACATTAAGCAAGCCATCTCCATAGGCTACACTGTCAATCCTTGAGTCCCTCAGGAGTGACAAAAATAATCTGGGTATCATGCCTTTTCTTCAGTTTGTTTGTTTGTTTGTTGGTGGTTAACGTCACATATTTATGCACCATGGCTAATCGTGACACAACATGGAGATGAAGTCAAGTTTAGTCAATCGTTGATCAACATGTTGCCCATTTTTGAGGACTTTCACCCCAAGCATTGGTGACTGGGTCCTATTTTACTAGTAAAGTGGAACTGGTCTTTCTTCAGTTGATCATAAGTAAAATGTAGAGCTCCCCTATGAAGCCCCTTGATACAACCTATGTGGATTAATCTTAGTACCTCTAGAGGGTACTAAATACAAATTTTTTAATTCTTCAGCAAAATGGCCAATTCCGGCTCCCATAGAGAGCCCAAATATTAACCCAGGCTCTTGATTTGAACACAGTTAAATCTGACTGCCCTAGAGATGTTGTGTACCGAATATGAAAGCATTCTGACTGTTGGATCTGAAGAAGAGAAATTGTAAAGAAATTTCTTCGAATTGCACTAAGTTCAAATTTGGGCTACCATAGCGAGCCCAAATATTGACCTATGGATCCGATTTGAACAAACTTGAATCTGACCCCCCTAGAGATGTTGTATACCAAATGTGAAAGCATTCTGACAAGTGAATCTGAAGAAGAAGATTTTTGAAGAAATTCCCTCATATTGTACTAAGTTAAATTTCATGTTCCCATATGGAGCCCAAATATTAACCTAGGCACTCGAATTGAACAACCTGGAATCTGACCCCCCCCCCCCTAGAGATGTTGTATACCAAATATAAAAGCATTCCGACTGGTGGATCTGAAGAAGAAGATTTTTAAAGAAATTTTCTCATATTGCACTAAGTAAAAATTTGGGCTACCATAGTGAGCCCAAATATATACCTAGGGTTCTGATTTGAACAAACTTGAATCTGACCCCCATAGAGATGTTGCATACCAAATATCAAAGCATTCTGACTGATGGATCTGAAGAAGAAGATTTTTTTTAAATTACCCTCCATATTGAACAAAGATAAAATGTGGGCTTCCGTAGGAAGCCAAAATATTAACCTAGGCACTTGGTTTGAACAATCTAGAATCTGACCCTCATAACAATGAAGTATACCAAATATTAAAAGATTCTGACTGGTGGTTCTGAAGAAGAAGATTTTTAAAGAATATTCCCCATATTACCCTATGTTAAAACTTCGGGCGCCTGTCGAGAGCCCAAATATGAACCAATGAGCTTTATTTCAACAAACTTTTATCTGACCCCCCTATGAATGCTGTATACCAAATATCAAAAGATTCTGATGATTGGTTCTGGAGAAAAGATTTTTTTAAATTTTTGCAAATATGCTGACTCAGCATTTTTTCGATGCCCATTACAGAACACCCTAATATAACCGATGGCAATTTTTTTTTACCATTCAATTCTACTGGTCATAAGGATACTTCATACCAAATAAAGCTCTCTGTTCCGTGGGGTTTGGGAAATATGGGCGTTTGAAAATATTTCTATTTTTAGCTCCCAGGGTTCCCATGGGGATGCGGGAATTTTTTTTTTTTGCATGGGTCAAGTACTTATGACCCAATACTACCACAAACCAAATTTGGTTCATACCAGACCATCGGTTGAGAAAATAGAAATTTTGGGCAGGGCCAAAAATCTTACCCCTCCTATTACAAAGCCAAATATTACTTCACGAACTTCGTTTGAACAAACTTGATTCTACTACACCTCATATGGAAGCTCCATAGCAAATATCAAGTCATTGTACACACTGGTTCTTGAGAAGAAGATTTTTAAAATATTTTGGAGCATTTTCCCCCACTCCCTCCTTATGGGGCTGGGCATGCTGAGTTGAACAAAAATGAAATGCCCCTTTGGGACCATCACTCACACAAACTTTCACTTGAATTGGCCCAGCGGCTTTGGAGGAGAAGACCAAAATATGGTGTTGACGGACGACGGACGGGAAGCGATGAGATTAGCTCAGCTTGACTTTGTCAAGATGAGCTAAAAATGTTCACATCAAGTTACAGATTATGTGGCGACTTTCATAATATAGGCTAAAAGCTGTAGTTCAGAAGTCTTACAGTGAAAATAAGACAATTTTTGTGAAGATAAATATTTATTTATTTATTTATTGGTGTTTATGGTCATATACTTATGCACAATGGCTAATCATGACCGTGACAGTTTTACAGGTGGAAGAAGCCAAAGTACCCGGAGAGAACCACCGAGCAACGATGAGCAGCTGCCAGCTGCTCAACATCGTAACTCCACACTGCAGTACAGGCAGGGTTAGATTGGTTAAGACATGTGCATAATCGACATGCAGTATGCCTCAGTACACGGCATCATCATGCCCCCATGTGGACAATCAGGGTTAAGTGCCCTGTCCAAGGACACAACGTGGGAGTCCAAGTCGATCGCTCAGACGGTCACCCATCCCAGGACTTACAAGGATCGACGTTGCTTAACTTCAGTGATCCGACGAGAACCAGTTACCACAACACTACCGCACCCCCGTGAAGATAAATAGAAGAAAAACAGACGTTTTCTAGTTACAAAACATGCTGATATATGCAAATCTTTCAGCTGATCATTACTATTTTTTTATTATGAAGATAATTTAATCTTGTTTCTTTCACAACTAGCCAGCAGGAAAAAAACACTCTTTAAGGCCCCACAAAGTAGATCTTCAGTTTCTCCGGGCATTTGTTGTAAAATTGCATGTGGACGGGCATTTTTTTATTTTATTTTTTATTTTTGTAATTATTTCTTCGCCATCAAAAGTTCATGTTCTTGGTTTGTTTTATGTTTTAGGCCTCATAATCTACAGAATAGCACGGGTGGTTGTGTATTTCGTCCCTTGAGTGCAAGAAGGCTTTGCAATGCTAAAGCATTGCAAAGCCTTGTTGCACTCAAGGGACAAATTTATCAGTTTTTTTAACTTGGTTAAAATATCAGACAAAAACCATTTTTTTATTTTTTTTTAACTTTATATTGGTTATGAAAAGAGAGCATGTGGCAGCCAAAGGGACCATACGGGAGGCCTGGGACCATACAGGAGGGCCTAAGAAACACATTTTTTACTTTTTTTTAGGTATTAATATTCCTACAAAAAAGAATCACAAATATTCTGATGGATAATATATAAGTAACAGAGCATTTAGTTGTCTCTACATGTATAATATTAAATAAGTCAAAGAAGAACCAATATTACGTGGTGCACTTCACAGTCAAAGTATCATGGTGGCTTGCTGTCAGTTTCTGGAGGATCTGCTCTTTATTCCCACACAGATGGGTGTGAATTGCAGCACTTTCCTCAATTTCTGGGGGATCTGCTCTTAATTCCCACATGGGCGAGTGTGAACTGCAACACTTTCCTCAAAAGGTTCAGGGAGATCACTGGCCAGGGCAGTGAGTAGATTCATTCTTCTGCAGGAGTTCCTACATAATTAAGCACTGTCTTTCAGAAAGATGAAAATCAGACCTAGGGTGGTAAGCAAATGGATATTTATTTAATTTTCTCTTTTGGTGTTCAAGGTTACATTTCAGCATCTATCGGTCTCTGGAGGATCTGTTCCATTTACCTTGCTCATCATTCCAGGGTAGGTGGCTTTGAACTGCAGCACTTTCCTCAAAAGGTCCAGACAGATGACTGGTCAAGACAGGGTACAGATTCGTTCTTTTCCAGGATCTCCAGCATAATCAAGCACTGTCTTCAAGAAATGTGAAATTTGACCCACAGTGGCAAGCAAATGGTTATTTTTTTTTTTTGGTGTTTAGTGTCACTTTCAGCATCTATGGCTATATCATGACAACAACAGATGTATTTAGTCAAGTTTAATGAATTTTTATACCAATGTTGCCGGGGGCGAGATGACTCAGATGGCAGAGGTGCAGGCTGCAAGCTGAGAGGTCCTCAGTTCGAATCTCACCTGCGGCAACCGTGTTGTGTCCTTGGACAAGACACTTCAACCCCATTGCCCACGTGGGGGTACAGTGGCATTGTGTACTAAGGTGTACTGCACGTCGATGGTGCACCTGTCTTCAACCAATGCTAACCCTGCTTGTGTCGAGTTAGTATGTTGGGGAGCTGACAGTTGCTCGCAATTGCTCGGTGGTTCTCTCCGGGTACTCCGGCTTCCTCCACCCATAAAACTGTCATGGTCATGATTAGCCATTGTGCAGAAAGATGTGACCTTAAACACCAATAAATAAATAAATAAATAATACCAATGTTGCCCGTGTTTGAGGACTAACACCTCAGGCATTGGTCATCAAGCCCTATTATATCAGTAAAACAGCCCATCACATTAATCAAGCACTCCTTCACTTCCTAAGATTCCCATAGGGGGCCCTGCGGATGATGTCTCCCTATACTTGCAAACTTCCACATACAGAATTGTTAGGTGCCATCCAATATTTAACCCCCTACACACTGATGTCAAAATATCCAGATTTGAAGTAGCCATTTTTCCCATAATGCAACTGGGAATTTAACCAATTCAATCTTGTTTGACAGAGCTCATTGAGCTCTGTCAAACAAGATTGAATTGGTTAAATTTCTAGTTGCATTATGGAAAATATTTGCACCCTGAACTTTAGATATTTTGACATCAGTGTGCAGGGGTTTAATGCTTCCTGTTGATACAAGACTTTCAATGGCTCTAACAGTGGTCAAGGGTAAAACTGTCACCAAACAGTACAGCCTTATAATGTCAACCTCTTTAACCCTTTAATCCATGACAGTTCAATGGCAGCAATTGGACAAGTCCATACTCATTATTTGGGGGTAGACCAATTAATATTTTCAAAGTGCAGCCTTGGGGCTGCACGTTGAAAATATTGATTGGTCTACTTAACATATTCACTTGGCAGCCATCCTACTTAACCCTTTACCCAACGTAATGGCCAAAACCGGCCAGCGCTATTCTAAAAAATCGCCAATGAATTTTCATAATGTTTTTTCATTTTTTGTCTCCAAAACATAGGTTATGACCCCTCATTGGAACGAGCTTGGCGAGCTCGTTCCAATGAGGGGTCATAACCTATGTTTTGGAGACAAAAAATGAAAAAAATGAGTTATTCAAGAATTTTTTTTGCAAGTGTCGTCTGCTTTTCATGTTAGGTAAAGGGTTAATGAAATTATGACGTATGATGTTCCTGGGTTGGAAAAGTGGCCTGTGTTCCCTGCCAGCAGGTGTTGTCAGTGGAGCACATTCTTTTACATTGTACTGATTTTAATCTTTTTAGTCGACAGTATTTTAATGTTTGTCTCTTCGACACCTATTTTACAATACAAATCCACATAAAGTTTTGTCGTTCCTGAAGGAAATCAACCTTTTTAATAAATTTTAAATTGTTTGTTTTATTATTTCAAATTCTCATTCATTCATGTCTATTTCACGGGTTGATTTACACAGCATTTTATGAACACTTGAACTCATTTTTACCTTACTGTGTTTATTGATTAATTTTATTCCTCATACTTCATATTTCATTGATTGGTTTTTAATTACCTCATGTCAAATGGTGATCTATTTTAGAATTCATACTTTTCATCGCCACGATATAGCCTTAGCTGCTGATGTGGCGTAAAGCACCAATAAATAAATAAATAAATAAATGGAAAAGCGGCCTCTTGGGTTCAAAGCGTTAACTTTTTAATCATCCCCTACATAGTTGGAAAGGGAACTCGGTCACTGCAATACATTGTCTCAGACCTACTGGCTGTCAGGTGAGAATGACTTAAGTATTTTGCCACTTGAATACTTGTGGATACAGTGGAACCCTGTTAATTGAATAGCCACTTTGCCAGTGAGAATTATTCAATTAACAGTATTCAAATAACAGAGATTTGGTCACTTTCCTGTATTCTGGAGATAAATTGAGCATTTATTCTGTTATATCTTGTTTGACAGAGCCCATGGAGCTCTGTCAAACAAGATATAATAGAATAAATGCCTATATAAGATGCACTTATGTGAAATAGGTCTCTAAACATAGGATATTTGGTGAATGTCAGGGTAATTTCGTGACACAGTACCGGATTTTTTTATTCAATTAACAGGAGTTCAGGGCTTGACAATTCAGAATTTTGATGGACCCATTTGAAGATTGCCCCATCACATGTTCATTAACCTTTTGATCTTTTGCCCCAATTTGGGGGGGTTAACCCTTTACCTCGCATATCTTTCCCCCAAATATCCTGAACTTCATGATTAAAACCTTTGTCTCAAATTTTCATTAGAAGCATACAAATATGGATATCATTGGAACCAGCTGATTCAGCTGGTTCCAATGATATCCATATTGGCATGCATTTATTGAGAAAGTGCCGTGATGTGTGAGGTTGTGTAAGTCACACTTAGGCTAGTTTTCTGGGCATTTTTTCCATTTTGTTAGGTAAAGGCTTAACCTCTTGGTTAACCATTATAATTGGCAGATTTGGGTATGTGAATTTTGTTGAGAAATAAAAGTCATTATGATTTATAATAATTTATCTTTTATCATTGTTCCATGTCTTCTTATGTCATTACCTTCCAATCAAATCTCCAATTATGAAACTATTTTTTGGTTAACCAATAAAAAGGTCTCCCAAAAATCTTTTTGCATAACCTATAGGCAACCCGTCCTATAGGTTGCCCCAATTGTCAAGCCCTGGGAGTTTGCTCTATAACCCATATTCAATTAAGAGCTCAAATTTGTACTGAAAGTATGGTAAATGGTTTGGTGTTTGGAAATTATATTCAATTAACAGGGTTATTCAATTGAAAGATATACAATTACAGTAAGTGGGCTCCACTGTGCTTGTATGGCTGTGACATTCTTGAAGCTGTTGTTTTGTCTCGGTAGTGTTCTATGATCTGTCTCTTGAGTGTCCTGTTCATCAGTAATCTATACTAAAACGTAACTCTGGGATATCTACCTTGACTTGGATTCTCAACCGGTACCAACTCTCCAGATAGCTAATGGGAATGTAAAATGTTGAAGTGTCTGGCTGCATCTCTTTGCTCACTTGCTGTGTGCAGCAACTCCAGTATTCACTCTCTTTCATTCAGTGCAAAATACACTATGGACTTTGAATGACTGGCTTTTCATGTCTTTAAAGCAGCTACAGAACAGCTATGTCAAAGTGTATGCTTTTTAATGCCAAACACATTTGGTGCTGAATCACACGAGTAATTCTACACTTATACCAATGCCAATAATGCAAGAATGAGCTGATGTTTCTTTCAGCTGGTTAAATAACACTGCATTAAAAAATCATGGACTGTCTTGATAATTAACCCTTTACACAACATAATGGCCCAAACCGGCCAGCACTATCCTAAAAAATCGCGACTTAATCTAAATTATATTTTCATTTTTCGTCTCAAAAACATAGGTTTTGACCCCTCTTTGGAACAAGTCGCCGAGCTCATTCCATTGAGGGTCATAACCTATGTTTTTGAAAAAAAGGAAAAAAATTAGTTATTCAAGTATTTTTTTGCAAGTGTCAGCTGCTTTTCATGTTAGGTAAAGGGTTAAAGTAAAAACCGAACATAATCTTTTATCTTGTAAGCAGTTCATAATAGGCAATGTTTGTATAACCTGAATTTTTATATTCTGTTGACTTTAAAAAGTTTGTTTCATAGAACAAAAGTGATCATAGAAGGTGTCCAGAATATGGACATTAAGGGAGATAACTCTTTTCAATAAATCTTTCAAGGCACCAAATTGAAATTGAATTTATTTATTTATTTATTTATTTATTTATTTATTTATTTATTTATGTTTAAGTTCACATATTTCTGAACAATGGCTAATCGTCACTGCAAGATGGATATAAAGTCAAGTCCAGCCAATCATTTGTACCCATGTTTCCCATTTCAAAGGACTTCCACCACAGGCATTGGTGGATTGGTCCTATTTTACAAGTAAAACAGAACTTGTTTATCACAGTAAATAAGCACCACTTCACTTCTTGGGGAAAAGTAAAATTGAAAAAGAAAAAGAAAACACAAGAGAGGTATATGTAACCAGCCCTTTCAATTAGTTGTATTGGCTCAGGCAACATGAATTTGTGGCAGGAAAAGCATATTTTGTCTTGATAGTTTTTAATCCCTACTCAAATCACTGTTTTTTTGTTCTGAATTATTGTAACTGATAAAATGTGCAACGTCAGAGTTACAGCTAACGTGGCATTTTTTGCGAGTAGGGTAGCTTAAATGCACAAAATCAAAAAGTGAGATAGAAGCATAAGACCTGAATATGAAACTTGATCTGAACTTTAATACTTGAAATAGGTTGGTTGAATATAATAATATTGACAAAAATGGAAAACGCACACACAGAAAAATGATTGAAGTAATAATATTAGTTATCCTTGTGTTTTCCAAGGTGTATGGGAATTTATACCAGTTTGGGAACTCATACACCCTGAGGGAAAGCCGAAGGGTGTATGAGTTCCCAGACCGGTGTAAACTCCCATACACCCTGGAAAACACAAGGATAACAGATTTATTTCCAAGAATTTTGGCGAACTTAATACTTTAACCTACATTGTTGTCAAAAACTGACAGAAAATTTTTACTTTGTAAGTTTCTTAATAAAGCGAGACAAATATGATGTCATTGGAACTGGCTCAATGAGCCAGTTCCAATGACATCCATATCTGTAATATTTTATTGCACATAAATATTAAATTTCCAGTATTTTTATTTTTGTTCTAACAAAACCAAGCAGAAGGTATGAATTAATAATTAAAAATGGGTACTTTTTTTAGCCATATAGCCTGCTATTGTGTATTCTCGTTTTTACACCATGGTTAACCACGGTGTAAAAAAAAGCTATTGTGGATTGCAAGTTACAACGTACCTCTCAGCCAATCAAAACAGAGTATTTTGTTTCATTTGGAAATAATAATTATTACAGGCAACATCACAACACAAATTACTAAAGAAAAGGGACACACTACCATGCAGGGTGCAGTTGATGCAAAATAACCGAAATAGTGGCATGTAATCTAACAATCTCATTATTAAAGTTACATAAAGCATAGCTGATATCAACTGAAATACAGACCTGTACATTCATAGTTTAAAGGACCATCATCCAGTAGAAGATACTAATATGAGATATTGAGACAAACTATTACTGACTTCAAAGAAAACACTACAGTAAAAATGAAACCCCTTAACCAGTGATAATAAACAAATAAAGCATTTTATTTCTTAATAGTTTGAGAATGGCCAAAAGCAAATAATTAAACAGTAATGATAATCCACTAAAGAGAATTATGTGCTTATACACCTGTAAACCAGAACTCTATATAAATCCAATAACCTACTGATAAAGGCACCATAATGTTCTTAACCCTTTACCCAACGCAGACGATATCAAAATTTATTATTTTAAATATCATTTTTAAAAATTTTTCCAAACATTTTAACAAAACCATATCATGTGACCCCTCCAATGAGGGGTCACATGATATGGTTTTGTTGAAATATTTTGAAAAATTTAAATTTTTTCAACTGCTCAATTTACATATTACGCGGGCGGATTCGGGCAATTCGTTATTTATTTATTTATTTAGTTATTGTTGTTTAAGGTCACAAACTTCTGCACAATGGCTAATCGTGACCACAACATGGAGATAAAGTCAAGGTCAGTCAATCGTTTATACCCCATGTTGGCTATTTTAGAGAACTCGCACCCCGAGCATTAGTGACTGGGTCCTATTTTACAAGTGCAACAGAGCTTGTTTACCACAGTAAACAAGCACTGCTTCACTTCCCGGTGTACCCATGGGAGGGGGGGTGCAATTCGTTAGATAAAGGGTTAAAACTTATAAAAAAAAACCTACAGTATATGACTAACACTGACACCAGTGATGCATGTTCTATAAATATACATTATAGAATGGAAAGAAAACACAATTTTGGGGACTTCCATGAATTTCATCTTCAACTCAGATTGGGCCTAAAAAAGTTAAAAATCCATTTCTCAGGCCCTCCTGCATGGTCTTTCTTGGCTACCGCATGCTCTCTTTTTATAACCAATGCAAACTTGAAAAGATAAAAATTAAATGGTTTATGTCTGATATTTTACCTAAAGTTAATAAAATTGATAAGTTTGTCCATTGAGTGCAAGAAGGCTTTGCAATGCTTTACCATCCATTGCAAAGCCTTCTTCCACTCAAGGGATGAAATGCACCACCACCCATGCTATTCTTTAGATTTTGAGGCTTAAAACATAAAACAAACCATGAACATGAACTTTTGATGGCAAAGAAATAATTACAAAAATAAAAGTAAAAAAACCCGCCCACTTGCAATTTAACAGACAATGGCCTGAGAAACATTAGATCTACTTTGTGGGGGCCTTAATTTAATATTCTGACTATTACTTTCGCTGCTTCAGAAGACATGGTCATACATCAGCTTCTTTGGTTGTATTACAGCTTGGGCCCTACAAATCTCAGTTTTTTGGGTTAAATCGACTCTTAAATTGAATCAGAAATTCGAATTGAATTCTATCCTGAATCAAACCGTACTACTTTACAAGTTGTAGATATTGCATCTTCTCACAAACATGGAATCTAGAAAATCTTGTCATCAAGTCTCTACTCCAATATTGTATTCAATGTTGACTCATCTGTTTAAGTAAGTCATTCAAACAAGAGGCCCCACGGGGCCTGAGGGCGCTCACCTGATACTGGCCGAGTCATATCACCAAAATAGCAAGGGATTCTGCCTTGTGGTTATTATCAGTTTTTCAACATAAAAGTGTTTTCTCTACTTAGTAACCCAGAGTGTTCATATGTTAGATCCCCATATTGGGTACTCAATAATTTATCTATTTATTTATTGGAATTTAAGGTCACTTTCTAAGGCTACATCATTACAGAGGCATAATTATAATATCAGGTTTGGTCAATCGTTTATGCCTATTACTGCCCACTTTACAGGGCTTTCAACGCAGGAATTGGTTACTGGGCCCAATTTTATCAATAAACCAGAACTTGAACAAATTTCAATTTGCCGCTTCTAAGAAAACTAAAAATCAAATATCAAAAGATTCTGAGAGGAGTATCAGAAAAAAAAGATTTTTTAAGAATATTTCTCATACTGAATTAAGTTATACATTGGGCTCCCATAGGGAACCCAAAAACAAAAGCTTCTGAAGCAGTGGTTTGGGAGAAGAAGATTATTCAACGTTATTCCCATTTAAGGTCACTTTCAGCATCTAAGGCTACATCTTACAGAGGCGTAATTATAATATCAAGTTTGGTCAATCGTTTATGCCTATCACTGCCCACTTTACAGGGCTTTCAATGCAGGAATTGGTTACTACTGGGCCCAATTTTATCAATAAAGCAGAACTTGAACAAACTTCAATTTGCCACTTCTAAGAAAATCAAAAATCAAATATCAAAAGATTCTGACAGGAGTAACAGAAAAAAAAGATTTTTTAAGAATATTTCTCATACTGAACTAAGTTATACATGGGCTCCCATAGGGAGCCCAAAAATAAAAGCTTCTGAAGCAGTGTTTTGGGAGAAGAAGATTCTTCAACGTTATTCCCATTAGCTACACTGTTAAAAAATGATGACTCGGCACTTTTAGTCCTAGAAAAGAACCTTATGATAAAATTTTTACCATTTTTTTCTTCCGGTCCTAAGGAAGCTTCACACCATATAAAAATTCTCAGTGCCATGTAGTTCTGGAGATATGGGCATTTAAAAAGAAAAAAAATTTTTAGCTCCTGCAGTTCCCGTGGGGGACAGGAAAACAATTTTCGGCATAAATTAGGTACTTATGACCCAATAAGCCCTCATATCAAATTTGGTTCAAATCGACTTTTTGGTTTGGAAAATAAAAATTTTGGTATAATTTGGGCTCCCACAGTGAGCCCAAATATGAACCCAGGTACTTGGCTTTACCAAACTTCACTCTCAGCCCCTAAGAATGCTGTACATCAAATATCAAAACATTTTGACTGGTGGATCTGAAAAAAAAAATTTTTTTAAAGAATATTCCTCATATTGAACTAAGTTATAATTTGGGCTCCCACAGGGAGACCAAATATGAGCCGAAGGACTTGACTTGAACAAACTTGAATCTCACCTCCCTAAGCATACTGTATACCAAATATCAAAAGATTCTGACCGGTGGATGCGAAGAAGAAGATTTTAAAAGAATATACCTCGTATTGCACTAAGTTACAATTTGGGTTCCCAAAGGGAGTCCAAATATGAACTCAGGGACTTGGCTTGAACAAACATCAATCTCACCCCCCTAAGGATGATGCATAGCAAATATCAAAAGATTCTGATTTGTGGATCCGAAGAAGAAGATTTTTAAAATATATCCCTCATATTGCACTAATTTGAACATTTGGGTTCCCATAGGGAACCCAAATATGGACCGAGGAATTTGATTTCTACAAATATGTGAATCAATGTTCCAAAGATGTTATATGTAAAATATGAAAGCTTTTAGAGCAGTGGTTTGGAAGAAAACAATTCTTTATTTTTTTCCCATTGCCTACTGTGTTAAAAAATACTGACTCAGCACTTTTTCAGAGTCCCGAAAAAGTACCCTATGATAAAACCGATAGCAATTTTTTTTTACCAATCCTTTCTGTTGGTCCCAAGAAAGCTTCACACCAAATAAAAATTCTCACTGCCGTGCAGTTTTTGAGATATAGGCGTTTTAATTTTTTTCTATTTTTAGCTCCTGTGGTTCCCACGGGGCTACAGGAAAAAAAATTTCTGCATAAATTAGGTACTTATGACCCAATAAGCCCTCACATAAAATTTGGTTCAAATTGGCCTCTCGGTTTAAAAAATAGAAATTTGGGGTGGGGCCAAAATTTTTGCTCCTCCCATAACATCGCCAAGTATAGACCTACAAACTTCTCTTGAACAAACTTGAGTCTACACCTCAAAAGGAAGCTGCATACCAAATATCAAGTCTCTGCTATTGCTGGTTCTTGAGAAGAAGATTTTTTAAGAATTGGAGCATTTTTGCCCCACCCCTCTGCTCAATATGAGCCGAAACCTAATTTGCCCAAAAATCAAAATGCCGCTATATAACCCCTACTCACATGAAATTTCATTAACATGCGGCCAGTGGTTTGGAAGAAAAAGACCCAAACACCACCTTCACGCCGGACGACGGACGACGGACGCCGGACGACAGACGACGGACGACGGACGAAAAGTGATCAGAAAAGCTCACCCTGACTTTCAGTCAGGTGAGCTAAAAAGCACAATATTCCAGAAGCAGAATCAACATAGTTTTGGAAAGTGAACCTCCTCGAACTCTTCTATCATCAAGTCTCCTGTATGCAGGGTTTGCATTTTATCGGGACTGATCAGCCCAGGCCCTGAGATCAGCCCTAAGAGTGCTTCTGCAAGGGCTGTTTTTCCATCCCTGTCAACAATTTAAAACAAAACTAAACAATTAAGGCATGTTTAAAAATCAGTCCCGAGTAGGCCCCGACCCTCAAATCTTGTGGACTTATTTCAAAATGCAAACCCAGTGTATGCCACGCGAACTGAACAGAATTTAGATAGTTTATATGACCCTACCATATTTATTTATTTGGGATTTAACAACACTTTCACCCACCAGGGTCACATCATGTCGGAAAGTTTAATGGCTGGTGGTCCAATCTAACCCTGCCTGTGCTGCAGTGCGGAGTTACGATGTTGGGGAGCTGGCAGCTGCTCATCGTTGCTCAGTGGTTCTCTCCGGGTACTCTGGCTTCCTCCGTCCGTAAAACTGTCATGGTCATGATTAGCCATTGTGCATAAGTATGTGACCTCAAACACCAATAAATAAATAAATAAATAAATAATGGCTGGAGGAAGCTCAATTACCAGGAGTTAAACAGTGAGCAGTGGCAAGCAACTGTCACAGACTTTCCAATGCACTAACTCTGCACGAGCAGGGTTACCATTTATTGAAGGCAAATGCAGAATTGATGTGCAGTATGCTAGCCAGAAAATAAGCAGACTGTCATCTGCAAAATGAGGTCCCCAGAGGGTGAATTTAGTGATGCTACCCTGCACAGAGGGTAGCATCACTAAATTTACCCTCTGCGAACCTCAATTTGAATCAGGGTCTCAAAACTAAACAGACAGAAGTACCCAGAGGATAAATTGGCCCACTGTATGGAATTGCATCATCAAATTCACCCTCTGGGAACCTCATTCTGTAAATGTCAGACTGCTTATTTTCAGGCCTGGCAGTATGCCTCAGTACACAGTGCTACCATGCCTCCACAGGGGTAATCAGGATTAGGTGTCTTGACCAAGGACACAAAAACCTAGGTTGACAAAGCAAGCCCTCATTCCTTTTTGAGCTGACCTTGTGTACCACCATTTCATTTCTGTCTGCCGACAGTTCAATAGTACAAAGTAAATTATTACACATTTTTGTTGTTTAACTGGTAGAGTGCTAGAAGCCCATATCTGGTCTTTACTCTGTAATGTACAGTACATGGAGTGTATTATCACTAAATCACCCGCAGAGTGGAGATTCCATCCAAGAAATAATTGCAAATTTGTTGCAAAGCATTACAAGCACAAGTAATACCCGGAGGTCCATTTGCTAAAACATTGCTTCTGTTTTTTGTCCACATGTCCAGAATTTGAAAGTGATACTGTGGGTGATAACTCCACTCCCCGGGTGATTTAGTTACAATCCACTCTCCATGTACTGTACAGTTAAATCTAGAAGTCCTGCCATGAAATGCGCACAAATAGCACGTTGATCTGCACGTTAACCTAAGCGTTATGACCATAGTATGGATATAAAATTCTGTACATATGGCCTGTGCACAAGCAATGTTTCAGCCAATGGACCTCCGGGTAACCCGGAGGTCCATTGGTAGAAACATTGCCTGTGTTTGCTATGAGTAACCAGGAGACCCTGCCATGCTTTGGATGCCATTCGATATGGCAATTGCGCGCAATTCCTACGTGCAATTAAGCCTAGATTAGTGCACAGTTCGTGACAGGACTTCTAGCTAGTTATAACTATAGATACCATAACTTAACTGGTTGAGTGCTAAATTATTTTTCAAAGGTGATTTGACACATGGGTATTTTTTTTCAAAGATACAATGCAACCAGCAAGAGTAGCCTTAGATTAGCAAGATTTTGTTCAGAAATAATTGTTTGGTTACAATTTATTGGAGAGTGCCAATAGCACTAAATACTTTTATATAACAAATTTTTCTTCTACTGCTGAGCAAATATCAAGCTAATGCATACATTGTAAAGCCACTAAAGTGGCTTCTAGCACTTTTCAATAGAGCCATGATAGTGGCTTCTAGCACTCAACCAGTTAAAGGCTACAGTGGATATGCTTCATATTATCTGTTAAGTGAAATTATTTTATCTGTATAGATTTTCCATGCTATAATTTATGGTAGAGTGCCCATAGGCACTCTCCTACAAATTGTAAAAAGGCAATTTATTTATTTATTTATTGGTGTTTAAGGTCATATACTTATGCACAATGGCTTATCATGGCCGTGACAGTTTTACGGGTGGAGGAAGCCGGAGTACCCGGAGAGAACCACCAAGCAATGACGAGCAGCTGCCAGCTCCCCAACATCATAACTCCGCACTGCAGCACACGCAGGGTTAGACTGGTTCAAGACGTGCACACCATCGACGTGCAGTACGCCTTAGTACACGGCATCATCGAGCCCCCATGTGGACAATCGGGGTTAAGTGCCTTGCCCAAGGACACAACACGGAAGTCCGAATCGATTGCTCAGATGGTCACCTATCCGAGGACTAACCGGGCTCGACATTGCTTAACTTCGGTGATCTGACGAGAACCGGTTACCGCAATGTCACTGCGCCCCCTTGTAAAAAGGCAAAGACATGTGGACAAATTTTGGTGATTAAAAAATAATTTAGCACTCCACCAGTTAACTTATTTAGAGGGCTAGATTATTTTTGGTGGTGTAAATTTGTTATTCAAAATTTGTTTTATCACAAATTATTGGAGAGTGCCCATAGGCACACTCCAATAATTTATAATAGAACAAACTCATATAAAAATATTATTTGCATTCAACTGAATAGGAAACATGAGCAAGGAATCAAGTGTGAATGACACTGTAGCTTAACTTGTTTGTGTGTTGTGTTTGATGAAAAGGATCATCTTCAATGTTTATGAAAGGATTATGAAATAAGACAAGAATTGTGATAATTGGGAATATGTGAATTTCTGTTCCCTGTATGCTAAGTTTTCAATAAAAATAATATGAGGTGTAGACTGTACTAAAGAATTGAGGGGTGGGTTAATGTGGCCCTCACAGTTGATGTATGAGGCCCTCACAGTTAATGTATGTCAACGAAAGTTACCAAGTTACAGTGAAATTATCCTATCAAGTTACAATGAAATCCCTTCATAAATACAGCCTATAGACTGTGCTAAAAGTTTTCGGGCTTCGGGCCTGCGTAGCCATCACGGTTGACCGATCGCAACCAAAAGGGGATGTCCTCATCTCGACATTATACTGAGTCATTCTACCAAATTACAGTGAAATCCCTTCATAAATACGATCTGTAGTCTGTGCTAAAGTTTTTCAGGTTTAGGGCTCGGGCAGCCATCATGGTTGAATGATCACGACCAAAAGGGGACGTTCTCATTTGGGCATTATCTGGAGTGATCCCACCAAGTTACAATGAAATCCCTTTATAAATATGAACTGTAGACTGTGCTAAAGGTTTTGGGCTTTGGGCTCCTGTAGCCATCACAGTTGGCCAATCACGAACAAAATGGGAAGTTATCATCTAGACATTATATGGCGTCAACCTACCAAGTTACAATGAAATCCCCCCATAAATACGACCTATAGACTATGTGAAAGGTTTTCGGGTTTTGGGCTTTGCCCGCCATCATGGATGAATGATCACGACCAAACGGGGAAGTTCTCATCTAGACATTATTTGGAGTCATCCTACCAAGTTACAATGAAATCCCTTCATAAATATGACCTGTAGACTGTGCTAAAGGTTTTCAGGTTTCGGGCCCCTGTAGCCGTCACAGTTGACCAATTGTGACCAAAAGGGAGCGTTCTCATGTAGACATTACATGAAGTCAACCTACCAAGTTACAATGAAATCCCTCCATAAATATGACCTGTAGACTGTGCTAAAGGTTTTTGGGTTTTGAGCTCGGGCAGATGTCACGATTGATAGAGCGCGACCAAGTGGGAAAGTTCTCATCTAGACATTATACGGAGTCATCCTACCAAGTTACAATGAAATCCCTCTATATTACATATGACCTGCAGACTGCAAAAAGTTTTTGTGTTTCGGGCTTGGGTAGCCATCACGGTTGATAGATCATGACCAAAAGGGGGCGTTCTCATCTAGATATTATACAGAGGCATCGTACCCAGTTACAATGAAATCCCTTCATAAATATGACCTGTAGACTGTGCTAAAGGTTTTCGGGTTTTGGGCTCGGGCAGCCATCACAGTTGACCCATCGTGACCAAAACTGGACGTTCTCATCTAGACATGCCCCCAAGCCTGCATATGAAATTTTGTAATGATCAGACAAGAACTACGGGGTGTAGCCTGTGCTAAAGGAAAATGTGAACATACTCACAGACTATAACAGACTTGACGCGTGATGGCAAGAGCTTATCTTGACTTTGTCAAGTTAAGCTAAAAATGATGGCTTTTGCTCTGGTGCCCTCATTTTTTTTAAAGCCCTGTTAGTGACTTCTAACACACAACCAGTTAGTGTGGGGACATGGGGAAATGAAATGATAGAATTTTAATTTTTCACTGTCCCAAGTTGGCAAGTTATATTTTTCAAAAAAATCCAAGTTAAAATTAGGACTTTCATACGGAGCCCAAATTAAAGATGGTGAATACCAAATATGAAAAGATTCTGCCTGGTAGATCTGAAAAAGATTTTTAAAGAATTTCCCCTGTATTGCACTAAGTTAAAACTTGAGCTCCCATAGGAAGCCCAATATGAACCCAGGGACTTAAGATGAACAAACTTAAATCTGATCACCATTAGGATGGCAAATACCAATTATGAAAAATTTCTGTGGAGCTGAAGAAAATATTTTTAAAGAATTTCCTTATAGTTAAAATTCAGGCACCCAGAACGGACTTGATTTAAACAAATTTGAATCTGGTCCCCACAATGATGCTGTGTAACAAACATCAATCTGAAGAGGATTTTTAAAGAAATTTCCCTGTATTGCACTAAGCTAGGGAGCATAAGCCAGGGAGCCCAAATAAAAATCCAGGGACTTGATTTTAACAAATTTGAATCGGTCCCCCACAATGACGCTGTTTGACAAATATCAATCTGAGGAAGAAGATTTTTAAAGAATTTTCCCCATATTGTACTGTGCTAGAGTACATGGAGAGTGTATTATCACTAAAACACCCACAGGGTGAAGATTCCACTCAATCAATAATTGCAAATTTGTAGCAAAGCATAATAAGCACAAGCAAAGTTCCACCCAATGGGGGTCCATTGGCTGAAACATTGCTTTTGTTTTTTGTCCATATGTCCAGAATTTGAAAGTGATACTTTGGGTGATATTACCACTCCATGGTTGATTGAGTTACAATCCACTCTCCGTGTACTGTAGGGAGCATGAGCCAGGGAGCCTAAATAAGAACCCATGGGCCTGATTTGAACAAACTTGAATTGGACCCCAAAAAGTTGTTGAAAACCAAATATCAAAAGATTCTGACTGGTAGTTCTGCATAAGATATTTTCTTTTTGAAAAGTGCTGGGTTTTTTTATTTCCCCCCACTCCCACCCCATGACACATCCGACGATTTTTTTGTGATGTTCAGTAAATTGACACTTATTTCCCTGGCTTGTATTGAGTTAACTTCCTGTCAATGTAGCATGTATGATGAATACCATACGATGTCTCTTGGTACATGTGAACTTCAAGCTTTATGTGCTTTATATATTGTATACTCAATGAACATAGCTGAACAAGACCATAAGCCTGTATCACATTTGATTTATAACTCAACCCTAAAGGATTGTTTAGATAACTGTCTTCAAAACTCTTATAATATCATAAAAACAATAGAAAACACCTGGGGGGAAATTCTTGACTGGCAAAAGGAAGGAAGGTATGAGCTATATACCTTGTAGTAGAAAATAACATCTGCACCAAGTACATTTCTGCATCTGTCACTAGTGCCTCAAATTAGATTTCAGACTCATCTGCTGGATTCAGAACACAGAATCCTGATTCCCAGATCATCAACTTCACAATACAGTACAGTTACCATGAGCTGGTTGTAATCCATGAGTAGGCCATGATGTCCACACATGAGTTTACCAGTTAATAAAATGCATCATCAGCAAAGTTTTAATTAACCCTTTGATACTTTTGTACGTCTTCTGACGTACGAAATCAAACAGCGCATTAATATTTTGTGGTCATTTGTTTTATTATTTTTCGGATTTTTTAAAGTTTTAACTTCAATTCCTATTTTCTCCCGAATAATGCTCAGTGACAACCGTTGAGCCAAATGTTATCGCAGCTTAAAATACTAATATAATCCTTCTGTCAAGACTTCTTAACTGGTTGTGTGCTAGAAGCCACTATCAGGGCTTTCAAAAAATGAGGATACCAGAGCAAAAGCCAACACTTTCCTTGCTTATATTTCATATTCAGTCAAACACAAATAATATTTTGTTTATATAAATTTGTTTTATTATAAATTATTGGAGTGCCCATGGGCACTCTCCAATAATTTGTAATAAAATAAGTTTTGAATAACAAATTCAGACCACAAAAAATATCTTGCTATTGGTACTTTCTGACATTTAACGTCTCATTTTTAAAAACATTGAAGAAACTGAATTCCCCGTGACGTTTGAACGTCAGGATAATTAAAGTCGTAAAGGGTTAATGAAGCACTGGGCTGTACCTGGTGCTTCATTAATTAAATTTTTGATGATCAAGCCATAAAATTTGAGAGGAACGATTTTATCGTTCCTCTGGTGGTTATCTAAATGAAAAAACGGATGACCGAAAAGTTGTTCGTCTGGAACAACAAAAAGTTTGTCAAAAAGTTGTCTTATCACCTTATTTGAGAGCACTGTTTTAAAATGTTCCTGTGGGAAGACCCCTTTCTTCAATGCTCAAACTCCCTACGAGACAATGAGTTGCGCCAAATTGTCGCTGATGTTGCACACATGTATATGTGTATGCTTGTGCTTTGTGTGTATATGCACATATGCAATTAAATGTGTAATTCCATATCCTGAATCTTCAGCTGCCGGAAAAAAGAAAACTTTCATTCGCAGTCAACATTCGATGCTTTTTTTTCTTTATCTGGGAGATAACAGGTAGACAGCCAATCTGGGTATGTTACAGTTAAAACTAGAAGACCTGTTATGAAATCCGCACAAATAGCACGTCGATCTGTGCGTTAATCTACGTGTTATGACCATAGTAAGGCTATCAAATTCTGTACATGTGGTCTGTGCACAAGCAGTGTTTCAGCTAATGGACCTCCGGGTAACCCGGAGGTCCATTGGCAAAAACATTGCCTGTGTTTGCTATGAGTAACCAGGAAAACCTGCTGTGCTTTGGATGCCATTCGATATGGCAGTTGCACGCAATTCCTATGCACAGTTAAGCCTAGATAAGCACACAGTTCGTGACAGGACTTCTAGTTTTAACTGTATCTCCCTACGACGTATCAATATTTTTGTTTCTTGATATAGATTATCTGTTAATTGTAAAACGTTATTGATATATCGTAAAATAAAATATCTATCTATCTGTCAACCAGTGATCAGCTGCACAGGTGTTTGCATCTGTCTGAAGTATAGCTGCTAATTGGCCAACAGAGCAGCTATACTGCAGGCACAGGCAAACACGTATGCTGATAATTATTTGATGCTCAACATCATTTTAAATTGTTGATCATCTTAACCTTGCATGCTGCTGGTAGATATTCCTGTTCAGGACAGGAAATCTTTTGCCATTAAATGAGAAAAAAATTTTGCACATTTAACAAAATTTCCCCCTGCAGACTGAATTGACTTTTTGACCAATGATTTCTTGAGTCAAATTTTCATGAATTTTTTATCAAATCAAGTCATGGCTGCAATGCCCATTCGGCACCATCACTCACACAACCTTTCACTTGAATTGGCCCAGTGGTTTTGGAGAAGACCAAAACATGGTGTTGATGGATGGATGGATGGATGGATGGATGGACAGATGGATGGATGGATGGATAGAGAGCGATGGGATTAGCTCAGCTAGACTTTGTCAGGGTGAGCTAATAAATGAAAGTGTCAATGACACTGTAGCCTATCTTGTTTAAGACATGTACATAGTATAGTACATATAGTATGTGACACAGCAATGACAAACATCTAGGTAATGACCTGATAACAAAGGCACATGTAAAGTATTGTAACGGTCTGTACATAAATGCTGACCGTAGCCTGTAATAAATATATAGGTAAAGTATTGTACAGGTGGGGTGACAGTTAGATGCTAAACTAGAAAAGAAATCTTTGAGTCCCAGAGTAGGTCTGACTGAACCCAATATTTGTTCTCATAGCACAGTGATAACAAAGGCACCCAAAAACACTTGTTCCTGTCACAAGGTGATAACAAAGGTTCCCAAGAAGTTTCGTGAAGATCGGTTCATAAATACAGCCTCCAGCCCTAGCCGTATTGACATGTGTAAAATAGCACTGAATAAATCAAAGTTCATCTATTTTCATAATTTCTGCATGAGAAAAAAACCTGTATTATATCTGAGGTATTCCATGTAACTAAACATTCATACAAAAATTTATTCAAATCAGACCTTCCATACCGAAGTTTTGTACAAAAAACAGATTGCACTAATTTTGGTACAAAAATTAACAAAATGGCTGCTGGCAGCCATGTTGAATTCTGGACTGCACCCAAAAACACTCATTCTCGTCCCACGGTGATAACAAAGGTACCCAGGAAGTTTTGTAAAGATCGGTTCATAAATACAGCCTCTAGCCTGAGCCATATAGAAGTTGTGTACAAAAAACTGATTGGACCTAATTTCGGTACAAAATGGCCACTGGCAGCCATCTCGAATTTTGGACCATACCCAGAAACAATCGTTCTCATCCCAAGGTGATAACAAAGGTACCCAGAAAGTTTTGTGAAGATCGGTTCATAAATACAGACTCTAGCCTAAGCAGTATTGACATATGCATTTACTGTGGATAAGTAGCACTGAATAAATCAAAGTTTATCTAATTTGCTTAATTTCTGCACGAGAAAAAAACCTGTATTATATGTGATGTATTCCATGTTACTAAACATTCATACAAAAATGTATTCAAATCAGAACTTTCATACAGAAGTTCTGTACAAAAAACCGATTGCACTAACTAAAGTACAAAATGGCTGCTGGTGGCCATCTTGAATTTCGGACCTAACCCAAAACCACTCGTTCTCGTCCCACGGTGATAACAAAGGTACTCAAGAAGTTTCATAAAGATCGGTTCATAAATACGGCCTTTAGCACGAGGCGTATTGGCATTTGCAGTTACAGTGCTGAAAGTAACACTAAATAGATCAAAGTTAGTCTAATCGGCATAATTTATGGACGAGAAAAAATCTGTATTATATGTGATTTATCCCATGGTACTAAACATTCACACAAAAAATTATTCAAATCAGCGCTTTCATATGAAGTTCTGCGCAAAAATCTGACTGCACCTAATTTTGTACAAAATGGCTGCCAGTGGCCATCTTGAATTTCAGATCGGACCCCAAAACACTCGTTCTCATTCCACGGTTATAACAAAGGTACCCAAGAAGTTTTGTAAAGATCGGTTCATAAATACGGCCTCTAGCCCGAGCTGTAATGAATTGTTGATGGCCAGACAGACAGACAGACGGACAACTGGCATAAGCTCAAATTTGAGATAAAAATGTTACCTTCATATTGAACTGACAACATTAATACAGGAACTACTACATGTATATGTTGCAATACAGTGTTTTTTTTCCATTGACGACAGTACTAATCTTTCCTCCTCTCCCCATCTCATCAAGCGGATTTGGGCAAAAACAACCAACTATCCAATCAGTTTATCATCTCATGAAAAAAAAATCCATTATTTGGGGGTAGAGCAATTAATATTTTCAACGTGCAGCCTCCAGGCTGCACGTTGAAAATATTAATTGTTCTACCACACGTTCACTTAGTAGCCATCCTGCTTAATGAAATTATTACGTATTGTGTTCTTGGACTGGAAAAGCGGTCGGTCTCCTGTGTTGAAAGAGTTAATGACACTTCCAACAGCCACAATGTGTTTGACAGATTCACAAGTGAATAAAGCTGAGTACACAGAGAACCACCAAGCAGTGACAAGCAACTGTTCAACTCCCTAATGTATTGATACTACACAAGGGGGCGCAGTGGCATTGCAGTAACCGGTTCTCGTCAGATCACGGAAGTTAAGCAACGTTAAGCTCGGTTAGTCCTCGGATGGGTGACCATCTGAGCGATCGATTTGGACTCCCGCATTGTGTCCTTGGGCAAGGCACTCAACCCTGATTGTCCACATGGGGGCACGATGACACCATTTACTAAGGCGTACTGCACGTCAATGGTGTGCATGGCTTCCTCCACCCGCAAAACTGTCACGGTCATGATTAGCCATAGTGTATAAGTATGTGACCTTAAACACCAATAAATAATAAATAAATAAATAACTCCACACAAGCAGAGTTTGCATTGGTTGAAGTCAAGCACCCCATCGATGTGCATTATGCCTTAGTATGCAGAGCCACCATGGCCTCCACATGGGCAATTGGAACTTGCCCAAGAACACAACGCAGTGTACATGTACCGCTGGTCAGGATCGAACCAAAGACTTTTCGGCTTGAAGTTCATTGCCCTGACCACTCAGCCATCATACATCCTTGCATTTGTAGGTAGACATTTTGAATTTTGAAGAACACAACGCAGTGTACATGTACCGCTGGTCAGGATCGAACCAAAGACTTTTCGGCTTGAAGTTCATTGCCCTGACCACTCAGCCATCATACATCCTTGCATTTGTAGGTAGACATTTTGAATTTTGACCTCAAGTATGCTGGGGGTTAACCCTTTACCTAAGTAACCTAACAAATTGTCCACAAAAGCAAGCGTATTTTTCAAAACAGGCAGTTGAAAAAAATATATAAATTTTTGACAAAAACCTTATCGTGTGACCCCTCATTGGAACGAGCTCATCGCACTCATTCCAATGAGAGGTCACAAGATGTAGTTTAGTTGAAATGTTTCGAAAAAATATTAAACAAGAGCACCACCAGGCGCTGGATCAATATTCGGCCATGGTGGCCATACTGGATATACCAGAATGCTGGTTATCGAAAGGAACCATCCTCTAGTCATGACTAATCAACCATAAAGAAACAGTATCTGTTGCATGTATTGTTTTCAAGTTATCGAGTGGACAAACAAACGTTAATGGACAGATGGACAGATGGATGGACAGATGGATGGACAGACGGATGGATGGACGGACAGATGGACATTGCCATACCATAATATGGCCCGCTCATATGAGCAGCCATATAAAAACAATACATGTAAGTAAAAAAATAGATCTTGATATCCTCTGTTTTGGGTAAAGGATTTATTCCTAAGTCCCACTGATTATGTTTATGTACATGTACTCTGAAAAACATATTCTGGAAACTTTTGGAAATTTCATCCAGAAACTCCCATCATGACCTCAAAATATTCTAGATCATGTATGCCTACGTTGAAAATTTACAGAAATCTGTCCAATTTATTTCTTTATTTACTGGTGTTTAAGGTCTTATATTTCTGCACAATGGCTAATCGTGACTGCAATATGGAGATAAAGTCAAGTTTAGTAGATTATTTATACCCATGTTGCCCATTTTGGAGGACTTCCACCTCAAACACTGGTGACTGGGTCCTATCTTACCAGTGAATAAGAGCTTGTTTTCCACAGTAATCATGCACTGCTTCACTTCCCAGGGTTCCCACGGGAAAGAAATCTGTAGAAAAAAATAGAATTGGTTATATTCTTCATAGTGCATAAACAGATTGGCACTTTATTTATTTATTTATTTATTTATTTATTTATTTATTTATTTATTTATTGGCTATCTCCTGACTGCAGCAGCAATATGGGAATGAAGTCACGTTAAGCCAAGCATTTATACCTGTATTGCTAAGGCTGCATGGTATATCGATAAACCGATATATACCGGTATTCAAACCAATACAGATTGAATACCGGTTAATTACAAAAATATCGGTTTATCGTCATTATTTATTTACCCACAATTTAATTTTCAAGATGTCTTGAGTTTTTTCACTGTAGCCCCGAATGAATAATGTTATCCCTTTATCCAAGGAATCGTCTGCTTGTGCCCACGTAATATACAAATTCAGCAGTTGAAAAAATAAATTTAAAAAATTTCAACAAAACTATATCATGTGACCCTTCATTGGAACGAGCTCAACGAGGGTCACATGATATAGTTTTGTAGAAATCTTTGGGGAAAATCTAATAAACTAATTTTGAAAACAATTAATTTTGATATCGTCTGCGTAGGGTAAAGGTTTTTTGAACCGCATCATGAAGGCATGCTGATCCGTTCCGACTGTGATGCCTCGAGTCTCGATTGTGGTACTTGTGTTCATATATCTGAACAGTTTTTGATATACCGGTATACCGCGGTATTTTTTTGAATACCAATACCGGTATTCAATTTTGAATATCGTGCAGCCCTATATATTGCTCACTTTAGAGGACTTCCACCCCAAGCATTGGTACCATATTCGGTTTTACCAGTAAAGCAGAACTTGTTTACGACAGTAAACAAGCACTGCTCCACTTCTTGAGTCTCCAACTGGTATGATAGGTTGATAAAAGATAAAGATATAATCCATTATACATGCACCACTGCACTTTCCTGGGACCCCAAAGGGAAACTTTCAAAGATTGACATCAGTCAGAAGATTGCTAACAACATTTGAGTAATATTTTTCATGCCTTCTTGGAACCAATAATGAAGAGTAAAAGTGAAGCATGGATCATGAAAGGACATGTACTTGTTCACTGGTAGAGTGCTGTATTATTTTTGGTTGTCAAAATTTGTTCACATGTCTTTGTCTTGTTATAATTTATGGGAGGGTGCCTGTAGAGTCACACTTCCATAAATTGAAACAAGGCAAATCCATACACATGAAATAATTTTACTCCAGAGATAAAGTGAAGCACATCTGCAGAATATGTAGCCTTTATGTTGCAGTGTCCGCACTTTGGGCTGGAGCACAAATATACAGTTATTTATTTATTTATTTATTGGTGTTCAAGGTCACATATTTCTGCACAATGGCTAATCATGACTGCGACAGTTTTATGGGTGGAGGAAGCCGGATTACCCGGAGAGAACCACTGAGCAACGGCGCGCAACTGTCAGCTCCCCAACATACTGACTCCACACAAGCAGGGTTAGCATTGGTTGAAGACAGGTGCACCATCGACGTGCAGTATGCCTTAGTACACAACGCCACCGTGCCCCATGTGGGCAATGGGGTGAAGTGTCTTGCCCATGGACACAACGCGGTTGCTGCAGGTGGGATTCGAACCGAGGACCTCTCGGTGTGCAGCCTGCACCTCTACCAACTGAGCCACCGCGCCCCCAAATATACAGTTAAAACTAGAAGTCCTGTCACGAACTGTGCACTTACCTAGGCTTAATTGCGCGTAGGAATTGCACACAGTTGCCATATCGAATGGCATCCAAAGCATGGCGGGTTCTCCTGGTTACTCATAGCAAACACATGCAATGTTTCTGCCAATGGACCTCTGGGTTACCCGGAGGTCCATTGGCTGAAACATTGCTTGTGCACAGGCCATATGTGCAGAGTTTGATAGCCTTACTATGGTCATAATGCGGAGATTAACGCGCAGATCAACATGCTATTTGTGCGCATTTCATGAAAGGACTTCTAGCTTTAACTGTAGGCTTCCAGTACTCTACACGTTACAGTTAAAACTAGAAGTCCTGTCATGACCTGAGCACTTATCTAGGCTTAATTTCACGTAGCAACTGCGCGCAATTGCCATATCGAATGGCATCCAAAGCAAGGCAGGTTCTCCTGGTTACTTATAGCAAACACAGGCAATATTTCTGCCAATGGATGTCTGGGTTACCCGGAGGTCCATTGGCTGAAACATTGCTTGTGCACAGGCCATATGTACAGAATTTGATAGACTTACTATGGTCCTAACACGTAGATTAACGTGCAGATCGACGTGCTATTTGTGCGGATTTCATGACAGGACTTCTAGTTTTAACTGTAACTGGTAGTGTGCTAAATTATTTTTGGTCATCAAAATTTATTCATGTACAGTACGTGGAGAGTGGATAGTAACTAAATCACCCGGGGAGTGGAGTTATCACCCACAGTATCACTTTCAAATTCTGGACATGTGGACAAAAAACAGAAGCAATGTTTTAGCAAATGGACCTCCGGGTATTACCCGGAGGTCCATTGGCTGGAACGCTGCTTGTGCTTGTAATGCTTTGCAACAAATTCGCAATTATTTCTTGGATGGAATCTCCACTCTGCGGGTGATTTAGTGATAATACACTCTCCACGTACTGTATCTCTGCTTTGTAACAATTTATTCAAAGGTGCCAGTACGCGCTCTCCCATCAATTATAACAAGGCGTGTCCATACACACAGTATAATTTCACTTCAAAGATATGAAATACATCCACAGAATATGAATTTGTTTATTTATTTATTGGTGTTTGAGGTCACTTTCTTCATCTTTGGCTACACGAAGTCAAGTTGAGCAAATAGTTTATACCCATGCTGCCCACTTTAATGGACTTCCATCCCAGTCACTACTTCCGGCTCTTATTTTACCAGTGAATCAGAGCCTGTTTACTGCAGTAACCACTGCTCCACTTCCAGGTGTTCCCATGGGGAACACAGAATATGAAGCTGTTAAGTTGAGCAGGCCTGGCAATATAGAAAATCAAGGAGTGCAAAACAGTTGCCCTCCTCAGATTGCTTGGGAGTGCAATTGCACCTGAAATTTTCAATGCCAAAACTTGTATGGTATTTCGGTATTATTCACTTCAAAGTATTAATATTGTTACTGAAAAACTGTACTACATTCAGCTACACAGTGGAAAAATTGGCACACATCTTCTCATTATTCAAAATGTTGCATACAATTCTTTTGTGACTGTCTTCTACACTCAAAATATATATCGAAATGAAACACAGAATGGGTCATGAATTATTGTAGGCACAGAGAACACATTGGAAATCAGGGGACGAAATGATAATAGATTTTAAAGGCAGTCCCAAACAGGTCTGGCATTCCAAACAAGAGGCCCTAGGGGGCCTGAGGGCGCTCACCTGACATGGTAGCCTAAATATCAACCCAGAGAATTGATTTCCACAAGTTGCATCTGCTCCTCCTAAGAAAAGCTGAAACCAAATATCCAAATATTCTGACCAGTGGATCTAAAAAAAGATTTTTAAAGAATATTCCTCATATTGAACTAAGTCATAATTCGGGCTCCCACAGGGAGCCCATATATGAACCCAGGGACTTGGCTTTAACAAACCTGAATCTCACACCCCTAAGGATTCTGCACAGCAAATATCAAAACATTCCGACTGCTGGATCTGAAGAAGAAGATTTTTAAAGAAAATTCCTCATTTTGAACCAAGTTACAATTCGAGCTCCCACAATCAGTCCAAATATGGACCTAGGGACATGGCTTGAACAAACTTGAATCTTACCCCCCCTAAGGATGCTGCATAAAAAATATCAAAAGCATTCATCTGCTGGATCTGAAGATTTTTAAAGAAAATTCCTCATTTTGAACTAAGTTGTCATTCAGGCTCCCATAGTGAGCCCAAATATGAACCAAGGGACTTGGCTTAAACAAACTTGAATCTCAGCCCCCTAAGGTTGCTCCATGCCAAATATCAAAATATTCCAACTGCTGAATCTGAAGAAGAAGATTTTAAAGAAAAATTCCTCATATTGACTAAGTTATAATTTGGGCTCCCATAGGGAGCCCAAATATGGACCCATGGACTTGGCTTTAACACACTTGAATCCCCCCCCCCCCCCCCCCCCCCCCCCCAAGGATGCTACTCACCACATATCAAACCATTCCGACTGCTGGATCTGAATAAGAAGATTTTTTAAGAAAATTCCTCATTTCGAACAAAGTTACAATTCAAGCTCCCACAGTGAGACCAAATATGGACCTAGGGACATGGCTTGAACAAACTTGAATCTCATCCCCCTAAGGATGCTGCATACCAAATATCACAAGATTCTGCCTGCTGGATCTTGAGAAGAAGATTTTCAAAGAAATTTGCCTGAAATGCACTAAGTTTGAATTTGGGCTTCTATAGTGAGCTCAAATATGAATCCAGGTGGCCGATTTGAACAAACTGGAATCAGATCCACCCCACAATGTTGCATACCAAATATCAAAAGATTCTGCCTGCAGGATCTGGATAAGAAGATTTTTGAAGAAATTTGCCTGAAATGCACTAAGTTCGAATTCGAGCTTCTATAGTGAGCCCAAATATGAATCTAGGGAGCCGATTTGAACAAAATAGAATCAGATCCACCCCACAATGTTGCATACCAAATATCAAAAGATTCTGCCTGCTGGATCTGGAGAAGAAGATTTTTTAAGAAATTTGCCTGAAAAGCACTAAGTTCAAATTTGGGCTCCTACACTGAGCCCAAATATAAACCCAGGGAGCCGATTTGAACAAACTTGAATCAGATCCACCCCACAATGTTGCATACCAAATATCAAAAGATTCTGCCTGCTGGATCTTGAGAAGAAGATTTTCAAAGAAATTTGCCTGAAATGTACTAAGTTCGAAATCGGGCTCCTATACTGAACCCAGATATAAACCCAGGGGGTCGATTTGAACAAACTTGAATCAGATCCACCCCACAATGTTGCATACCAAATATCAAAAGATTCTGCCTGCTGGATCTGGAGAAGAAGATTTTTTAAGAAATTTGCCTGAAATGCAATAAGTTCGAAATCGGGCTCCTATACTGAGCCCAAATATGAAACCAGGGAGCCGATTTGAACAAACTTGAATCAGATCCACCCTCCAATGTTGCATACCAAATATCAAAAGATTCTGCCTGCTGGATCTGGAGAAGAAGATTTTTTAATGTTTTTCCCATTGCCTACCGTGTTAATGGCAATTTTTTTTTACCAATTCTTTCTGTTGGTCCTAAGGAAGCTTCACACCAAATAAAAATTCTCGATGCCGTGCAGTTTTTGAGATATGGGCGTTTTAATTTTTTTCTATTTTTAGCTCCTGCGGTTCCCATGGGGCTACGGGGGAAAAAAAATCAGCATAAATTAGGTACTTATGACCCAATAAACCCTCACATAAAATTTGGTTCAAATCAGCCTCTCGGTTTGGAAAATAGAAATTTTGGGCGGGGCCAAAAATTTTGCCCCTCCCATAACCAGGGGTCGATTTAACCGGTATCGCATCGCATTTTTCGACGCATTTTTCGATTTCAGCGATGCATTTCATTTCTCTGTATATCATTTTGCGATTCATTATTTAAATATTAATTACCAGTGCCTGGGTCCGTCCTCACGTCCTGGTAATGTATCTAGTGTGCACGTTATTGTTTTGATTTTCGATAGAAGGTTAATCATCGAGACAGACACTTCCCGTCATTGGATACAAAACTTGTTTCTGCTATTCATTACGCCAATCGATAACCTTGTAACATAAAAACACGTGGCTATGTTTTTATGTCCTAGAGGGGTTAGTTATCATGTATTCACGTTTAACCAATGAGAAGTTCTCTTGGTATGAACACACATGGTTTTATTGTTTGTCTTTAGTTCAAATGGTTGACCTGAATGACAATATAAGAATTACAATGTCTTCGAGCAGTGAAATGCCGATCGCACTTAACACAGGAGGTCCCGTCAAACACCGTAGGTCCCCTAAAATAAATTATGATTTTAGTTCTTATCATCTGACACAAGAGGTGAATCATTCAACACAACTGCCAGCATTCGTACCCCCGTCCGATTATGGGTATTCGTTAAAGGCTAAATACCACAATCACAATTTTGGTCGTTTCGCCCCAAATCCTTTTTGCCCCTTGGGTCGTTTCGTCCCAATTCCTTTCCCCCCGGGTCGTTTTGCCCTGGGTTGTTTCGCCCCACATTCGGAAGTGGGTCGTTTTGCGCCCCCTCTCCCCTAAAATTATATTGGACATGTATTGAGACATGTAATTTATTTGTTTTATTTTGGTACACTTTATCCGGCAAAGTAAAGAATTAGATTCCAGAAGTTGCAACTCTGGAGTAATATTGTTTGATAGAATAGCCCAGCTACGCATATTTAATTACTTTGGTACATTTCCTCTAAGGGTGTATCGAAGTGGTGCACGGACATCCTTCGGACAACTGCCTACCTTGACATTTGTGCATCAGACAAATACCCCTCACAGCCCATCTTTTCCTTTCTAGACATGATCACAAAGATGAGAGGAAAGTTCCAGAAACTGTTTTCTCATTTGCTCATTGGTAATGGTTATGGGGTATTTTTCACCACATATACGACACATAGATATGATAAGTGAACAAATTTTTAAAAACTATTTAAATAAACTATTCAAATTAAATAAAAAAGATCACCTCTGACCCGGGTCGTTTCGCCCCAAATCTTGGGGGGCGAAACAACCCGGGGTGAACGGGTATTGGAGCGAAACGACACCTCACAGGATGAAAGGAAATGACAGGCACTCACTCTAAATCTCACAAAATCATGCACAATCACCCGAAATCACACACATCGCAAGAAATAATGTTGGCAATGGATCAATGGTGTAACCACCCAACATTTATTGATTTTTCTTTACATAACATTTATTGATTTGTTTTTGATTGAGGAGAGATGGAGTGCTGCATTCCCACGACAATCTGTGTTTTAGGGGCCTTAAAAAACAAAAATAATACAATTTGAAAATAGCTACGCAATTTTTCAAAATTGCTACACATTTCTCCTACACTAGTAGCAAAATGCTATGCAATTTTTCAAAATTAAATCGATCCCTGCCCATAACGACGCCAAGTATAGCCCCACAAACTTCTCTTGAACAAATCTGAGTCTACACCTCAAAAGGAAGCTGCACACCAAATATCAAGTCTCTGCTACTGCTGGTTCATGAGAAGAAGATTTTTTAAGATTTCAGCACACTTTTTGGGTGTGGCCCTACCCACGGGCGAGGCAACTTGATTTGAACAAAATCAAATTGCGATGTCATAACAAACTATTATCTCAAATATCAATTAAATTGGTTCAGCAGTTTGGGAGGAGAAGACGCAAACACCATGTTCACGGACGACGGACGACGGACGCTGGACGACGGACGGTGAATAATCACTATAGCTCTCCTGACTGAAAGTCAGGTGAGCTAAAAACCAAGAGGTGCAAAAAATTGCCCTCCTCAATTTTTTCTAGACGTGCAGTAGGTGTGCAGCACTCCTGCACTCCTAAAGAATGCCAGGCCTGGTTGTGTTAATTGCACTTCAAAATAAATCCCAAATAAGGGCTTCAAGCACTTTACAGGTTAATAATGCTAGATTTATATTTACTGACAACAGTGTGAGCAATAAAATATGAATCTTTGACTTACGGAAGTATTTACTTCCACCTTATCAAGGCCACAAAATAAAAACATTCACACCCCTGAAGTACACACATGGAGATAATAAAATATTCCCATCCAGAACAAACCAGGACATCCTCTTTTAAAAATATTGACAGCAAACCATTCAGAATGATGTTTGACACTTAACCTACTGACTATTTTCAAGATATTTTTCATCAATTCTAGTCAGGGCTGCTGTGAAGCAGCCATGACTAGAATTAGTGAAAAATTCATCCAAATTTAATTCAAGAAATCATAGGTGAAATCAGTGGCTAGACATACGTCGGCCATATTGTTCACCACCACTCCGCGTCACTTTTTAATTACTGACCAATGGCTATCCTTCGTTTTACCAGATTATATGTGGAAGTCGTGGATGTGTGACCACATCACTCTGGTGTATATAAACAGTGTGTGGGGTGCCACAAACTTAATCCACCATTTTGATTGTAAAGGTTCAGCATCCGTATCAAGAACACAAGTTAACTTTGTCCATTCTCCATCCCCTAGCACCATAATTGGTTATGCAGTTTCATTGAATCCAGGTGCATTGATAATTTCAGCATTTGCTTTCAGATTGTGTGTTTGTCTTAGGTATTGTTTCAGGGGTAGTAGTGCATGGAGATTTTTTTTTCAGGCTCGGTTTCGGTTTTATTTTTTTTAAAACCTCGGTTTCAGTTTGGTTTTTCGGTATTATTTCCAGGCCCTTCAATTAATCTAAATCATTATCGTCTTACTAGAAAAGATCATAGAAATGTCACCTGAGAGCTATTTAAAGTGTGCTACGTCCTACTGGCAGAACTGGGAGATAGCACACTTCACTAGCATCCAGTTGATGAACGGTTAACATGAGAATTTGGGGTAGATTGTATGTCATTTGATTATTTTCCTGTTGTATATGTTCTATTTGGTACATGCTATACATCAGTGGCAGCGCCATAGGTGGGAGGGATAGCCCCCCCCCCCCCCCACACCCCCCAAAAAAACTTCAAATTGCTATCTGACACAACCTGGGCGCCTTTGAAGTCCACATTAGGCATTGTAGAAACGCTCAGATATCGCTCCGATAGCGTCCAAATTATTCAAATTTGATTTTTTGTCTGGGGCATAGCCCACAGATCCCAAACCAATGGGTGAGGGCACACTCTCCCATGCCCACACCCCTGGCTCAGGCCTACAACCTTCGGGAGATGCCGTAAGCATCTCAACCTTGGACCCCCACATCTTATTTAGCACCCCACCCCCCCCCCCCCCAATCAAAATCCTCATTGTCAATGAGCTCAACATTTGCATTCTTTTCCAGCAAGCACAAATCATATCTACAGTAATTTTGTGACTTGTTCTAAACAAACCTTAACCTTTAACCCTTTACCTAACATGAAAAGCAGACGACACTTGCAAAAAAAAAATTCTTGAATAAAAATTTTTTTTCATTTTTTTGTCTGAAAAACATAGGTTATGAACTTATGACCCCTCATTGGAATGAAGTCAATGAGCTTGTTCCAATGAGGGGTCATAACCTATGATTTTGAGACAAAAAATGAAAAAATAATTAAAATTAATTGGCAGTTTTTTAGAATAGCGCTGGCCGGTTTTGGTCGTTACGTTGGGTAAAGGGTTAAGGGTCTTTTTCAGGCTTTTACAATCTAACAGCATGCGCCCTTAACATGCCATCATTGGGAGGTCCTGCTAACAATAGACAAATCACCTGGGCAGTGATTTCCCATGAAGTCTTGGATGCCTGCTAAGGACTCAGTCCTTAGCAAGTGCAGACAAATAATCCAGGCAGTGATTTCTTGTCAAGTCTTGGCTGTCTTGAGAGGCAGCCAATACTTGACTAGAAATCACTGCTAAGCAACTGGACATGTACAGGATGTAGTCTAGTGGGAATTCAGGACAACTGCCCAGGTCCTTAAGGGTTAACAAAACAGAAAAGAAAAATCAGTTACTTCTTTCATGAAAATGAACACTTCAACTGCTCTCAAATCTCAGCAATGCCTTATAAATAATAAATGTAGGAAAATTTGAAAATACTGATGGTTTCGGTATTCAGGGATTGGTTCAGTTTGGTTTTTCAGTATCTGCATGATGTCAGTATCAGTTCGTTTTTTTTGGTATATTGCCCATCTCTTCAAAATTGTATCTTACAATCAACATGTATTTTGTCTGTATTAACTCTGCAACTGTTGTGTATCCGACCCCTGATACAGATGTTTGTAAAAGGGGGGCGGATACAAGCATGTTCCTTTCGCGTGAGTTCCATTTTTTTTTTTTTGTTCTTCCGTACGAATAAATAGTTTGTTATATATTGGTCTACAATCTTGACTTATCCCCAATATATTGTAAGATAAAATGATTATTACCATTAAGTGGATGTACAAAATATGTATCCGAGTCTCGCTCTGGGTTCTAAGGGTAGATCACGACTCGTCGTGATCTACCCTTAGAACCCGGTGCTTGACTCGGATACATATTTTGTACATCCACATAATGGTAATAATCTCTATGTATAACATAATAGATGTTAATCAAACAAATGTTTCCCAGAAGAAAATTTTTTTGAGACATCAGCTAAATTACTTTAAACTTAAAGCATCAAGTATATATATATATTTATTGGTGTTTAAGGTCACATACTTATGCACAATGGCTAATCATGACCGTGACAGTTTTAAAGGTGGAGGAAGCCAAAGTACCCGGATAGAACCACTGAGCAACAACGAGCAGCTGCCAGCTCCCCAACATCGTAACACCGCACTGCAACACAGGCAGGGTTAGATTGGTTGAAGACATGCGCACCATCGATGTGCAGTGCACCTTAGTACACGGCATCATTGTGCCCCCATGTGGACAATCGGGGTTAAGTGCCTTGTCCAAGGACACAACGTGGGCGTCCAAATCGATCATTCAGATGGTCACCCATCCAAGGACTAACGGGGCCCGACACTGCTTAACTTCGGTGATCTGATGAGAACCGGTTACCGCAATGCCACCGCGTCCGCAAGCATCAAAGTTGTCGTGAGAATAGAAATAGAGGTATACATGTAACTACAGTAAATACTTTCTCACAGGTGACCATCTGTGTGAGAAAAAAAATTTGATCACATTTAAATTTGGACATTCAAATATCTTGCCAAGTTAACTCTTTCGCAACTCAACCAAACCGGCTCCTTAGACTTGGGATATTGGGGTTAATTTCGGGATCATCTTGTCCGCTAGATAAAGGTATAAAAAGTCCCATTCATTTGGATTGTCAGGGAAGTCAAGATTTATCTTCCCAGCTTCAGAATATGGGATATCTAGTCGAACAAAATCTATGCATTTTTCCCATTGAAAAATTGGACCAATTCACGACCATGCCAGCTCCCTCGTATTCTACCATGTCCCTGACCAGCACTTTTTTTTCTGCAACGTCCCCTCCCACTGGCCAGTCCTATTCCAGATGTTGAAAGACTCTCTCCATCATCTGGATTATTACTGGCAACATCATCTGAACATCCAGCACTCATAGTTGTGTCATGTGTGTTAGCTTCATTTGAGCCAGACTGTACCGCAGAATCCTGTTTTACGTTGCTATCAGTAGTCATATTCGTCCGTGGAATTACTGTGATTCTGGTGCAATATGCGCTAAAACTGTAGCCAATCAACTAAAGGGAAACAACTCTAAATTCATTCAGGCATGAAATTACTTTGTGGACTGATAGAGATAGCACATGTGGACTGAGGTAAGAGTAGATGCATTAGTATGCCATCGGCACGCATCGCACCGACGGGTTTGTAGTGTCAGTTTACCACTGGCGAGGCACGCGCCGACGAGGCACGAAAAGGTTAAGTCCCTTGGACAACATTTTCTGGCCTAATAACATGAAGTTTTATGTTCTAAATAAAAGACAAAAATAATCAGAAAAGAGAATCTAACTTTTTGGGGCCCACAAATTCATCAGCCCACATCCTTTTTTTTCTAAATAAGCAGCAGTGATGTCAAAAATGAATTAAGAACATTTATTATTTAGGGCTGCAACGATTAATCATGAAATGAATGTATTGCGATTCATTCTCTGACGATATGTATCACGATTTGCTTGCACTGTATCTCGATAGACATGGACCCAAAATTTCATGAATATTTTGTTAATGACACTTCAAAAATGGCCTCATTGTTGATTATTTGCATCCATTATTTGTAGTTATTCTTTGAAATCGGGATTGTAGAAGTCTGAATTTACATTGCTCTCAGGTATTTGTTAGCACTGAATAGTACAAACTATTAACTTGAACCTTTAAATACTGTGATCACAAATTCCACAACGTTTTGTTGTCAAAAAGTTTCAGAAATCTAATTTCATTGAAATGAAGCTGCTAGTGTTCAACCGATGATCGGAACTGGCCACCACAATCGGCCGATTAAGCAATCGGATGACAACGGCAACAGCTCCTGGAACATCGGTTCAACCGATTGTTGCCAAGCATTTTGCAATAATTCATTAATCGCATTTTATTATCTTGTTCAACTGCTAATGTAAAATGATGCCAATGATACCATTCAATAAAGTTGAGAAAGAACCACAGTGTGTATGCTTAATCTCTTCAGACGCCCCTTTTACGGGATACACAAGTTAAACGACAAGTGAAGCTCACAACTGACCGTACTTGCGGCAATCGCCAGTTCCTACCAGGAAAGTGAAGATTGTACTCCACTGACTCAGGTCGCAGTAAACTTACCAGTCGCGCACACTTGGGCGATAAACGTGGCTCTGTGAGAGCCACGTTTACCGCCCAAGTGTGCGCGGCTGGTAAATTTCCTACGACTCCAGTCAATAAAGAAAAATGTTTAATTTAATGTAGTTCTTTCGAGCCTCGACTTGTCTAGTAGTGCATGGTATTACAGTCGGGATCGGCATCAGAATCGGCCGATTGTGAGCTCAAAGAACCGGTAATCGGTCTGCGACCATTTTTGGTAATCGGTTAAACACTAGAAGCTGCATGACCCAAAATTGTATGATCATTTGTTATTTGGCCATTGTGTGGGTGGATATTAACCTTTTCCACAACTCACCAGCCCAGTAAGAATGTGAGGACAGTAACTCAAGAAGCAAATGGGCAGTTATGGACCACAGGGAGATTCAGTGATCCATAACTGCAGATTTGCTTCTTGTCTTGTGTCCTCACTTTTTGATGATTGACAAGTGTATCATGATACGTATCGAGTCATGGGGATCATATCGTAATATGCATCGTATCGTGAGAAAACGTATCATTGCAACCCTATTATTATTAACATTTTTCAAAACAATATTCCTTTTTCAAGGCTGCTTAGTTTTGGTGATTACATCACATAGTCCTGCCACTTTTCAAGTAGGATAACTTTCATTCAGTTATTTAATGCAGTTGTACCAACAAAGCTGGCCAGCTGGATCATCAAGACCTGTTTTCAATGAACATTAAAACAGACTATAGCTTATATTTAGCCTGCAGGTAAACATTTAAATTACAACCAAAACACATGTCTGTGGATGAAATGAAGTGGAAAGTACATATTCTTTATCAGGATCAGCTGAGTCAAGCCTCTGTAATAACAACTAGTTGCTTAGAAGTGATTGTAAAAATCAATTTTCAACCTCATAAAACATGCTGTTACACTATAAAAACTCCAGATAAATATTATATTTGTTAACCTGTACATATTTTTCATTTTAGAATCTTTATCAACAATTCTTCAGTCATTCGTTCATTCAATGATGGCAACACACAGGTTATCTTCATTCATTACCCACCTGCTTAACCTGCCGAGTATTTTCAATAAATTTTTCATCAAATCTAGTCATGGCTGTTGTGAAGCAGCCATGACAAGATTTGATGGAAAATTCATCCAAATTATCTCAAGCAATCAATGAACAAAAAGTATGTTCTATTTACAGGGGAAAATTAGGTTATTTATTTATTGGGGTTTAAGGTCACATACTTATTCACAATGGCTAATCGTGACTGTGACTGTTTTATGGCTGGAGGAAGCCGGAGTACCCGGAGAGGTCACATACTTATTCACAATGGCTAATCGTGACTGTGACTGTTTTATGGCTGGAGGAAGCCGGAGTACCCGGAGAGAACCACCGAGCATCGACGAGCAACTGTCAGCTCCTCAACATTCCAACTCTGTTCATGCTCTGCTCAAGCAGGGTTACAACGGTTGAAGACATGTGCACCATCGACGTGCAGTACGCCTTAGTACATAGCGTCATCATGCCACCATGTAGGCAACCAGGATAGAGCGACTTGCCCAAGAACACAACGCGGATCGTCCCGGACGGGGATCGAACTCGGGACCTCTAGCATAGAAGTCCAACAGTCTACCACTGAGCCACCACGCTCCCTGGAAATTTGGTTAAATGTGCCAAAAGTATACTTATTTCAGAGGCAAGAGGATTTGTGTCCTGGGCAGGAATATCTGCCAGCAGCATGTGAGGAGTTAAAAAAAATATTTCATGAATTGATTGATCAGTAATCTGGGATTTAGTTAAGCTGTCTCATTATTGACATCCAGGTATCTAGGCCAACATAAAATAGTTGAAATAAAACATCCTGTTCTCCACTGGGTACCTTTCATCTTTACATGTTGACAGGTTTATTAACAAATTACAAAATGAATTCTACATCAACTGATAACTAAACTGGTAGAGTGCTAAATTATTTCTGCCTATCAAATCTCCTACACATGTCTTTGTCTTGTTACAATTTATGGGAGAGCAAGCCAGAAAACAGGCAGACTGTCATCTGCAAAATGAGGTCCCTGGAGGAGGGGTTATGCTATCCTGCACAGTAGGGTAGCATCACTAAATTTACCCTCTGTGAATCTCCATCTGAATCAAGGTCTCAAACCTACAGTTAAAACTAGAAGTCCTGTCATGAAAATTAATGCCCACAAATAGCACGTTGATCTGCACGTTAATCTACACGTTATGACCATAATAAGGATATCAAATTCTGAACATATGGCCTGTGCACAGGCAATGTTTCAGCCAATGGACCTCCGGGTAACCCGAAAGTCCATTGGCAGAAACATCGCCTGAGTTTGCTATCAGTAACTATGAGAACCTGCCGTGCTTTGGATGCCATTCGATATGGCAATTGCGCACAATTCCAACGCGCAATTAAGCCTAGATAAGCACACAGTTCATGACAGGACTTCTAGTTTTAACTGTAAACTGAAAGAGGTACCCAGAGGATACATTGGCCCACTGTATGGGATAGCATCAGCACATTCACCCTCTGGGGACCTCATTCTGCAAATGATAAATTGCTTATTGGCCCACTGTATGGGATAGCATCAGCACATTCACCCTCTGGGGACCTCATTCTGCAAATGATAAATTGCTTATTATCAGGCTTGTGGGAGAGTACCCATTATTTTTTCAACCTCTTCAGCTGACCTTTTTCTCCAAAACGTACAACAGTGTAGGTCTCCACAATGGAATGTCCTTGTCAAGCTTATTCCATCAAACTGCAAGCACCCAGAACGAATTGCTCTACAAAATTGTGGACATTTTGCTACCAAAATCGGACGTTCTATCCATACCACAAATTAATAGTTCGTGACTTTTTCCCCATACACACTGGCCACATCTCATTATCTGGCTAGTTTTCGTCCTCCTTAATTTTTAGGCAAGCAAATAAATCACTCTCCTGAAAATGCCAGGCCTGTGATGGTGTAGTGTAGGACCCTGCAAAGCTTCAAGATTCAGTTTGATTTTTAATCTTAAGTTGGTATTCGGTTCCATTTGCAATCGGCTGTCTTATTCATTTTCCTTCAAATCTTTTCACTTGAATTTCGTTTGGTATCAGTTACATGTATCTTACAGTACGTGGAGAGTGGATTGTAACTACATCACCCGTGGGGTGGAGGCATCACCCAAAGTATCACTTTCAAATTCTGTACATGTGGACATAAAACACAAGCAATGTTTCACCCAATGGACCTCCGGGTATAACCCGGAGGTCCATCAGCTGAAACTTTGCTTGTGCATGTTATGCTTTGCAACAAATTTGCAATTATGGCTTGGGTGGAATCTCCACTCTGTGGGTGTTTTAGTGATAATACACTCTCCACGTACTGTAGTCGCCTCACAAAATGTACATGCTTGGCTGAGATAGAAATTGAACATAAATAATGCTGAAAATAAAGACTGAGTCATTGTAATTTCCACTACATGTATATTAACCCTTTACCTAACATGAAAAGCAGACGACACTTGCAAAAAAAATTCTTGAATAACTAATTTTTTTCATTTTTTGTCTCAAAAACATAGGTTGTGACCCCTCGTTGGAACGAGCTCGACGAGCTCGTTCCAACGAGGAGTCATAACCTATGTTTTTGAGACATAAAATGAAAACAATATTGAAAATTTATTGGCGATTTTTGAGAATAGCGCTGGCCGGTTTTGGCGGTTACGTTGGGTAAAGGGTTAACATAAGGGCATCTGTGCCCATGCCACCATCCATGCTAATTCCAGTTTCTCATGTCAAGTTCACAAGCAATATCGATGATGAACTCACAGTTGCTGGCAGCTTGCCTTGTGCAGTGCCCAGTACAGAATTCTCACACCCATTTCTCTTTTTGAACAAAAGTCCTCACTGGGTAATATTCCAACTGCATTATCAAGGCATGCCTTCAACGAAGGCATGCTTTGATGATATAGTTTGAATATTTTATGAGTTGGGACCTCAAGACACTTTTATTTGATTCAAGGTTCGATTTGGTTTTTGAATAATAGACTCAATTCGATTCGAATCAAAAATATGTGATTCACAGGGCCCCAGTGTAGTGGGATAAAAATCATCCTTGAGTGGTGTGAGGGGGATATGGGCAGCTGTGTCAATTGTAGCGAAGCTGGATACTAGATTTGTTTATAAAATACTGATGATGCTGAAATAGTCCAGCGATTTAGTGATTTATTTATTGGTGTTTAAGGCTACAAAATTCTGCACAATAGCTAATCACAATCGCAACATGGGGATAAAGTAAAGTTTAGTTAACTGGTAGAGTGCTGAATTATTTTTGGTCATCAAAATTTGTTTATGTATCTTTGCCTTGTTACACTTTATGAGAGAGTGCCAATAGGCCAATAGGCACGCTCCCATTAACTGTAACAAGGCAATCCTGGCAGACAAAATTATTTAACTTCAAAGGTAATATGAAGCTCAGCCACCAAAAATGATGCCTTCAAGTTGAAGCACCTGCACTTCAGAATAAAGCCCAAATATGGGCTTCCAGTACCCTACCAGTTAATCATTTATACCCATGTTGCCCATTTTAAAGGACTTCTACCCCAGGCAATGGTGACTGGGTCCTATTTTACCAGTGGAAGAGACTGTTTACCACAGAAAACAAACACTGCTTCACTTCCCAGGGTTCCCATAGGGTATCCAGCAATCATCAGAATATTAAAAAGAGGATGGTCAAATGGGGTGGGTAAGACAGAGTTCTCTCATCCAGGCATCTTAGTGATCTCACACACTATCTCAATAGACAGGTTTTGGGAGAAATATTTATTTCCAAGTATTGCTTTGTATTGAGTGAAAATACATAATTTCTAAATTAGTTACATGTAATCATTAGAGGCAACACAAACACACTCAGCTCACTTTTTATAATGCACACGTTAGAAAATTATAAGCCTTACCGATAACACAACAGAACTGCGGTGCAAGCTATTTTAAAAACGTCAGAGCAGGCTTTAGTTGCCAAGTGTGTTTCCTACAGTTACAACTAGAAGTCCTGTCACGAACTGTGCGCTTATCTAGGCTTAATTGCGCGTAGGAATTGGGTGCAATTGCCATATCGAATGGAATCCAAAGCATGGAAGGTTATCCTGGTTACTAATAGCAAACACAGGCAATGTTTCTGCCAATGGACCTCCGGTCTGTGCACAGGCCATATGTACAGAATTTGATGGCCTTACTTGGTCATAACGCATAGATTAACGCGCAGATCGACGTGCTATTTGTGCGCATTTCATGACAGGACTTCTAGTTTTAACTGTACATACCCTTCACAAATAGGATAAAATTGTTTTAGCATGAGAATTTATTATCAATTTAATAAGTAAAGAATGATCATAGAACAAGATTTTCAATCAAAAGTAAGCATTTTATTGAATTTTCATGGGCAACTAGTACTGTGGGGTATTTTGATATACCAGTAATAAAAGCGTTCTGCGATATATTCCCCCTGCTCCGGGGAAGATAAACTAGTTTATTTTACAAGTAAAACTCTGATTGTTTAACACAGTAAACAAGCAGTGCTTCACTTCCCAGGGAGAAACTAGTTTATCTTCCTATGGGGAAAGTGTACATCCAACCATGACCAACATAGGATGTTCTTGTGGCTTAACCCTTTACCCAACGAATCACCTGCATCCGCCCGCGTAATATTCAAATTCAGCAGTCGAAAAAATATTATATTTCAAAAAATGTCAACAAACCCATATCATGTGACCTCTCGTTGGAACGAGCTCGTTGAGCTCATTCCATCGAGGTGGTCACATGATATGGTTTTGTTGAAATATTTTGAAAAATTTGAAAAAATGGTATTTAAAATAATAAATATCGATATCGTCTGCATTGGGTAAAGGGTTAATCTCGCTTTGTAGTTTATTTTACCAGTAAAACTTTCGTTGTTTAACCCTTTACCTAACCTGAAAAGCAGACGACATTTGCAAAAATAATTCTTGAATAACTAATTTTTTTAATTTTTAGTCTCAAAAACATAGGTTATGACCCCTCGTTGGAACGAGCTCAACGAGCTCGTTCCAATGAGGGGTCATAACCTATGTTTTTGAGACAAAATTTTTTAAAAATAACGAAAATTAATTGGCGATTTCTTAGAATAGCGCTGGCCGGTTTTGGCCGTTACATTAGGTAAAGGGTTAACACAGTAAACAAGCACTGCTTCACTTCCCAGGGAGAAACTAGTTTATCTTCCCACGGGGAAAGTATGCATTCAACCATGACCAACGGAGGATGTTCTCATGGCTTAATCCCTTTTTTCCGGCAAGCTTATCAAAACACAGGACTTCAGCAAAGGTACCACTAACATTGTTACAGTCTGTATCAACGTTATTGGGTCTGAATTGTCGTCAGTCACAGTTTGTAAAATATCTCAAGAAATATAAATCCAAGTGAGGTCCCCTTGTCACTGATGGATATATACCAGTAGTAGTATATTTCAATCTCCATAGGACTCCTTACCACCTCACACCTACCTGGGCGCAAAGAGCCCAGGTTGGTCTGAGGTGGTAAGGAGTCTTACAGAGATTAAGTCTACTTACAGTAAGTGGAGAGTGTATTTTCACTAAATCACCTGCAGAGTGGAGATTCCACCCAAGCAATAATTGCAAATTTGTTGCAAAGCCTAACCAGCACAAGCAAAGTTTCAGCCAATGGACCTCCGGGTTGAACCTGGAGGTCCATTGGCTGAAACATTGCTTGTGTTTTTTGTCGATATGTACAAAATTTGAATGTTATAGCTTGGGTGATAACTCCACTCTGTGGGTGATTTAGTTACAATCCACTCTTCACGTACTGTAGTCTGATAACTCCAGTATTTTGCAACTCCGCTCTTTCATTTGGAACCAAAGAGTATTATTTTTCTATAAAGCTTTCACCACTGCTGTAAGCAGAAAATTTAAATCAGAATGGGAGTGTGGATAGATGTGTTCTAGCAATTCCTGTAATTTGTGCACATTTTTTATATTTTGGGCATGGTGTTTATTGCCTAGGTTTAGGAGTAATTTAAAACCCTGGAAGGGGCGGCCCTTTTCAGAAGCAACAATTCTTCAGTTGAATGGCGGGGGAAAGACTGAATAGCTTAATCTCACATTATCTGCAATATACATTTTGGTTTCTTACATATTTTTGTGAATTTTTTGTATCATATACTAAGGGGTGTGGTGGCTCAGTAGGTAGAGGGGTGCAGACTGCAAGCCGAGAGGTCCTCGGTTCAAATCCCACCTGCGGCAACCACGTTGTGTCCTTGGGCTAGACACTTCACCTTCATTGCCCATGTGGGGGCACAGTTACGCTGTGCACTGAGGCATACTGCACGTCGATGGTGCACCTGTCTTCAACCAATGCTAACCCTGCTTGTGTGGAGTTAGTATGTTGGGGAGCTGACAGTTGCTTGCCATTGCTCGGTGGTTTTCTCCGGGTACTCCGGCTTCCTCCACCCGTAAAACTGCCATGGTCATGATTAGCCATTGTGCAGAAATATGTGACCTTAAAACACCAATAAATAAATAAATATCATATACTATCTTTTATAACTATTTATTACTTTCCAAACTGTGATTTACTGGGATTTCTCGGTTTGACTATAAACGATAACTTCACAAGTGAATTTAGCAAACAACAATTGGGTCATGTATTCGTGCGTGCAAACGAAGATGCTTGGTGTAATGGGGACTTCATTGTTTTTCTTTTTTTTTAACCCTTTACCTAACATGAAAAGCAGACAACTCGTGCAGAAAAAAAATTCTTGAATAACAATTATTTTCATTTTTTGTCTCAAAAACATAGGTTATGACCCCTCATTGAAACGAACTCAACGAGCTCATTCCAATGAGGGGGTCATAACCTACAGTTAAAACTAGAAGTCCTGTCACGAATAGTGTGCTTATCTAGGCTTAATTGCGCGTTGGGATTGTGCATATTTGCCATATCAAATGGCATCCAAAGCACAGCAGGTTCTCTTGGTTACTCATAGCAAACACATGCAATGTTTCTGCCAATGGACCACCGGGTTACCCGGAGGTCCATTGGCTGAAACATTGCTTGTGCACAGGTAATATGTACAGAATTTGATAGCTTCACTTGGGCCATAACGCGTACATTAATGCACATATCAACGCGCTATTTGTGCGCATCTCAAGACAGGACTTCTAGTTTTAACTGTATGTTTTAGAGACAAAAAATGAAAAAATAATGAAAATTAATTGGCGATTTTTTAGAATAGCGCTGGCTGGTTTTGGCCGTTACGTTAGGTAAAGGGTTAAATAATATAATTATCATTAATAATGAAAAGTAATAAACAGAGTAATCGCTTGACTAGACTGGTTACATGAAATAATTCATTCGAGGCGAGGGACTGTACTGTAAAACACTTGTGCGCATTCGCACACTCGTGTTTGTACAATGTCCCTTACCTCTCGTGAATTATTTCACGTAATCAGTCCAGTCAAGTGATTACTCTCTATGTAATTTTTTGTTATCCAAATAAACACACTGACAGTAAAAAAACGGTCACCTTTATTTTCCGTAAATGAAAATCCCAATCAATAGATACAGACTATAAGCGGCAGGCCTTTGATCCAACAAACTATTCACACCTCACCCAGTTACTTTCGAAACAATAGCCGTTGGCAGATCGAGATGATCCCGTTCTCATTTACTCATCATACAGTGGCAGTGGACGGAGTTTCAAGAAAATTGTTGTACAAATGTCACTGCAGAAATCTATGATGGCCAATACAGGAGGCCAACAGTTAATTAACAATGACATTCTCGATAACCCATCATATTAAGTCACCCTGCCAAATTTCAAGAATTGGACACTGACAATTAACATACCACCTGTGTCTGTATACTGAATACGGGGTGAATGTTGGGGATTGTCAGTTAATTCCTCAGTCTTCTAGGGCTGCAATGATTAATCATGATACACTTGAACAATGATACACTGATATACAGTTAAAACTAGAAGTCCTGTCATGAATTGCGTGCTCATCTTGACACAATTTCGCACAGGAATTGCGCGCAATTTTCCTATTGAAAATACCCAAATTACCACAGAGTCTTGCCATTACTCACAGCAAACACAAGCAATGTTTCAGCCAATGGACCTCCGGGTTAAACCCAGAGGTCCATTGGCTGAACCATTGCTTGTGCATAGGTTGCGTAGAGAATGTGATAGCCTTTTCATATGACCTAACGTGCTGATAAACGCGCTAAATGGCGAGGTCTTAGCATGCAATTGATAACAGGACTTCTAGTTTTAACTGTATGATTCAATACATGTACAGTACGTGGAGCGTGGATTGTAACTAAATCACCCGCGGAGTGGAGTTATCACCCAAACTATAACTTTCAAATTTTATACATATGGACAAAAAACACAAGCAATGTTTCAGCCAATGGACCTCCGGGTTTAACCCGGAGGTCCATTGGTTGAAACTTTACCTGTGCTTGTTATGCTTTGCAACAAATTTGCATTCTAGGTTGGGTGGAATCTCCACTCTGCGGGTGATTTAGTGATAATACACTCTCCACGTACTGTATGTATCGTTGTTCACTATGTATCGCAATATGATAAATATAAATAAATTAATATCAGGCAATTATTTATTTATTGGTTTTTAAGGTCACATTTATTTATGCACAATGGCTAATCATGACCGTGACAGTTTTATGGGTGGAGGAACCCGGAGAGAACCACTAAGCAAAGACGAGCAGCTGCCAGCTCTCCAATATCGTAACTCTGCTCTGCAGCGCAGGCAGGATTAGATTGGTTGAAGACATGCATATCATCGACGTGCAGTACGCCTTAGTACACGGCGTCAGCCTGCCCTCATGTGGACAATCAGGGTTAAGTGCCTTGCACAAGGATACAACGCAGGAGTCCTAATTGATCACTCAGACGGTCATCCATCCAATGATTAACCGGGCTCAATGCTGCTTTACTTCGGTGATCTGATGAGAACTGGTTAACACAATGCCCCCATGCCCCCCCCCCCCCCATGCCCCAATATCAGGCAAAACAATTTCTTAGATTTTGAAAGCTGGTGTAGTGAAACCCTAATTTGTTTTTTTTTGCATACCAGCGTTGACAGGGATAAATTTGCCATTAACACAGGATTATTCTGTTAACCAAAAGTTGGTGAATTCCCTCTAATTTGCTAATTTGCTAAATATTTATTTGATTAATCCATTATATCTTGTTTGACAGAGTTCATAGAGCTCTGTCAAACAAGATATAATGGATTAAATTGTTTGAACATATTTTCTGAGAGGATAAAAATACCAGAAAATGGGTCATAAAATCACAACCTGAAATTAATGAATGCCAATGGTTATCACTTTGAGAAGTTACATATTGTTTAAAAAGTGTATTCAAAAATTTGTGATAAAAGGAAGTTACTGGAAATGAATACGTGTAGTTCAGGGTATGTGATAGCTGAAGATGCATGCCATGAGGGATCATGTGTATCAAGATACATACTGTATCATGCAGATCGAATTGTGATACATATCATATCATAAAGGGAGCCTATCGTTGCAGCCCTACAGTCCTCCATCATTAGTTATGATATTCACCAGTTAATCTATCTGGCTGGCATAATCAGGCTTGTCATTTTGAGGCGGGTGATCACCCCGGGCAGCAGTCGCCCGCTTGACTAGACCTGCACGATATTTAAAACAGAATACCGGTATCAGTATTCAAAAAAATACCGCGGTATACCGTTATATCGAAAAACTGTTCAGTTATCTGAACATAAGTACCACAATAGAGACTTGAGGCATCACAGTCGGAACGAATCAGGTTGCTTTGATGATGCCGTTCGAAAAACCTTTACACAACACAGACAATATCAAAATTTATTGTTTTAAATCAAATTTTTCCAAAAAATTTCCTGAAAACTATATCATGTGAACCCTCATTGGAACGAGCTTGCTTAGCTCGTTCCAATGAAGGGTCACATGATATAGTTTTGTTGACATTTTTGAAAATTATTTTTTCAACTGCTGAATTTGTATATTACGTGGGCACATGCAGATGATTCCTTGGGTAAAGCGATAATATTATTCATTCTGAGCTACAGTTAAAAAACTGAAGACATCTTGAAAATTAAATTGTGTGTAAATAAATAATGACGATAAACCGATATTTTTGTAATTACACCGGTATTCAATTGATATTGGTTTGAATACCAGTATACATGTGTATATCGGTTTATCAAAATACCGTGCAACCCTACGCTTGACTACAAAATTCTGCGGACAGTAAACATCCGCCTAACCCCAATTTCTGCGGCCTATCAATTCAGTCAAAGGCACCTCAAAATCGTCCAACTCAAATGGCAATTTTTGCAGATTGAAGGAGGTAACAAAGCTCAATTTGTGAAATTTGTAGTGTGTTGTTGATGCAGTCACCCAGAGACAGTAAGTAACTTTCCAAATACGAGTGAGAGATCTGCCAATTCCAAAGTTGTACATGTAATTAGTTATGACATTGTACATCAGACTGTGACAACTCTCATGTCACGTGCGATTATGGGGCATAGCATCCCCAAGCCAGTTCAACCCCTGACGATTCGCAAGGAAGTTTCAGCCCAAAATCAAAGCCGGGACAATTCATCCCCCGAATCTGATTGATTCACCCCCAGTTATCGGCATCTGCTGGTGAACACAGTGCACTGGCTTGTACAGTCATCATGTAATGTATACATGTAGATACGGGCTTGGTTATTTGGATGCAAGATAACTACATATATAACACTCACTGTTTATGAGTGTCATGACATGGGTAACCTGGTTTCTTGCATCCAAATATTCAAGCCTGCCTCTATACATTACGTGATGACATACACCATAATTACACAAACCATGTACCTTAAAATGTTATTAGTTGTCTACCCAGCAGGCTGAAACAAAACCCCTCGCAAACCATAAATGGCCCTCCTGGGGTCATTTTAGGCGAACTCAAAATGGCCCTCCTGGGGTCATTTTAGGCAAACTCAAAATGGCCCTCCTGGGGTGATTTGAGGGGAACCATAATGGCCCTCCTGCAATTTTCAAAATGGCAAGCCTGCATAATAAGTACATACAGTACGTGGAGAGTGGATTATAACTAAATCACCCATGGAGTGGAGTTATCACCCAAACTATAACTTTCAAATTTTATACATATGGACAAAAAACACAAGCAATGTTTCAGCCAATGGACCTCCGGGTTTAACCCGGAGGTCCATTGGTTGAAACTTTGCCTGTGCTTGTTATGCTTTGCAACAAATTTGCAATTATTGTTTGGGTGGAATCTACACTCTGTGAGTGATTTAGTGATAATACACTCTCCACGTAGTGTATACAGTATGTGGAGAGTGGATTGTAACTAAATCACCCCTGGAGTGGAGTCACCACCCAAAGTATCACTTTCGAATTCTGGACATACAGTTAAAACTAGAAGTCCTGTCATGAAATGCGCACAAATAGCATGCTGATCTGCGCGTTAACCTACGCGTTGTAGCCATAGTAAAGCTATTAAATTCTGTACATATGGCCTGTGCACAAGCAATATTTCAGCCAATGGACCTCCGGTAAACCGGAGGTCCATTGGCAGAAACATTGCATGTGTTTGCTATGAGTAACCAGGAGAAACTGCTGTGCTTTGGATGCCATTCGATATATGGCAATTGCGCGCATTTCCAATGCGCGATTAAGCATAGATAAGCGCGCTATTCGTGACAGGACTTCTAGTTTTAACTGTATGGACAAAAAACACAAGCAATGTTTCATCCAATGGACCTCCGGGTTTAACTTTGCTTGTGATTATTATGCTTTGCAACAAATTTGCAATTATTGCTCGGGTGGAAGATCCACTCTGCAGGTGATTTAGTGATAATACACTCTCCACGTACTGTATGGTCCAACACTTGAACAACCAAGTACATGTACCTCTAAGTTATCATGCTTTACATGTCGATGAACAAACGGAAAACTTGAGATTCCCTAATGCAGAAGTGGAAAAAAAAAATCACCAGATAATGTCACAATACATTAATTCATTCACATGCATAGTGCATATGAAGGAGTCAATTGTGCAGAGAAAAACACTGATATTATTTGCATACCACATATGCACACAAAAAGACATGTGTAGATAAGACTTGGTTATTGACTAGAGTTAACAGTAAGAGTGCTAGGATATATTCTGTGTGGTGATAGCAGGGCTTATATTTCATCTAAATTTGGGAGAATCCATTTCGATTCTTGCAAAAATGGTTGTGAGAATCCATACCTGCTACATGTATGAGTGTTTTAAGATCTCATGAGGCCACCATGGTTGAACCCGTTGTATACATGTACTGATAACACATGTTAACCCTTTACCCAACACAGCTTTTTAATTTTTAAAATATCAACTGAATTTTTTTTTTTGAAAATAAACAATATTTACCAATAAAGCCTAACAAATATGGATGTCATTGGAACTGGCTCATTTGTACAATTCTATAAGTGTCAGGATATTTCAGGAAATTCAGGTCATGTTAGCCTTGTATTGGTTAATTTGCTGTTGTTGTTAGGTAAAGGGTTAAATTAACTCATTTCTTTTCACGCGAATCCAAGCAGAGGAGCAGCGAGAATCTACGTGGATTCTCGCTGGTTTTGTGCAAATCTTTGCTTGATTCGATTCTCGTCAAAATATAAGCCCTGTGATAGAATCGGGTTGTACAGTTAAAACTAGAAGTCCTGTCACGAAATGTGCGCTTATCTAGGCTTAATTGCGCGTAGGAATTGTGCGCAACAGCCAAATCGAATGGCATCCAAAGCACGACAGGTTCTCTTGGTTAATCATAGAAAACTCAGGCAATGTTTCTGCCAATGGACCTCTGGGTTACCCAGAGGTCCATTGACTGAAACATTGCTTGTGCACAGGCCGCATGTACACAATTTGATAGCCTTACTATGGTCATAACGTGTAGATTAACGTGCAGATCAACATGCTATATGTGCGCATTTCAGGAGAGGACTTTTACAGTTAAAACTAGAAGTCCTGTCAGGAAATGCGCACAAATAGCACGTTCTGCGCGTTGATCTACGCGTTATAACCATAGTAAGGCTATCAAGTTCTGCACATATGGCCTGTGCACAAGCAATGTTTCAGCCAATGGACCTCCGGATAACCCGGAGGTCCATTGGCAGAAACATTGCATGTGTTTGCTATGAGTAACCAGGAGACCCTGCCATGCTTTGGATGCCATTCGATATGGCAATTGCGCGTAATTCCTACGCGCAATTAAGCAAAGGTAAGCGCACAGTTCGTGACAGGACTTCTAGTTATAACTGTAGTTGTAACCGTACTTTTGTTTTAACCCTTTACCTAACATGAAAAGCAGACGACACTTGCAAAAAAAATTCTTGAATAACTAATTTTTTTCATTTTTTGTCTCAAAAACATAGGTTATGACCCCTCGTTGGAACGAGCTCGACGAGCTCGTTCCAACGAGGGGTCATAACCTATGTTTTTGAGACAAAAAATGAAAATATTTTGAAAATTAATTGGCGATTTTTGAGAATAGCGCTGGCCGGTTTTGGCCGTTACGTTGGGTAAAGGGTTAACTGATGAAATGCAATTCTTTTGTAAAGCTGTCCCAGAAACTTACCCAATAATGATTAACCCTTTACCTAACATGAAAAGTAGATGACACTTGCAAAAAAAAATCCTTGAATAACTATTATTTTCATTTTTTGTCTCAAAAACATAACCTATGTTTTAGAGACAAAAAATGAAAAAATAATGAAAATTAATTGGTGATTTTTGAGAATTGCGCTGGCCGTTTTTGGCCGTTACGTTAGGTAAAGGGTTAACGTAACAAGATAATTATCATCATCTTGGCTGGTAGAATGCCAGGCGTGTTGCCAGGATACTAGGGGCATACAGAATAGGGTCCGCAGCATCATCCTCACCACATAGCAGCGAGCTGGGGGTGAGCACAAGAGGGGGACATTCTCTCTTGCTAAGTGGAGGGGGGCTTCCCCAGGGGAAAATTTTGAAATTCGCGGCAAAAAAATGCTATTTCCTTGACTGGGGCCTGGGATTTTTTTTTTTTTTAAAAGTGTAGATTGCCCTATCAATATGTCTGAAATGAAAGTCATGGGAAGGCTTTTGGTATGGGCCTCCGATGCTGGTGGAGGTGGCAAGAGTATTTCCAGACACCCCTGTCCACCCTCCTCCCTCCACCCCCATTTGTCGCTTTGCACCTCTGGCACTTGCCGGGCCCAAAATGCATACATATTTCCCTGGGCACCGTCCTCACTCTCGGCAATCCTAGTCTTGATAATAGTTACAGCAACTTGGTAGTGGTTTCCAGTGAGGTCTTGGCTGCATGTACTTCAACCAAGACTCCAACAGACTCCACGACAAAGTCAAAGTGTTACCCCATTATGAGGGAGCAAAAAATAAGCAGAATTCTCCAGTATTTTAACCCTTTACCCAACGAATCGCTCGCATCCGCCCACGTAATATGCAAATTCAGCAGCTGAAAAAAATATTATTTTTCGAAAAATTTCAACAAAACCATATCATGTGACCCCTCTTTGGAACGAGCTTGTCAAGCTCGTTCCAAAGAGTGGTCACATGATATGGTTTTGTTGAAATTTTTTTTTTTTAAATTAAAAAATGATATTTAAAATAATAAATTTTGAAATCATCTGCATTGGGAAAAGGGTTAAGGCCACTTTCAGAATCTATGACGCAAATCAAATGAACATTCTGCGAGAATTCAAGTTGATTCTCATTGGTTTCCTTTCGAGAATCATTTGCAAGAATCAATTGATTCTCGCATGAATTTTAAGACCTACAGTTAAAACTAGAAGTTCTGTCATGAAATGCACACAAATAGCACGTTGATCTGCGCATTAATCTAGATGTTATGACCATAGTAAGGCTATCAAATTATGTACATATCGCCTGTGCACAAGCAATGTTTCCGGGTAACCCGGAGGTCCATTGGCCGAAACATTGCCTGTGTTTGCTATGAGTAACCAGGAGAACCTGCCAGGCTTTGGATGCAATTTAATATGGCAATTGCGTGCAATTCCTACGTGCAATTAAGCCTAGATAAGCGCGCATTTAGTGACAGGACTTCTAGTTTTAACGGTATACAGTTACACATGTAGTTTTTCTACATTGTAGACTGTAGTGTGAACATTCATCAGTGATAACTGTAAATGATTTCACACATGAATTACTACATGGTCACTGCAAAAATCCTGATGTCACTTGAAATTATATCTGTTATTGTGTGTGTGCCTGTGTGCAAATATTAAATTCTTGTTTAATCCAGTCAAATAAAAACATTCCACAGTGTGAAATTTTAAAATGTGTAACTGTATATTGTGGTAACAAAATCTGTTGGCATTTAATTAACCCTTTCACAAACACAATATACAGAAAGTTTGGTAAATTATTTGAGTAAAATTGATTTCAAAGTGTGGGCCACTGCCCCCAATCTGTACCTTTAAGTACACTTAAAGGTATTGTGGAACAGACAATTTGTCTTATTTTCAAGTCGAAAGAGTGAAAAGGGACCATGTCATTTGATTTGGCCAACTTTAACTGCAGTTATCACCAGGAAACCAAAAACAATGAATTTTTGAAGTCGAAAAAGGGGCATAACTCATGCAAAAATTGTCGTACCACACCCCGATTCGAGCTTAACCTGTATTTTATGTTGATACATCAGCATACCAAATGTCATTTGATTTGGGCTACTATAACTACAGTTATCATCGGGAAACCAAAAAAAGGAATTTTTGAGGTCGAAAAAGGGAAACAACAAATATTGACGAACCGCACCCCGATTTGAACCTGTCAAGTATTTTACGTTGATACACCTACATACCAAATTTCATTTCATTTGCACAACTACAGTTAAAACTAGAAGTCCTGTCATGAACAGTGCGCTTATCTAGGCTTGATTGCACATAGGAATTGCAAACAAATGCCATATCGAATGGCATCCAAAACATGGCAGGTTCTCCTGGTTACTCATAGCAAACATTGGCAATGTTTCTGCCAATGGCCCTCCGGTTTATCCGGAGGTCCATTGGCTGAAATATTGCTTGTGCACAGGCCATATGTACAGAATTTGATATCCTTACTATGGTCATAACGCGTAGGTTAACGCGCAGATCAATGTGCTATTTGTGCGCATTTCATGACAGGACTTCTAGTTTTAACTGTACAACTCAAGTTATCATCAGGGAAACCAAAATGGGATGGATGCACAGACACACGGATGGATGTACAGACGTTCTGGCCATTTTAATAGTCCCGACCAAAAAACTTTTTTGGCAGACAACAATCATGTTTACAGTCCCCACAAACCCCTCCCCCCCCCCCCCCCCCCCACTTTATCGGTCATCTTCAAGACACTCAGAATTAGATTGGAGATTCGATTTGATTTCAAATAATAGACCAGATTCAAGATTCAATTCGAATCAAAAATGTGTGATTCGCAGGGCCCTAGATCATACTGATGAATGATTTGGTTACACATTCCTTATCACTCTTCAAACAGCCTCAAACATATACATGTACATGTAAACTTGTCCATCTTTTCAAATGTCTGAGACTGGATCATTTCATATAAAACAGATTTGCATTGAGAAGCTCATGGTTAACCCTTTACCTAACACGAAAAGCAGACGACACCTACAAACAAAATTCTTGAATGAGTAAATATTTTCATTGTTTGTCTCAAAAACATAGCTTATGACTCCTCCTTGGAACGAGCTCATTGAGCTCGTTCCAATGAGGGGTCATAAGCTATGTTTTTGAGACAAAAAATTAAAAACAAGAGGTTCAACGGGGGGGTGAAGCACTCACCTTGAACAGAACACGATATAAACAGAGTCCAAGAATGAGTCTACATTAGACAATCCATCTTCATAGGATACATTGACAATCCTTGAGCCCCTCAGGAGAGACAAAAATAGTCTAAGCATCATGCCTTTTCTTCAGTTGATCATAATGTAAAATGTGAAGCTCCCCTATGAAGCCCCTTGATACAACCTATGAGGATTAATCTTAGTTACACACCTCTAGATGGTACAGAATACAAAATTTCTAATTCTTCAGCTACATGGCCAATTCTGGCTCCCATAGATAGCCCAAATATTAACTCAGGCTCTCGATTTGAACACAGTTGAATCTGACCTCCCTAGAGATGTTGTATACCAAATATGAAAGCCTTCTGAGGCATTTTAAAGAAATTTCTTCATGTTGCATTAACTTAAAATTTGGGCTACGATAGCGAGCCCAAATATTAATCTACCAACCCGATTTGAACAAATTTGAATCAGACCCCCCTAGAGATGTTGTATACCAAATATGAAAGCATTCTGTCTAGTGGATCTGAAGAAGAAGATAGTTAAAAAATTTCCTTATATTGCACTAAGTTAAAATTCGGGCTACCATAGGGAGCCCAAATATTAACCCAGGGAACCAATTTGACACACTTGAATCTGACTCCCCTAGAGATGTTGCAAACCAAATATGAAAGGATTCTGACAAGGGAATCTGAAGAAGATTTTTAAAGAAATTTCCTCATACATGTATTGCACTATGTTAAAATTTGGGCTTTCATAGCGAGCCCAAATATATACATGTACCTAGGACCCAATTTGAACAAACTTGAATCTGACCCCCCTAGAGATGTTGTATACCAAATATGAAAGCATTCTGACTGGTGGATTTGAAGAAGAATATTTTTAAAAATTATCCCCAATATTGAACAAAGTAAAAATTTGGGCTTCTGTAGGAAGCCCAAATATTAACCTAGGGACTTGGTTTGAACAATCTTGAATCTGATCCTCATAACAATGATGCATATCAAACATTAAAAGATTCTGACTGGTGGTTCTGAAGAAGAAGATTTTTAAAGAATATTCCCCATATTACCCTAAGTTAAAAATTTGGGCTCCTGTATTGAGCCCAAATATGAACCAATGGGATTTATTTTAACAAACTTGTATCTGACCCCCCTATGAATGTTGTATACCGAATATCAAAAGATTCTGATGAATGGTTCTGGAGAAAAGGTTTTTTAAACTTTTTGCAAATATGCTGACTCGTCATTTTTTCGGTACCCTCTACAGAACACCCTAACATTACCGACGGCAATTTTTTTACCATTCAATTCTACAGGTCCTAAGGATGTTTCATACCAAATAACAGTTCTCTGTTCCGTGTGGTTTGGGAAATATGGGTGTTTGAAAATATTTCTATTTTTAGCTCCTGGGGTTCCCATGGGGATGCAGGATTTTTTTTTTTTTGCACAAGTAAAGTGCTTATGACCCAATAATACTACCACATACCAAATTTGGTTCAAATCAGTCCATCAGTTCAGAAAATAAAAATTTTGGGCGGGGCCAAAAATATTACCCCTGCCATTACAAAGCCAAATATTGCTTCACGAATTTCGTTTGAACAAACTTGAATCTACACCTCAAAAGGAAGCTCCATAACAAATATCAAGTCACTGAACCCACTGGTTCATGAGAAGAAGATTTTTAAAATATTTAGGAACATTTTCCCCCACCCCCTCCCTGTGGGTCTGGGCAAGTTGAGTTGAACAAAAAGGCAATGCCTCTTTCAGACCATTACTCACACAAACTTTCACTTCAAATGGCCCAGCAGTTTTGGAGGAGAAGACCAAAACATGGTGCTAATGGACGGCAGACAGACGGACGGACGAGCGACAGACGGAAACCGGTGGGATTAGCTCAGCTTGACTTTGTCAAGGTGAGCTAAAAATAATGAAAATTGAATGGTGATTTTTGTAAATAGTGTTGGCCTGTTTTGGCCGTTACTCTGGGTAAAAGGTTAACAGTACTTAAAAGACTATTTGATTTAATTATACTTATTTAAGTACAAATGTATGCATGTATATAATCTGTACTGAATAATTCAAATACTTAGTTTAAATTCACAAGTACTGTTTGATACATGTATGAAAGTTACTAGTGTGTCAAGAGAGACATCTGTGTATCTAAACACTTGAGTTAGTTATCATGTCGGTTGATTCCTACTTTATAAGAATCTGATTATAAACAACTGTAATGAAAATGTTAACTCTTAGAAGCCGGGGAACCAGAATGAATTTATTGAACATGACATACAACGAAAAACTTACAGAAAAGCAGGTGATTCTAGTCAAGTGTCGTCTGCCTATTCAGGCAGACGACACTTGACTAGAAGCACCTGCACAGTGTTTAATTCTCCCCGGCCCAAAGATAGCCTAACCATCACAGCCAGATTACCTGCCGTATTACATCACAGGCAAGAAAACTCGACTCCCGGCTTTTAAGAGTTAAGCAATGATGATTTCCCTTCATGGAGGAGAAAATTTTTAAAAAGGCAGCAAATCAGGGCATTCAATATGTACCCAGCTGATCAACAAAAACTACTTTACTCACTAAAAATGGTCTCAGTAAAAGATTGGTACAGTTAAAACTAGAAGTCCTGTCATGAACTGTGCGCTTATCGTGGCTTAATTGCACGTAGGAATTGCACGCAATTGCCATATCGAATAACATCCAAAGAATGCAGGTTCTCCTGGTTACTCATAGCAAATGCAGGCAATGTTTCTGCCAATGGACCTCCGGGTTACCCGGAGGTCCATTGGCTGAAACATTGCTTGTGCACAGGCCATATGTACAGAACTTGATAGCCTTACTATGGTCGTAACGCGTAGATTAAAGTGCAGATCGACGTACTATTTGTGTGCATTCCATAGACAAAACTACATGTATGTTTCAATGAGTCGTTTTGTATTCAATGAGTCAGATGTGTGTAGGAAGAAAACGTCGAGACCGAAGGTCGAGACGTTTTCTTTCTACGCACATCTGACGAATTGAATACAAAACGACTCATTGAAACATACATGTGGTTTTGTATTTATTACATGACCCAAGCACCTACTGACCTAATTTTCTTTGCTATCAACGGTGGTAAACACCATGCACTTTATGCAGTCGCATTGCATAAAAAAGTCCCGGTTGGAACAGGTTGGTGTGCAATACAGAATTCTGTATTGCACAGCCGTATTGCACGCCGTACTGCATAAGAGAGACTGCATGGGCATGTAATAAATGACAGGAGTTCTAGTTTTATCTGTACCACCAGAACCTAAACAAATTACAATTTAAGGCAACCTGAAAAAGGGGTTGAGAGAAAAAACAAGACCAACGATAACGCCTGGTCACAGATGCCCCCAAATTGTGTACAATGAATGGATTTTTTTGGAAAATAGAGATAAAATTTTTTCCCATAAGTGGAATTTAGTTTATTTTTTTTTAAAAAACTTTCTTGGATGAAGGGTTAACTGATATAGATTAACCTTTTAAACAATGAAATTCAGCATACAGGGATTGTAAATGTCGAGAGTGTGTAAGCAGATGGCAACTTTGTCAGCCAAGCATGATAGAATTATGGCTCTGGATGGCCAAATACAGTCTGAGAGAATTCAGTTTTCCCATTCCTGTAATCTTGACCTTTGTCACTCAAGGATGGTGTTGCTGCAAAAAAGACCTTCCATTGTTTTTTACCCTTGTGTCAAGTTTCAGAGAAACCCACCAAAGCATTGTAGAGTTAGCGCTCTGGGCGGACAAATAAAGTCAGACAGATGGACTGAAAAACAGATGGATGGATGGATGGATGGATGGATGGATGGATGGATGGATGTGGATGGATGGATGGATGGATGGATGGATGGATGGATGGATGGATGTGGATGGACAAATGGATGGATGGACAGGGGACAACCCCAATTTAAGATGCCTCTCTACCGGAGGCATAAAAATAAATGGTTTGGTTCAGGTTAAATGCAACAGAAAAAATATTCTCAGTTGTTAGAATTTTTTTTTTAAATTTATTCTCATATTTTTTTCTTGTTTGAAAATATCACATATGCATTTCATAACTATGATGACCCATGTAATACCCACTGAAGAATAACAGCATAAATATCAGTGTTCAACCGATTACCAAAAATGGGCACTGACCGATTACTGGTTGTTTGAGCTCACAATCGGCAGATTCCGATGCTGGTTCCAATTGTAATACCATGCAGTACTAGACAAATCGAGGCTCGCAAAGAACTACATTAAACTGAACATATTTCACAATGTTAAACTCCATTGACATAGGTCTAGTAAAATTACCAGTCGCGCACACTTCGGTGGTAAATGTGGCTCACAGAGCCACGTTTACCACCAAAGTGCGTGCAACAGGTAATTTTTACTGCAACCTGAATCAATGGAGAGCAACCTTCACTTTTCCAGTATGAATTGGCGATTGTCGCAAGTATGCTCAATTGTAAGCTTTACATGTTGTTATTTATTTATTTATTGGTGTTTAAGGTCACATATTTTTGCACAATGGCTAATCATAACCACAAGATGAGTATCAACTCAAGATCAGGGGTGAGCGTTAATAAGCCATGTTGCCCATTTTAGAGAGGGTTTGCACCTCCCAAGCATTGGTGACTGGGTTCTATTTTACCAGTAAAACAGAGCCTGTTTACCGCAGCGAACAGGCACTGCTTCACTTACATGTCGTTTAACTTGTATATCCCATAAAGGGGCGTCTGGAGACATAAGGAATACACATTGTGGTGTTTTTTCTATTTTATTGAATGGTATCAATGACATGATTTTACATTAACAATTGAACAATTGCAGAAGATAATATGAAAGTGTCAATGACACTGTAGCTCAACTTGACAAACTTGAACTTGGTAAGTTATAAATGAAATGGCAAAATTGAAGATCATTGGTACCAATGTTATTTGATGAAATTTCAACATAACAGAATTGTGTGCGCACAACGTCAGAGTAATCCATGCATTTTTAAATGTAAACTGTAAGACAGGCTAAAGGAAGAATGTTGATACACAAATGCAGTTATGTTCAGAGGTTATTGTAAATGGCAACTTTTTTCACAGAAATGAATGCTAATCAACAGCTCTTATCTAGAGTTCTTGACTAAAGAACACACCAAGTTCAAAAACAATCCTACATGTATGATAAATGTGGCCTGTAGGCCATGTCAAAGAATGTTGATGCACAAATGCAACAAATTCAAAGATTGTTGCGAACAGCAACAGTTTTTGATGGAAATGAAAAGAAAATCAATAGCTCCTATCTTTGTCACCCTGCATAAGCATACAAAGTTTCAAAACAACCTGATAATGAACGTGCCCTCTGAGGCATGCCAAAGGAAGATGTTAATGCATAAATGCACTAAGTAGAAGGTCACTGCTTTGTGGCAATGTTTTGGGGTTTTTTTTGGATGGGGGGGGGGGGGGGGGGGGGGGTATGGAAATTCATAAATATACCCTACAGACTACAGAGAGTGCAAAAGGGATAAGTTGATGCACAAATGCAGTTTGTTCAGAGGCTGGTGATAACGACAATAACTTTTTATGGAAATTAAAAAATAGTTCACATCTAGAGGTCATCCCAAACACACATACCTAGTTTCAAAGTGATCCAATCATAAATGTGCCCTGAAGGGTGTGTTAAAGAGAAATATTGAGGTGTGACTAAACTAAGTTCAAAGGTCAGCGGCAACATTTTTTTACAGAAATGGAAGAAAATCGACAACTCCCATATAGATGTCACCCCACACAAGCACACCAGGTTTGCAAGCGATCCAATCTTAAATGTGCCCTGCAGGGTGTGTCAAATGGAAATACTGATGCTTAACTGCACTAAGTTTTTACTAAGTTCATCAAAGGTCATTGCCAGTGGCAACATTTTTTGATGGAAATCGAAGAAAATCAATAGCTCCCATCTAGAGGTAACCCCCAAACAAGCATACAAAGTTTCAAACAGTTCTGATCTGGCATGCCAAAGGAATATATTGATGCCTGACTAAACTCAGTTCAAAGATCGTTGTCAGTGGCAACATTTTTTGATGGACAGAATTGGAAGAAAATCGATAGCTCCAATCTAGCGGTCACCCCAAACAAGCATGGCAGGTTTCAAAGCAATCCGAACATAAATGTGCCCTGTAGGGTGTGCCAAAGGGAAGTACTGAGGTCTGACTAAACTAAGTTCTAAGAATGTTGGCCGCGGCAACATTTTTCGATGGAAATCGAGAGCTCCCATCTAGAGGTCTCCCCAAACAAGCATACCATGTTTCAAAGCAATCCGATCATAAATGTGCCCTGTAGGGTGTGCCAAAGGGAAATATTGAGGTCTGACTAAACTAAGTTCTAAGAAAGTTGGCCGTAGCCACATTTTTTGACGGAAATGGAAAAAAATCGATAGCTCCCATCTAGAGGTCACCCCAAACAACCAGACCAGGTTTCAAAGCAATCTGATCATAAATGTGCCCTGTAGGGTGTGCCAAAGGGAAATATTGAGGTCTTCTGACTAAACTAAGTTCTAGGAACGTTGGTCGCGGCAACATTTTTTGACAGAAATGGAAAATGAAAGAGTCAATGACTCTGTAGCTCAACTTGGATATGACAGGAATTAGTACTTGCTGTGACCAAGACAACTGAATAATGAATATGACAGGAATTAGTATTTGTTTTGGCCCAGTCAACAATAATAAAAGAATTACAAGGTGACTGTAATGGACTACAGATTAAGACCAATCATTGTAGATTATTATTTTTGTGTGGAAATTTTCAGTCCCAAACAAAATATTTTCAGACTAAAATTTTTTCTTCTTCTTCTTAAAATTGACCAAAATGCATCAAAACACAAAAAGTTAAAAAATTTATAGTAATTTATATATTTTTTATACTTACCAATGACCCAGACATAGCTGGTGCTAACTCTTAAAATATAGGGCCAAACACAAATTTTGCCCCCCAATCCCCAAAATTTGCATCTAAAACTAAAGAAAACATGTCCTGAAAGGCCCTCCACACTTCGCCCCTACTGCGCATGCGCAGTGTCAAGGACGTTCCGAAATTGGCGCCATTTATCATTCTAATAACCAGTGCCTGGTAAGCGCTATGTACTCAGCGGGGAGGCAAGAGTTCCCAACTCCTGGGAGGGCCATCCCCGTCTGGGTCATTGGTAAGTATAAAAAATATATAAATTACTATAAATTTTTTAACATTTTTATACTGTACCAATGACCCAGACATAGCTGAATAGTAAAAAGGCTGGAGGGCCAAGGACATAGAGCAAAATGGAATAAGCTCAATAAAATAAAATAGAGTCATCCCCTGTAGGGAAAAGAAGAAATAGGCCTTACATGTATCTTTCTTATTTATGATAAATTAGAAAGATACAACACCTTCCAAAAATTGAGCTTCATACATCCATGTACTCTATTAATATCCAATAATCCTTATACTAATAATTTTTAAAGTAAGCCAATAATAAAGTAAGTCTAGAGAATAGAGACTCTTATACTCCTAAAAGTGTGTGAGAATTGCATAATCATGTCCGTTGACATATGCAATATTCAAAAGCTATACTTTAAAAACTAAGACTTGAATGAATTTTATAACTTAAACTTCTCACTAAACAACCATCCCAATAACAGCTCAGAATTACTAACTCCGGAGGAGGTATCCCCTTGTTTTCATAGTAAAAACAGGTGACCCAAGGGAACACCCTCCCCCCCCCCCCCCTTTTTCTTGCCCTGGGTCAAATAGCCCAGAGCGAAGAGGGCAGCCGAACGGAGACACTGCCGAAACAGACAGCCTACCTAGCTATAGTAGCAACTGTTAAGTGAATGACATTCTGAGCAGTAGATAATAGACCTAACAATAGAGGCCTCCAGAAATGGACTCGATATTTCTGAGATAAAATTCATGAATGGATGGCTGAGCGCAATGAGCAGCCTTCAAAAATCTATAATAGCAACACTATTAATGTAAGCCCAAGAAGTAGAAGAAGTCTTACTTCATGAGCCGAAATCTTAAGCACAACTGCTAAGCCAATGATATACCATAAGCAGTACGCTAGTTAATAGAATCCATTAACAATAAAATGGAGCGTAACGTCCTTCTACTAGACATCAAAGACAGAAGAAGCTTACGCCCTTGTAATAAACAGATATCTGTTTATAAATACATAAACTGTACCCGGAAAGAGTAAAGGCCTATGCCCATATGAAGACGGAAGGGCCTTAAAATAATAGGTTCCGGATAATAGGAGCCTAACTCTTATGCAACAATCCAACCTAAATAGTAACGGAAGTATTGATTCCGAAACTATGAAAGTGAAAATCATCCATCGATAGTGCATGAAACTCACTGACTCTACAGTAAAAGAGAAATCAACAGAATTACTGTCTAAAAGGTCAGAATTTGAAAACTACTGTTTCCAGAGGTTCAAATGATTACTTAGCTAAATAAGAACCTGAAGTTAAAATCCGTATAGGAATTTAATCCAAAGATTCTAAGTCTATTTATCAAAAAGTTACTAACTGACTTAGATAAAGAGACAAAAGACTCAATTGTAAACTATCGTAGAGTGCATAGGTATGAGGTAACATAAACCTATAACCTAAATAACAACAGGCTGCAGTAGATCTTGTGAAACAAGTATACTAAAAAATAGCAATGAGTAGTATGGAGGGATCAACCATATGAACATAATGATCCCTACACCACGACGGAAGAGCCTCCACTTTAGTCGCATAGAATAGCGAAGAAGAGGATCTCCTATAGTAAGAAATCGCGTCCAAAGCTCGTCCAGTACAGTGCTTACAATGCAATACGGACCACACAACGGAATACATGCAGGTTGCGACCTTGCTGGTTGTGATAAAGATGACACGATTTACCCAGTGAAAAAAGATCCTCACATAGAGGAAGATTTCACGTTAAGATCCACAGTAGACAAGAGAGTAAATTACTCATGATCTCTGTGAAGATAGAGATGCTATCAACAGAAATGTATTGTGGTTGTTTATCTTAGCAATACCTGCTAAAACAACAGCGCCGGAGGATACGCGTATCCTATCATTCCGTCCTATAGATCAATAGAGCGTTAACAGTATTAGCTCAGAGATCTGGACAAGCCAACACATACGTCTGCAAAATGATTAGCAAGCTGTGTCATAAATAAAACATCATTGGGCGCTCCCATAGATAGCAAATCTGATTGAATACTTGTTTGTTGAGAGTCCATTCTGACAGCAACAAGCGACCCGTAAGAGAACGGGAGTGCGATAAAACAATCAGACGACCCAGAATATGACGGATGAAAACTGAACTTGGTGTACTATAACCAACAGACGGATTCTTTCCATTAAATTGAATAACGGAAACGAAAGAGTGCCTCCCTGGTTCCGGAGATACGCCACTACTGTCGAATTAAAGGACAGGAATTTGGGCATGCGTTTCTGAATAATGTTCATGCAATGACATAAAGCAAGCCTAAAAAACATTATTCCGCGGAAGTTAAACTGATAGCTAAAAGACTGCGGAACCCAAAGACCCTGGCACTTCGAATCCGTAGGGATCAGTATATATCCCAATCTGTTTGACTGGCAACCGTCATAACAGCCACACTCGGGTCCGGCAACTGCGGCAGCACTCTCTGAGTCAACCACCGAATGTTTGCCCCAGTCTGAATCTCTTGTAACACTAGATAGACAAGAGAATGTATAAATCAAGCAATTCATGGATTGCCGGAAAGTTGCCGTCGAAGAGAAGCTCCTCCGAGAACGAAGCGACTCTGAGAGAGTTCTAAACCTACTATCCACGCATGGATGTAGCTAGGGCTGCATCACGTCTAACCAACTCCAATCAGCCACTGAAGGGCGGAGTTATACGTGAACAAACTACTGCCCTCAAAAGAAATTACATTGAGAATAATATCCCGTAAATCTTTTCTTGAAGACGTAATGATAACGCCTCAGTAAGGCGGATTACGTATAATAAAGCGTCTAAGTTAAGTCTACTATACATAATGTCGTTCCCAACATTGAAATTGGAAAAGACATAAACGGCGAAAAAGAATATATGCAGTCTTTAATCACACCGTCTAGACGCATATGAACTCTCGGTATGCCCTGCTCTGCCAAAATAAACTATATGTAAAAAAGATAAAATGGCAGAAATGAGCCACGCGGACAAGAAACTAAACTATCATGCTTAGTAGCAGGCTTGTATATATATATAAATATATAGCGTCGAAAAATAAAACACATGTTGTAATGACAATATTGGACTGCGTCGGTAAGTCAGGGACAAAGTCCCTGTACCGATCGAAAAATCCGAGTCCAATGACGCTATAAGTCTCTTATCCAAGATCGCAGCAATGAAGTCCGAAAAATAATCACTGGAAGAAATGCCAGAAGATATGAAAGGCATCTTCCGATACTACTAAAGGGAAAACTCGAAATCTTTCGAATCCCTTTCGCCATCCTGTCGGACCCTATAAAGCGTTCGGTCGTCCGTAGCTTGATGCAACCGCGGACCGCACCGACCCAGCGCCGTCGGATAATTCCTGATTCGACCGAGAAACCGTCAATTGCTGGGATGCTGCGAAACAACTGTGCTAACTCGGATAGCACGTCCGTCACTGAGGCCTGAGGAGCAGCGGTCTTACGATGCATTGCCGCAGGAAGCTCCGAGATCGTTACCCCGTGCATACTTCCAATATGCGAGCGAACGGAGTGTATAGGCCTCGTGTCCCTTGGCTAGCGGATGGCGCGACCTATTCGCTGTGGAATCACTGAATGCCGAAACTGATCGGATACTCGAGGTCACGTAGCCAATGTGCGGTCGTGTGCCCTGCTGTGAGGATGAGGAAGCATTAAAGACAGTCTCTCGGACTGTCAATATAACGGAGCGTCCCGAGCAACGGACATATGCTCCGAATGTAAAATATCTGAACCACAACATGCGGTCCCCTATGTTGTTGGCTTCCTCCGATCTGTCCTCAATCTGCCGTCACTGGGTGAGAACTAAAGTAATTAAAGTGCTCGCATCACCCAAATCTCCTTCCTAGACCGCAACGGACGAACCCGGCAGCCGAACCATTCGATGAATGTACGCTACACCGGGTGAGCTAGCGAATGTCGCTCCGTAAGCGATAGACATATTCCATGAGCACTTATTGCCGCTAACTCCTCATTAACTATGACGACAGAGGCACACTTTTGAAAGACATCTCCATAACTCTTCGAACAAGAAACCAGAAATGCTTGGATAGCAAGCATAAAATAATAATATATATAGCGTCGTTCAATAATTCGAAAGTTTGTGTGACATTATTGGACTATGTCGGAACTGAGGGACGATGTCCCTGAACCGAACCAAAAAATTACTAAGTCCACCGACGCTATCAGTTTCTTATCCGGCATCGCAGCATATGTTGATCCGAAAGGGAAAGCTTGAAATCCACCGAATTCCTTTCGGTATCCCGTCGGACCGGATGAAACTTTCGGACGTCCGTACCCGCTTCCGCGGAGCGTCCCGACCCAGCATCGTCGGATAAAATATATGCGACAGATTCAGTTGATCCTGGGATGCTGCGATAAACTGTGCTATTAAGGAAAGCATGTCCGTTCCCGAGGCCTGTGCAGTAGCGGACTTACGATGCATTGCCGCTGGAAGCTCCGTGTACGTTGACTCCCGCACACTTCCTATGCGAACGTCCGGAGTCTGCAGGCCTCGAGTCCCCGGCTACCGACCCAGCGCTGTCGGATAATTCTCGATCCGACACCGTTTCTGTCGGCTGCTGGGATGCTGCGATAAGCTGTGCTATGTGCACAAGAATGTCCGGCGTCGAGACCTGCGGAGGCGCAGTCTATCGCTGCTTCGCCGAGGGCAGCTCCGCATCAGATGGCTCCCGCATACTTTTCCTATGCGAACGTCCGGAGTCCATCGGTCTCGAATCCCTGGCTGCCGGATGGTGTGACCTGGTCGCCGAAGAATCCTTGATCGGCGAAGCTGGTAATATATCGGCGATCACGCAGCCAAGGTGCGGTCGTGTGCGCTGACGAGAAGAGGAAGCCTTAGCAGTCTCAGCGGACTGCCTATACAACGGAGCGTCCCGAGCGACGGACGTATGCTCCGCTAACGACACATTTGTACCACAACATCTGGGGCCAGATGTTGTTGAACGAGAGAGGGGCCTCTCTCGCTTGCCGTCCGGATGGACCGGAACGAGCTATGAACCGGACTAAAAGGCTTCCTCCGTTCTCCCTCCGATCCGCCGTCACTGGGTGTGCATTAAGTTAATTTTATAGTGCTCGCATCACCCCAAAATTCCTTCTAGACCGCAACGGACGAACCCGGCTGCCGAACCATTCGGTGAATGGATGCTACACCGGGCGAGCTAGCGGACGTCAAAGGCCGTCGAACCTACTAGGGTCCTCTTAGGCAATTGGCGTATTACATGAGCACTTTTCCGCTAGCCCTTCATTAATTGTGACGACGGAGGCACACTGTTGGAAGACATCACAGATACATCACCCTAATCTTGATCGTCTGAAATAGAAATTGATAAAGTAGAGTGACCCTGCGGGGAAAGGACCGGAGTGTCCAAATCCCCAACAACATACCGTGACATACGCTTCCCATATTGTCATCGAAATCATACGATACAGAACAGGAGTTAATGCGAGTACACTGACCACATATAGAATGATAATAAGGTCAGAGGAAGACTTCCTCTTAAAACAATTGATCAATATCCTTTCAATGTGAAAAGAAAACAAGTCCTGGTACTCGCACTAACCCCTGGCAATCAAAATACATAATAATAATATGATCCATTAATATAGAAAAAATAATTGAAATCAAAATATTTTGAAAAAATATTTTTTCAGAACAGCCCAAGTTTCTGAAAAGTAACGTTGAGCCCCAATGGATCCCAAGCCTAAGTGTGGACAAAAATTTTAAAAATATTTTAAACAATTTATTCAACACTTACGAACAATAATAATGTATCTAGTTATGATTAAAATAACATAAAGATATTATTATTTAGAAATCCCCCCCTCACACAGAGGGCTGTTGTAAATGTAAACAATGAGTGTAAAAACACTAAAATAAGACTCCAGGCACCCAGGCCCGAAATCAGTTACCAAAAATACACCATCTGATGCAAAACAGAGACTTCCAGGGAAGAAACTGCAGAACATCAGATGGTAGATGCAGAACACAACGCCTAACCACCCATAGGTGAAGACGTAAACATGGGGAAAGAACAGAATTCATTCTGTTATTCAGCTAAAACTCCCAAGAAATTTTAGTAATAATAATTACAGAAACTATGCCAAAGCATGGGAGAATAGCAAGGGGGAACTTAAAGGACAGGGAGAGAGGAAAAACACTTGAAAAAACAGTGTAACTAAATAATCAGAATGACAACAAAATGGCTGCTGCCTTGAAAATAGGTAACTTAACATAATTTCATTAAAAAATTTTAAGTTACAGCCCTGATAATATTCTGTCACACATTCTTTTCCTCTCCTCCTTTTCTATCCTCCTTAGAATCACCATTTCACTAATATTTATGTGTCTGGCATCATTTAAACTGAGATTTAAAAGCACAAAGATCAGTCAGATGTTAACTGATGAAGGGCCAAACTTAGAATGATAAATGGCGCCAATTTCGGAACGTCCTTGACACTGCGCATGCGCAGTAGGGGCGAAGTGTGGAGGGCCTTTCAGGACATGTTTTCTTTAGTTTTAGATGCAAATTTTGGGGATTGGGGGGCAAAATTTGTGTTTGGCCCTATATTTTAAGAGTTAGCACCAGCTATGTCTGGGTCATTGGTACAGTATAAAAATACTAATTTCCGGATTTTGGTCCAAAATTTTCTAAGTCCCACCTGGACCCCTAATTTGCATAATTTATTCACGAGAAAAACTCTGTATTATATGTAATGTATCCCATGGTACTAAACATTCATACAAAAATTTATTCAAATCAGATCTTTCATTTGGAAGTTCTGCGCAAAAATCTGATTGCACTTAATTTTGAACAAAATGGCTGCTAGCGGCCATCTTGAATTTCAGACTGGACCCAAAAACACTCCTTCTCGTCCCACAGTGATAACAAAGGTACCCAAGAAGTTTCGTGAAGATCGGTTCATAAATACGGCCTCTAGCCCGAGCCGTATTGGGATTTGCACTCACAGTGCTGAAAGTAACACTAAATAAATCAAAGTTAGCCTAATTTGCATAATTTAAGCACAAGAAAAAAACCTGTAATATATGTAATGTATCCCATGGTACTAAACATTCATACAAAAAATTAATCAAATCAGAGCTTTCATATGGAAGTTCTGTACAAAAAACAGATTTCGGCATCGTCGGTACAAAATGGCTGCTGGCAGCCATCTGGAATTTGGAACTGCACCCAAAAACACTCGTTCTCGTCTCACGGTCATAACAAAGGTACCCAAGAAGTTTCGTAAAGATTGGTTCATAAATACGGCCTCTAGCCCGAGCCATAGCAGCTTGGCACTTACAGCTCTGAAAGTAACACTAAATAAATCAAAGTTAGTCTAATTTGCATAATTTACGCACGAGAAAAAAACCCGTATTATATGTGATGTATCCCATTGTACTATACATTTATACAAAACTTTATTCAAATCAGAACTTTCATACAGAAGTTCTGGACAAAAAACTGATTTTTGCATCATCGGTACAAAATGGCCACTGGCAGCCATCTTGAATTTCAGACCACACCCAAAAACACTCGTTCCCGTCCCAGGGTCATAACAAAGGTACCCAAGAAGTTTTGTAAAGATTGGTTCATAAATACGGCCTCTAGCCCGAGCCATAGCAGCTTGGCACTTACAGCTCTGAAAGTAACACTAAATAAATCAAAGTCAGTCTAATTTGCATAATTTACGCACGAGAAAAAAACCCGTATTATATGTGATGTATCCCATGGTACTAAACATTTATACAAAACTTTATTCAAATCAGAACTTTCATACAGAAGTTCTGTACAAAAAACTGATTTTTGCATCATCGGTACAAAATGGCCGCTGGCAGCCATCTTGAATTTCGGACCACACCTAAAAACACTCGTTCCCGTCCCAGGGTCATAACAAAGGTACACAAGAAGTTTTGTAAAGATTGGTTCATAAATACGACCTCTAGCCCGAGCCATAGCCAATTGTTGACGTACGGACAGACGGACAGACGGACGGACGGACAGATGGACAGATGGACGGACGGACGGACGGACAGACGGGCGATGGACGACGGGCCATGACAATAGCTCAAATTTGACTTCGTCAAAGTTGAGTTAAAAATCGATAGCTCCCATCTAGAGATCACCCCAAACAAGCATAGCAGGTTTCAAAGCAATCCAATCATAAAAGTGCCCTGTAGGGTGTGCCAAAGGGAAATATTGAGGTCTGACTAAACTTAGTTCTAAGAACATTGGCCGCGGCAACATTTTTTGACGGAAATTGAAAAAAATTGATTGCTCCCATCTAGAGGTCACCCCAAAAAAGCATACCAAGTTTCAAAGCGATCTGATCATAAATGCGACCTGTGAGGTGTGCCAAAGGAAATTGTGGATGTACGTACATGCGCCGACAGACAAGAAGTGATGGCAATAGCTCAGCTTGACTTATTCAAGTTGAGCTAAAAATGCGGTTTATGAATCATCACAAAATGCTTGGCAACAATTGGTTGAACCGATGTTCCAGGAGCCATTGCCATTCGATTACACCTCCAAGCCGTTTCGTATGTATAGATAAATACTCGACTTTGGAGTTCAAGACTTTGTTAATGATCGGCAATTTCTGTGAGTACTGAATAATCGCAGAAACTATTCCGTAATATGATAATATTCCCAATGTTTCCTCAGGGGCACAGGAATATACATGTATCCCCCAAGATGTCAGGGTTCAAAGGTTAAAGGCCTGAAGAGTTTTATACATTTTGGTAACACTTTGACAGTCTCCATTCTGTGGCTTTGCAGTTGTTTCTAGGAAAAAACTGCCAAGGTCCTTGGACTATACTTTGCAAGTTTATTCAGAAGGGGCATGTTGGTAGGGCCCTGCGAAGCTTCGAGAATTCGATTCGATGTCGACATCACTTTGGTATTCGTATATCGATCTCGAATAGTTTGCCGATTCGTTAGTCAAACGAAGCTTCGAGGAAAACGAATCGGTGTTCGACAGTGTATATTTTGAGTCTTTAGAACGGGAAATTAAACGTTCGTTTTTTGACTTTTGCAAATTGGAGCTGTTTTAACTTGTAACCTGTTCACGCCTCATCTATACAACTGAAATATCCAGTTATGGGCCTAAGGCCTGTTCCCAGTCCCAGAATCTTCTAACACAATAATGAGGGCATGTCGCCTGGAGCGCTCCCATTATTATGTTAGAAAACTGTGGGAGGAAAACCTCTGTAGTTTCTTTGCATTGTTCGGCGTTGGTACTTGGAAGTTGGAAAGAAGTAAAAGCAATTTGTGTGAATGAGCACTGCGTCAATATTCGAGTTAACTAATGCAGAAACTAACACAGTTTAATGCCTTCGCTGCTTTTTATGTATACGGAGTTAAGAGTTATTGAGTTAAGAACGGACCGAAATCTACAAGACACGAATCCTGATAATACAAAAACAACCAAACATTACAATAATGAGGTTCCTATAAGATGTACATGTATGTAGCCACGCTAAGGTACGCGAAGTTAGCGGCTGTAGCAGACTTCAACCCATGGGAATTAATGTGCCACTTGTATTACATTTGTGCTTTTTAATTCTCATGTTTCAATTTAGTGGTTTGTCTCAAATGACTCTGGGCAGTAACACCTTAATTTCTGTCCATATTTATGTCTTGAATTTATTGTCGGGCCAAGTGAATATCTGAATGGCCATTCAACGAGAAAGAAAATTAAAACAACTCCAAGTTGTCAGCTTATGTCAACGATCTCTTCTCGCAGTGCTTTCCGGACATTACTGCACAAGATAATGCCAGTTATAGATATTTCCTGAGTTTATCCTGATTCGATTCGAGATTCGATTCGATGTCGACATCAGTCCCAATTCGATTCGAGATTCGATTCGAACAAAAATTTCCCGATTCGCAGGGCCCTACATGTTGGGGCATCTATTCTATTACAGTAAAAATGATGAAAGTCGCAACTAGGCCTTAAAGGGTTAAGTGTTAAACTCGAGCAGATATTATATTAGGTTTGTTTTTTAACCCTTTACCTAACATGAAAAGCAGACGACACTTGCAAAAAAAATTCTTGAATAACTAATTTTTTTCATTTTTTGTCTCAAAAACATAGGTTATGACCCCTCGTTGGAACGAGCTCGACGATCTCGTTCCAACGAGGGGTCATAACCTATGTTTTTGAGACAAAAAATGAAAATATTTTGAAAATTGGCGATTTTTTAGAATAGCGCTGGCCGGTTTTGGCCGTTACGTTGGGTAAAGGGTTAACTATGGGATATGCACTTGTTGAACTCACAAGGGTATACAATGTAACAGTAATTTCTAAATTAATTAAGAACTGAAAATTGATTCTTGCAGCAGAAATTTGTGAGAATCAAAACCAATTCTCGTACTTTGGGACAGATTTTAAATACTGTGTGCAGTGATGTATATACGTGTATAATACACAGTTAACAAGGTCTCGGAGACCCCTTTCCTATAGCGTTTTACATCACACCACTTCCCACCTTCCAAGTTCAAGATTTATGAAAGATTCACTCCTGGCGACAGGGCATTTAATTAAGAAAAATCGTCTTGGCAAAAAAAAATGAAAGTGTCAATGACACTATAGCTAAACTTGTCAAGACATGTACATGTATAGTATGTGACACAGCAATGACAAACATCTAGGTAATGACCTGATAACAAAGGTACATATAAAGCATTGAGCCGGTTCTAATGATATCCATATCTGTATTATTTTTATCAAGACATTTGTAAGATATTTTTGGCTTTGATAGGCTTATTCTGGTCAATTTCCTGGCCGTTTTTGGCCTTAATGTTTGGAAAAGAGTTATTACATACTGCAGTAGCTGGTCAAATGAACAGATCATGAGGTGGCAAAAGAAACCAAACAAATGTTTTCAGTACGTTCACTGGATTTACCTCAAATCTCAACGACACTGCAATTTATGTTTAGAATAAACATTGGAATCAACCTCAATACCAATTTTTAATGTAAAAACCCTTTGAGTTTGGTGTTCCTTTACTTCCCTACAGGAAAAAAATTTGAACATGTGCTTAAAAATCGCAACATTCCAGTAAATGCCTCGGCAAATTTATTGCCTAGAAAAATGCATATTGCCTAGTGTTAATTACATGTCCTGTGGTGATCTATAAAAAGTTGTTTTGAAACCTGAACAACAGACCAGACACTGATTTTTGAAAAACACTATTCAAGAATTTTGTCATCAAACAGATACCACTAATCTGTGAAGCAAAATTATATATACAAGAAAAAGACAATCAAATTCCATTGTAAGAAACAAGTTGAAGCACTTACCCCTTGCTTGTATCTGAAGCTACCACTTCTCTTTAGTGTTCCACCTTTAGACATCTCATCTTGAACATTTATACCACCGCCATCAGTTGCTGGCCGTACACTCAGTTCAATTAGTTCTGGAATAGGTTGGACTTTTAATGTGACTGTGTCACCAGATTTTTTAATTATGTCGATGATGTCTTCTCGAGCCATATTTTCAACATTGATGCCATTGACCTCTACAAGTCTGTCTCCTGGAATAAGACCTGTCTGTTGACCTCGTAGTCCGGCACCAGGCTCGGCAAACACCACAGTTTTAACACTCTCAACATTGTCAGCATGATGCTCGCTGACATTTATTTTTCTGAGGGTAAACCCAAAATCACCCACTGCACTCCTCTTTAATGCAATTTCTCGACACTTGGCTGGTTTGAGTGGAACAATATCTGGCAAATGAAGAGTAGTCTTTGAAAATTTATCAGACTTTACAGGGGAAACTTGGATAGCTTCTTCAATTTGTCCATTCTGATTGACATTTAGTCCAAACTGATTGACTGTTTTAATTCTTGGTGCTGGTTTTGGTTTGTCTAGATAGCCAGACATTTCTTCATTCAGACGTGTATTCTCCTGCAGTACATACGCATGGTCTGCATCCTCGGAATCTTCGAAACTATGATTTTCAGAATATTTATCCTTTAGAATACCCTTACTAGGTTTTGGAGCTACTTTAGGTGGAATTTTCCCCCTGTTGGTCGAGTCCATCCTCCCCCCAGGAGGTTCTTTGGGTTTTGATAACAGCATTCCACTGGCTGATGGACTTAGCTGCTCTCCCGAACTAAGACTGTCATTACTTTCATCTGATTTCATTTCACCATCAGCATGCTTCCGTTTCTTCTCACGATCATGAAACCCTCGAAATAAACCACGTTTTGCTTCTTCTAGTCTTTTTAACTCTTCTGCTGTGAGAAATTCACGTTTTTTCTTATCTTTTATCTCTTTTTTCTCCCTTTCTTTCTCTTTCTTTTCTTTTTTATCCTTTTTATCCTTCTCTTTATCTTTGTCTTTTTTCATAAAACTAAACATGTTGATAATTTATTTCATGCACTAACAAAAAATTCCAGGTTTTACCAATTTTAAAGTTAATATAATCTTCAGTTTAAAGTGTTGCACCAATTTCATTAAATTCCATCAGGACCTATAATAAAAAAATTTGATTCCATTAAATAAAATGAAAACCTTCAATACCCTGGAATTAACTCTTAACCCTTTACCCAACGCAGACAATATCAAAATTTATTATTTTAACCCTTTACCCAACGCAGACGATATCAAAATCTATTATTTTAAATTTCATTTTTCAAATTTTTAAAATTTTTTTTAACAAAACCATGTCATGTGACCCCTCGTTGGAACGAGCTCGTTCCAACGAGGGGTCACATGATATGGTTTTGTTGAATTTTTTTGAAAAATCATATTTTTTCAACTGCTGAATTTGCATATTACGCGGACGGATGCGGGCGATTCGTTGGGTAAAGGGTTAAATATCATTTTTTCAAATTTTTCAAAAAATTTCAACAAAACCATATCATGTGACCCCTCGTTGGAACGAGCTCGCCGAGCTCGTTCCAACGAGGGGTCACATGATATGGTTTTGTTGAAATTTTTTGAAAAATAATATTTTTTCAACTGCTGAATTTGCATATTATGTGGGCGGATGCGGGCGATTCGTTGGGTAAAGGGTTAATCCGCTGAGTATTTTTGAGATATTTTTAATCAAATCTAATCATGGCTGCTTTGAAGCAGCCATGACAAGATTTGATGAAAGATTCATCCAAATTTAACTCACGAAAACATTGGTGCAAAAATCCATACAATTAGCAGGGGGAAATTTGATTAAATGCACCCAAATTATACTTATTTCAGTGACAAGAGAAATCCTGTTGTGACAGAAGTATTCGCCAGCAGCAATCATGGAGTTAATATTCATAGTACATGTACACATCAACTGGTAGAGTGGTAAGTTATTTTTGGGTATCAAAATTTGTTCATGTGTCTTTGCATTGTTACAATTTATGGGAGAGTGCCAAGAGGCACTCTCCCATGAATTGTAACACGGCAAACCCATATAGACTGAGTAATTTTACTTCTAAGATAATATGAAGCACATCCACAGAATATGACACCTTTAGGCTGGGTACCTGCTCTTCAAATTAAAGCCCTGATAGTGGCTTCTAGCACTCTACCAGTTAATGATTATACAAGTGAACCCTCAACTTTCAAAATTAGTCATATCCACACATTGTTATAAACTGAGAAGGGTGCGCAGTGGCTCAGTGGTAGAATGTTGGACTTCTATACTGTAGGTCCCAAGTTCGATCCCCGTCTGGGACAACTCACGCTGTGTCCTTGGGCAGGGCACTTTATCACGGTGGCCTACATGGGGGCACAATGACGCCGTGTACTAAGGTGTTCTGCACATCGATGGTGCACATGTCTTCAACCGTCATCGTGCCCCCATGTAGGCAACTGGGATAAAGTGCCTTGCCCAAGGATACTATGCGGGTCAACCCGGATAGGGATCAAACTCTGGACCTCTAGCATAGAAATCCAACAGTCTACCACTGAGCCGCCGCGCTCCCTGGCACGATGCATGGATAAATCTCATAATAAGTACTACAGTTAAAACTAGAAGTCATGTCATGTCTAGTGCAGAAAACTCTCGTTAGTTAATGCACTATCTAGTGCAGGACAGTCAAGTAAACATCGTTGAACATGCGATAACTTCTGCACTCTGTGTATGTAATGCAGAATGTAGTGCACTATTCATAAGGTCATTAACTTTGATCTCCGACACATATAATTAGGAAAAGAAATGTGTTGTAACTGGACTTGAACATCCATCGATATCCGTATCGAATCAGGTTCGCCTGGTAAATTGGTGGTGACAATGAAAGAAAAAAACGCCGAAAAATTTGTTGAAATGACCAGTTTTAATTTTCTTAAGAAACCGGACAGTGAAATCAAAGTTGTTGCCAAATCGGATAATCGACTTAATAAATAATGTCTTGACATCAACATTTTATCAATTAATATCTGTGACTTCATTCAACTTGGAAAACATGAATAAATCTGTTTGTAAAATCACCATACAAAATCCAAATACCAATAATACCGCTCAGTCACCCAACTTTTCAGTGCAGAGTGTTTAAAAATAGGCCATAGGCCTACATGACTTTAAAGACAGACAGACACCCCCCCCCCCCCCCCCCCCCCCCCCCCAATTTCTATCGCCAGGCATATTGCTTGTATTTCCAAGTGATCAGCTGTCAGATGAAATCCCTTCATAAATATGACCTGTAGACTGTGCTAAAGATTGTCCCAAGGTGATAACAAAGGTACCCAAGAAGTTTCGGGAAGATAGGTTCATAAATACAGCCCCCAGACTGAGCCGTATTGACATGTGTACTTACTGTGTAAGTAGCACTGAAAAAATCATCAAAGTTCATCTAATTTGCATAATTTCGGCACGAGAAAAAGACCCGTATTATATGTGATGTTTTCCATGTTACTAAACATTCAGACAAAAATTTATTCGAATCAGAACTTTTATACAGAAGTTTTGTACAAAAAACTGATTGCACTAAATAAGGTACAAAATGGCTGCCGGTGGCCATCTTGAATTTGAGACCGCACCCCAAAACACTCGTTTCGTACCACGGTGATAACAAAGATATCCAAGAAGTTTCGTAAAGATAGGTTCATAAATACGGCCTCCAGCCCGAGTCGTATTGGCATTTGCAGTTACAGTGCTGAAAGTAACACTAAATAGATGAAAGTTAATCTAATTGGCATAATTTATGCACAAGAAAAAACCTGTATTATATGTGATGTATCCCGTGGTACTAAACATTCACACACAAAATTATTCAAATCAGCGCCTTATATAGAAGTTCGGCGCAAAAATCTGATTGCACCTAATTTTGTACCAAATGGCTGCCAGCGGCCATCTTGAATTTCAGACCAGACCCCAAAACACTCGTTCTCGTCCCACGGTGATAACAAAGGTACCCAAGAAGTTTCGTAAAGATCGGTTCATAAATACGGCCTCCAGCCCGAGTCGTATTGGCATTTGCACTTACAGTGCTGAAAGTAACACTAAATAAATCAAAGTTAGTCTAATTTGCATAACTTACGCACGAGAAAAAACCCTGTATTATATGTGATGTTACTGATGTATCCCATGGTACTAAACATTCATACAAATGAAAGTGTCAATGACACTGTAGCTTAACTTGTGTGTTGTGTTTGATGAAAAGGATAATGTTCAATGTTTATGAAAGGATTATGAAATAAGACAAGAATTGTGATAATTGGGAATATGTTAATTTCTGTTCCCTGTATGCTATGTTTTTAATAAAAATAATATGAGGTGTACACTGTACTAAAGAGCTGAGGGGTGGGTTAATATGACCTCACAGTTAATGTATGTGGCCCTCACAATTAACGTATATCAACGAAAGTTACCAAGTTACAGTAAAATTATTCCAAAACGAGTCATCCTATCAAGTTACATTGAAATCCCTTCATAAATATGGCCTGTAGACTGTGCTAAAGGTTTTCGGGCTTCGGGCCCTTTTAGCCGTCAGTTTCCCAATTGCGTCCAAAGGGGACTTTCTCATCTAGACATTATATAAAGTCAACCTACCAAGTTACAATGAAATCCCTTCATAAATATGACCTGTAGACTTTGCTAAAGGTTTTTGGGCTTTGGGCTCGGGCAGCCATCATGGTTGAATGATCGCAACCAAAAGGGGACATTCTCATCTGGGCATCATCTGGAGTGATCCTACGAAGTTAAAATGAAATCCATTCATAAATATGACCTGTAGACTGTGCTCAAGGTTTTCAGGCTTCGGGCCACTGAAGCCATCACAGTTGACCAATCACGACCAAAAGGGGATGTCATCATCTAGGCATTATATGGAGTCAAACTTACAGGTTACAATGAAATCCTTCCATAAATATAACCTATAGACTATGTTAAAGGTTTTGGGGTTTTGGGCTCGGGCAGCCATCAAGGCTGAATGATCACGACCAAAAGAGGACGTTCTCCTCTAGACATTATTTGGAGTCATCCAACCAAGGTACAATGAAATCCCTTCATAAATATCACCTGCAGACTGTGCTAAAGGTTTTCGAGGCTTCAGGCCCTTGCAGCCGTCACAGTTGCCTAATGGTGTCCAAAAGGGGCTGTTCTCATCTAGACATTATATGAAGTCAACCTACCAAGTTACAATGAAATAACTTCATAAATATGACCTGAAGACTGTGCTAAAAGTTTTCGGGCTTTAGGCTCGGACAGCTATCATGGTTGAATGATCGCAACCAAAAGGGGACATTCTCATCTGGACATCATCTGGAGTGATCCTACGAAGTTAAAATGAAATCCCTTCATAAATATGACCTGTAGACTGTGCTAAAGATTTTCGGGACCAAAAGGGGATGTCATCATCTAGGCATTATTTGGAGTCAACCTAACAAGTTACAATGAAATCCTTCCACAAAAACGACCTATAGACTATGCTAAAGGTTTTTGGGATCGGGCAGCCATCAAGGCTGAATGATCGCGACCAAAAGGGGATGTTCTCATCTAGACATTATTTGGAGTCATCCTACCAAGCTACAATGAAATCCCTTCATAACTATGACCTGTAGACTGTTCTAAAGGTTTCCAGGCTCCGGGCCCCTGTAGCTGTCACAGTTGCCCAATCGTGTCCAAAAGGGGACGTTCTCATCTAGACATTATATGAAGTCAAACCTACCAAGTTACAATCAAATCCCTTCATAAATATGACCTGTAGACTGTGCTAAACGTTTTTGGGCTTCGGGCTCAGGCAGCCATCATGGTTGAATGATCGCGATTAAAATGGGACGTTCTCATCTAGACATTATTTGGAGTCATCCTACCAAGTTACAATGAAATACCTTCATAAATATGACCTGTAGGCTGTGCTAAAGGTTTTCAGGCTTCAGGCACCTGTAGCCATCACAGTTGCCTAATCACGTCCAAAAGGGGACTTTCTCATCTAGACATTACATGAAGTCAAACCTACCAAGTTACAATGAAATCCCTTCATAAATATGATCTGTAGACTGTGCTAAAGGTATTCGGGCTTCAGGCTTGGGCAGCCATAATGGTTGAATGATCGCAACCAAAAGGGGACATTCTCATCTGTTCATCATCTGGAGTGATCCTACAAAGTTACAATGAAATCCCTTCATAAATATGACCTATAGACTGTGCTCAAGATTTTCGGGCTTCAGGCACCTGTAGCCATCACAGTTGACCAATCATGACCAAAAGGGGACGTTCTGATCAAGACATTATATGGAGTCAACCTAACAAGTTGCACTGAAATCCTTCCATAAATACAACCTATAGACTATGCTAAATGTCTTTGGGCTCGGGCAGCCATAAAGGCTGAATGATCGCGACCAAAAGGGGATGTTCTCATCTAGACATTATTTGGAGTCATCCTACCAAGCTACAATGAAATCCCTTCATAATTATGACCTGTAGACTGTGCTAAAAGTTTTCGGGCTTTGGGCCCCTGTAGCCGTCACAGTCGCCCAATGGTGTCCGAATAGGGACGTTCTCATCTAGACATTATATGAAGTCAACCTACCAAGTTACAATGAAATCCCTTCATAAATATGACCTGTAGACTGTGCTAAAGGTTTTCAGGCTTCGGGCTCAGGCAGCCATCATGGCTGAATGATTGCGATTAAAATGGAACTTTCTCATCTAGACATTATTTGGAGTCATCCTACCAAGTTACAATGAAATACCTTCATAAATATGACCTGTATGTAGGCTGTGCTAAAGATTTTCAGGCTTCGGGCACCTGTTGCCATCACAGTTGCCCAATCACGTCCCAAAGGGGACTTTCTCATCTAGACATTGTATGAAGTCAACCCACCAAGTTACAATGAAATTCCTCAATAAATATGACCTGTAGACTGTGCTAAAGGTTGTCACGGTTGGCAGATCACGCCCAAATGGGGAAATTCTCATCTAGACATCATAAGGAGTCATCCTACCAGGTTACAATGAAATCCCTCCATATTAAACATGACCTGCAGACTATGCTAAAAGTTTTTAGGTTTCAGGCTTGGGCAGCCATTACGGTTGACAGATCATGCCCAAAAGGGGACGTTCTCATCTAGGCATTATACAGAAGCATCCTACCAAGATACAATGAAATCCCTTCATAAATACGACCTGTAGACTGTGCAAATGGTTTTCGGGTTTGGGGCTCGGGCAACCATACCGGTTGACCAATCGCGACCAAAAGGGGATGTTCTCATCTAGACATGACCCCAAACCTGAATATGAAATTTTGTGATGATCAGACAAGAACTACAGGATGTAGCCCGTGCTAAAGGAAAATGTGAACAGACTCACAGACTAACAGACCTCCGCACTCGTGATGGTAATAGCTTATCTTGTCTTTGTCAAGTTAAGCTAAAAATTATTCAAATCAGAGCTTTCATATGGAAGTTCTGCGCAAAAATCTGATTGCACCTAATTTTGTATAATACGGCTGCCAGCGGCCATCTTTAATTTTAGACTGGACCCAAAAACACTTGTTCTCGTCCCATGGTGATAACAAAGGTACCCAAGAAGTTTCGTAAAGATCGGTTCATAAATACAGCCTCTAGTCCAAGCCGTGTTGACGGCACGACAGATGGACAGACGGATGCCGGGCCATGACAATACCTCAAATTTGGCTTTGCCAAAGTTGAGCTAAAATTAGGCTGATTAAATCATCAGATGTGTACCCATAAGCGCAACTAGTAGAAAGCTGTTATTGGGTTAATATCTCAGGATCGAATTATCAGATTTACATCAAAAACTATACAGCTTGGCACATCAGTAAACTGAACACAAATCTAAAGTAACATGACAATCCAAGCAAAATTTTTCAAGTAATCGAATGCCAAAGAAATGGATACAGATGTCGGAGGAACGGACGGATGGACAGACAGACAAAGGATGGACAAACTGGACAGACAAATGGATGGACGGACAAAGGATGGACAAATGACAGAGGGCCACCCCGGATGCCGACATTGTGTACACCATACATGGTATGGGTACATATAGAAATGGATTGGAGGAGTGCCTAATTTGATGGATAAAGGGTTAATATTTCCGGATCAAATTATTAGATTTACATAAAAAACTATACAGCACAGCACATCAGTAACCTGAATACATATATAAAGTAACCTGATAATCAGATTAATATTTTTTGAGTTATCGCATGCCCAAGAAATGGATTGGAGGAGTTCTCAATTTGAAGGATAAAGGGTTAATATCACAGGTTCAAATTATCAGATTTACACCAAAAACTATACAGCTCGACACATAAGTAACCTGAACACACACATAAAGTAACATGACAATCGGATTGATATTTTTTGAGTTATCTCATGCCAAAGGGATTGGAGGAATTCTCAATTTGAAGGATAAAGGGTTAATATCTCAGGATCAAATTATCAGATTTACACCAAAAACTATACAGCTCGGAACATCAGTAACCTGAAGATATATATAAAGTAACATGACAATCAAAGCAATATTTTCAAAAAGTGATTCGAGGAATTTTCAATTTGAAGGATAAAGGGTTAATATCTAAGGATCAAATTATCAGATTTACACCAAAAACTATACAGCGTGGCAAATCAGTAACCTGAAGATATATATAAAGTAATATGACAATTGGATTGATATTTTTTGAGTTATCTCATGCCAAAGAGATTGGAAGAATTCTCAATTTGAAGGATAAAGGGTTAATATCTCGGGATCAAATTATCAGATTTACACCAAAAACTCTACAGCTCGGCACATCAGTAACCTGAACACAAATATAAAGTAACATGACAATCCAAGCAACATTTTTCAAGTTATCAAATGCCAAAGAAATGGATACAGATGCCGAACAGACAGACAGATGGATGGACAGACAAAGGATAGACGAATGATGGAGGGCCACTCCGGATGCAGACATGATGTGTACCATACATGGTATGGGGGGACACAAATTTTTCCAGATATAATACCCCCCCCCCCAACTCACATGAGCAGCCATGAAATAATTACGCATTGACGTGTTTAATACAACGTTCCTTTATAAGTAATAATGTTAAGTCTGTTTTACTCTCACTGATCGAAGGTGGCAATTGACTACCAACAGAACTTGAGAATACTTTTTTTTACCTTTTACTTAAAAAAACGAAGCTAGCGTGGGGAGGAAGAGGTGTGGTTTCTGAGGAATTGGCAGTTTGTTACATATGCTTCCCTCTATATAGGGATACGGGTGCATGAGGACTTGATGGTTCTGCTGATGAAAGGAAGTGTGTGTGGGGGGTGGGGAGGGGGGGGCATCCTTTTGTTGATCTGACTTTCAAAATTCCTGGTGAATAATTAATTTTGTGTTCAGCTTGCACCCAAATCAATATTTTTTTCACAGAACACCAACTATCTCTTGAAATTGAAACTTTCTTTATAAGTAGCTGAGCATTCCGAATTTGTAATTCACTCGCAACACTTTCGCACGGTCAGTTGCTTTTCCTGTAGTTCCTCCAGAAGAACGACTGCGATTGATAGCAGGCTAAAAATTCCCAAAATGAAAAGGTCATTACTTCTGCCTTCTCAGGGTTTAGCAGTCTTGATTCAACCTGCATGATCTTCTCATCAATCTTTGAAAACGAAAATCACGCAATACAGTAGAACCTGTCTTGAGAGACCGCCCTTTGGGCCACACAAAAGTGGTCTCTCAAAACAGGTGGTCTCTCATAACAGGTTTCAGGTTTTCTCATGTCAGTGAATAACCAACCACAAAATTCAGAAATAGAGAAGAATGGATTTTTGTAATTACTTTGTAGTTGTTCTTTTTTATGAAGTTTTTGTAACAAATTGAAATGGACTGTTATAAAAATTATAAAAATAAATTAGTGTTGAAAATCTTCATTGAAGATTTTCAACACTAATTTATTTTTATAATTTTTATAACAGTCCATTTCAATTTGTTAAAAAAAGTTTTTCAACACAAATTTATTTTTATTCCTATCTGTCACATTTCAGGTGTGTATGAAATTGTTTATTCAACAATAATCCTAATCTTTTCACAGGGGTCTTATAAAAACATCTCAATCTTTAATGAGTTAGTAATTGAAACCCAGTTAAGAGCTTTTAATACTTTTAATTATGTTAGTATAACCACAATGGATTTTCCAATTCCAGAAAAGGTAAAAAGTTTTTGTCATGGTTTCAGTCTTCAAAGGGGCGGTCTCTCAAGACAGGTCCATTATGGCATAAAAATACAAGTTGGTACCAGGTAACAGTGGTCTCTCAAGACAGGTAGTCTTCCATAGCAGGTCCATTATAGAGTAAAACCAATCGGTGCCTGGTAGATGTGGTCTCTCAAGACAGGTGGTCTCTCAAGACAGTGGTCTCTCAAGACAGGTTTTACCGTATGCATTTTTAAATACTTCTTGTATTGTCGCGAAATGAATTGATAAAAGGGGGCAAAATAGATGAATGATCATCATCTCGTCCTCTGAGTATCTGCATTCTAATATTTAATTGCAACCTTATGTCAGTAGGAGGTGTGACTTAATTACTGTTGGTTGCCTGTTACAAGTACTGAATATCAATCAGCCACTGCATGTTACAATTCTGCAGAAATCACGATACACTACCCTGCATAAGATGTGATTCTCTTGTGATTTGCTGCGCTAACCTAACGTGCTATTATTTCACATTAGTGCAGAATACGGGACAGGACTTCTAGTTTTAACTGTGCGTAGACAATTACAAATCCCCATAAAAACAATCCCATAAAATTCATTAATTGTCAATTCTCATTTATCGGTCTGGCAGCAGGCTGTTAAGGTAAACTAACATACTGGTTGACTTAATTCCTATCATACCCTTTTAGAAACAAGAGGCCCCAGGGGGCTCACCTGACATGGTAGTCTAAATATCAAACCAGGGACTTGACTTGAATAAGCTGCATACGCCCCTCCTAAGAAAAGCATATACCAACTAGATGACGCGATTGTGCCCACACAATACACAGGATTTTCCTTCTATTTTCAGTTCCTGCACTTTTACGTACCAAAATTGAGGTAAACGCATAAAAAACAGATTTTTTTTATTTTTGTTCGGAAATTTTCTAAGTCCCAAACAAAATATTTTCAGCCTAAAACCTTTTCTTCTTCTTAAAATTGACCAAAATGCATAAAAAACCAAAAAACTAATTTCTGGATTTCGGTCCAAAATTTTCTAAGTCCCACCCGGACCCCAAATTTTCAGTGTAAAAAAATTAAAAAATTTTGTCTTAAAATTGACCGAAACACATAAAAACAAAAACAAAAATTTCCAGATTTTGGTCCAAAATTTTCTATTTCCCACCCGGACCCCAAATTTTCAGTGTAAAAAAAAAAAATTTTTGTCTTAAAATTGACCGAAACGCATAAAAAACAAAACAAAAAATTTCCAGATTTGGGTCCAAAATTTCTAAGCCCGGAACGGGATTCCAAATTTTCAGCCTAAATATGAACCCAGGGACTTGGCTTGAACAAACTTGAATCTCACCCCCCTAAGGATGCTGCATGCCAAATATCAAAAGATTCTTATTGGTAGATCTGAAGAAGATTTTTAAAGAATATTCCTCCTACTACACTAATTTAAACATTTGGGCTCCCATAGAGAGCCCAAATAAGGACCCAGGGAATTGATTTCAATAAACATGTGAAACAATCTTCCAAAGGTGTTATATGTGAAATTTGAAAGCTTTTGGAGCAGTGGTTTGGGAGAAAAGTAGTCTTACATGTTTTTCCCATTACCCACAGTGTTAAAAAATGCTGACTCAGTACTTTTTCAAAGTCCCCAAAAAGTACCCCATGATAAAACCGATAGCAATTTTTTTTACCATCCCACATTCCATTCTGTTGGTCCTAAGGAAGCTTCACATCAAATAAGAATTCTCAGTGCCATGTAGTTTTGGAGATATGGGTGTTTTAATTTTGTCTATTTTTAGCTCCTGCGGTTCCCATGGGGTGACGAGAAAAAAAAATTTGGGCATAAATTAAGTACTTATGACCCAATAAGCCCTCATATCAAATTTGGTTCAAATCTGCCTCTCGGTTTGGAAAATAGAAATTTTGGGAGTGGCAAAAATTCTTGCGCCTCCCATAACAACGGCAAATATAGCCCCACAAACTTCTCTTGAATAAATCTGAGTCTACACCTCAAAAGGAAGCTGCACACCTAATATCAAGTCTCTGCTACTGCTGGTTCATGAGAAGAAGATTTTTTAAGATTTAGGCAAACTTTTTGGCTGTGGCCTTACCAAGAGGCGAGGCAACTTGATTTGAACAAAATCAAATTGCGATGTCATAACAAACTTTTATCTCAAATATCAATTAAATTGGTTCAGCAGTTTGGGAAGAGAAGATGCAAACACTATGTTCACGGACGACGGACGGTGAGTGATCACTGTAGCTCTCCTGACTGAAAGTCAGGTGAGCTAAAAAGGGGTTGCTGTTCCCCGTTTCCAGTTTAGTCTTGGATCTACATGTAGTGCAATGCCTGGTGGAATTACTGAGTGACACAAGTGATATAATAAAATTAAATTAAAGCAGAACTTTGCACCCTCATGAAATTTCCATTAATTGAGATTCCTGAGTTTAAAAGCTGGGATAACAAACCAATATAATAATACATGATAAAAATCCTGTTTATATAAATATGCAGACAGACATATTTGTATATAGAAAGCTTTTATTAGTGAGAGCATAGATTAATAATTTTGGCACTCAGAACCCAGGTCTAGAAACAATACTTCAATTAGGGCTGAAACGGTTGTCTCGTTTTCACAGCCAACTAATCGAGAGCTATAACCTGTTAATATCCGATTATCCGTAGCCATTATTTCACCGAATCTGGGATCAAAACTATAGGAATTGAAAAGCAGAATTCTCAGAAACTATTCCATACACATGTAATGTGTATACATACAAATGTCGAGTACTCGACAATGTTCGTTTGTATACACATTACGGAATAGTTTCTGCGGTAACTCATTACTCGCAGAAAAGCCAATCATTAACAAAGTCTTGAAGCCAAAGTCAATTATTTCTCAATATATACAATGTGGCTTCAAGGAGTATCTATCCCAAAGGAGAAGTGGCAGATTCACTAAGTTTTAACCGTGGAATGGCGACCACTATTGATATTTCGGATAACCGGTTAACATTTTTCCAAATTGGTTAGGTAGGTAATTATTAATCTATGGTTATCCGGCTAACCATTTCAGTACTAACTTCAATGTATTTATTTATTTATTGGGCTTTTACACCACTTTCAACAGTCAGGGTCACCTTGCATCAGACTGTTTGATGGGTGGAGGAAGCTGCAGTACCCCGCGAGAACCACTGAGCGATGACAAGCAACTGTCAGACTTCCCAACATACTAACTCCACACAAGCAGGGTTAGTATTGTCATTGGTTGAAGACAAATGCACCATCGATGTGCTGTATGCCTTTGTACACAGCACCACTGTGTCTCTGCATGGGTAATTGAAGTCCAGTGCCATAACCACTGAGCCGCCATGCTCCCAATATTTTGGTGAAATGTCCAAATTTAGTATGCGGAAACATCAAAAACTTTCATGGTGAGGAGTACAAAGCTTTTTGGCAAACTGTCAAAGTTTGGCATACTATCCAATAGTACAGTGAAGCAACACATGATTTCCAATGAAGTGTCCAATTTTCTAGTGAATTGTCCCCCAAATACTAAGTTGCCTTCCCAGAAATGAGTCCAGGATTCCCAGAAACATGTGTTTTCAGTTTGGACTTCAGATGTTTGGATGTTATATGATGTGCAATTGACAGGGTAATCTAATAATCTAAATGAGAGTCATCCAATAAGGTGGGCTTTAATGAAGTATGAACTTATTATGTATGGGTATAGTGTTGGGAGGTTATGAGATTTTTCAACGGTTTCGGTTTCTACTCGTTTTTTTTTTTAAAAAAGAGTTGAGTCTGGTTTCAGTTTTTTTCAGAGAAAAATATTCAAGTACTGAACTCTATAAACACTTGGGTTTTTCCCAAATATTAGTTTTAATAAAAGTTCAAAGTGGCGAGCAAGTACCTTCCCCTCCGTCTAAAATTATGAGATCATACATAGTGCAGCACATGAACAGTGAACCATTAATCCAGAAGACAATGAAGACTTTCACAGAGCCCTGGATATACAGCTGTATAGCATGGCAGCCCCCCCCCCCCCCCCCCCAACCCCTCCACACACAAAGACAAGGGGAAAATGCTGAGGTAGCAATGCACAACTTGGGAACATGTAAAAAATGCTGAAGATGTAATGTTGTGAAATGTCAGGCCAAAGAAAAGAAATCCCTGTTTGTGGTACCCCACAGACCCTAAACAATTATGCCGACCCTAAACATTTTACAAAGTAAAGGTCGCTCATTTAGGTCATTGTAACCCTAATTTTTATAGGATTTCAACTGAGAATTTGAAACCCATTTTGAGGTTAAAGCTTTCAAAAATACATGTAGAAATAAATATATCGGACAGTATAAATGTGGAGCAAGTGGTACAGTTAAAACTAGAAGTCCTGTCACGAATAGTGCGCTTATCTAGGCTTAATTGCGCGTTGGAATTGCGCGCGATTGCCATATCGAATGGCATCCAAATCACGGCAGGTTCTCCTGGTTACTCATGGCAAACACATGCAATGTTTCTGCCAATGGACCTCTGGGTTACCCGGAGGTCCATTGGCTGAAACATTGCTTGTGCACAGGCCATATGTGCAGAATTTGATAGCTTTACTATGGCAATAACGCGCACATTAACGCGCAGATCAACGTGCTATTTGTGCGCATTTCATGACAGGACTTCTAGTTTTAACTGTAAGTTCCAGTTCAGCAAAGGAAACCGCATTTGATAAATTGATCATTTTATACAGATACAGTGTTTTACTGTTGGTGTTGAAGGTCATAAAAATTAATGAATATCATGTTGAGTTTCATGTATTGATACTGAAAGCTCTGAATCTTGAAAATGTTATTGGTGGAAGTACAGTGTACAACTTTTTTTTTTAACTCCATTCAAACATATACATAGAAATTACTGACAGTGGCCAGCAGATGCATGGATACTGCATTCAAGTGAAGTGTGTGGTCAATTTGGTAATTCGATGTTTGTTTCATTTTTGTCCAAAGCCAGGTGGCCCTTTCAATTTCACACTGAAGGGGGTGATTTTTATCTTTTCATTCGTCATTCGAAAGAACGTTTATTTAATACGTAAATACAATTATATTATGGGACCAAAAAAGTTATCAATTAGGCCTAACGGGCTCTGATTTTTTTCTGTGATTTCCACCATTTTTATTTAACACATTACACGAAGTGACAGCATTCAAGATTGTGCAGTTAAATAACCGTGTGGGTGCTGGTCAAAACGTCCCCCAAAATAAATTGGTCAAAACGTCCCCAAGCATTGGTCAATATGTCCCCAAGCATTGGTCAAAACGTCCCCAAGCATTGGTCAAAACGTCCCCAAGTGTTGGTCAAAACGTTCCCAACTGTTGGTCAAAATGTCCCCAAAGGTTGGTCAAAACGTCCCCAAGCATTGGTCAAAACGTCCCCAATGTAATTTCCTCTCAAACCATCAACTATTTTGACTATTTCACCAGATTTTACAAAAGAGAAGCTGGTGGAAAGGTGAGAGAGTGGGGAACTGTCCGTCGGACAACCTAACACTCACAGGGGTTAGGAGGAGCCTGAGAAAGCGTGACCTGTGACATTGGTAAAAACATCCCCAAGTCTTGGTCAAACGTCCCCAACTCTTGGTCAAAACATCCCCAATACAATATTCCCTCAAACCATCAACTATTTTATGAAAACAACCAAGCCCCATCTTGTGACAATGAATAATGGATTGGATTGATCCTCCCTCTCCCTCCACTTTTATTTCAATCTCAGATAAATAGAAAAGAGGTTGTACTAAATACAGCAAGTTCCTAATAAGTCCTGAGATTCCTAAGTCCCCTCGGATACAAAATACAAAATGTTGTTTTGAACAGCAGTTCTGGAGATCTCCGAGTCGCGTGTGTGTAAAATAAAAGGACAACTTTTAAAAGAGATGCTTTTGAAATGCTATCTGAACATGTTTTTTTTATACTTACTTGTTTTATTTATTTTATTTTTTTTATTTCATTTTTAGTTTGTTTGTTTATTTTATCATGTTTAAAGAAGGTCTGCCAGCTTGAGCACTCTAATATTTTACCTGCTCAAAACAAGCTAGTGCTTAAGTTCTGTACGGCTTTCATCCACAATTAAATCTCTCTGTTCTGACCCTGGCTGCTAAAAGTGCAGAGAAATAAAAAGTTTAAGCAAAACTAGTTGACACAAGTCGTAACGGATCTAACAAACGCAAATACCGAATAGCAAGCTTGCTTTAATTTCATCATGTTTTGTGAATTAAATCTAGAAAATAATTTACGAAAGTTAAAAAATTTATAGTAATTTATATATTTTTTATACTTACCAATGACCCAGACTTAGCTGGTGCTAACTCCACAAAAACCAGGGCCAAACACAAATTTTGCCCCCCAATCCCCAAAATTTGCATCCAAAACAAAAAGAAATCATGTCCTAAAGGACCTCCATAGTACGACTCTACTGCGCATGCGCAGTGACGCAGTCGTCCCGAAATTGGCGCCAAATATCATTCTTACTGGCAGTGCCTGGTCAGCGCTATGTACTCAGCGGGGAGGCAAGAGTTCCCAACTCAGGGAGGGCCATCCCCGTCTGGGTCATTGGTAAGTATAAAAAATATATAAATTACTATAAATTTTTTAACATTTTTATACTGTACCAATGACCCAGACTTAGCTGAATAGTAAACAGGCTGGAGGGCCTAGGACATAGAGGAAAATCCAATAAGCTCAATTATAAAATAAAGAGGTAACCCCTTAAGGAGAAAAGGAGTATTAGGCTTTACATGTATCTTTCTTATTTAATATTTAAATTAGAAAGATACACTACCCTTAATAATTGAGCACAATAACATTCATGTTCTCTATTAACATCCAGTATAACCTTTATACTAATTATATTTAAAGCAAGCCAATAAATAAAGTAGTCCAGAGAATTGAGACTCTTTATAATCATTTAAAAGTGTCCGAGTATTGTATATTAAAGCCCGTTTGACACTTGACATATACAAATGCTTCACACCGAGCTACACTTTAAAAATAAGACATGAATGAAATTAAACATTAATATTACACTTTAAAACCATCCCGGAAGCGACTCAGAAATACTGTCTTGGAGGAGGCATTCCCTTGCTTTTCACTATAAAGCAGGTGACCTAAGGGAACACCCGCCCCCCCCCCCCCCCCCTTCCCCTTGCCCTGGGTCAAATAGCCCAGAGCGAAGAGGGCAGCCGGACGGAGTCACTGCCGGAACAGAAAGCCTGCATAACTATAGTTGCAACTGTTTAGTGGACGACATTCTGAGCAACAGATAACGGACCTAAACAATGCAGGTCTCCAGAAATGGACTCAATATTTCTGAGATAAAAATTAGTAAATGTGGATGGCTGAGACCAATAAGCAGCCTTCATTAAATCTGTAATAGCAACACTATTAGCATAAGCCCAGGAAGTAGAAAGAGTTCTTACTTCATGAGCAGAAATCTTAAGCACAGACTGCTGAGAAGAAGATAAATCTTCATACGCAGTACGGATAGTTAACTGAATCCATCTAGCAATAGAATGGACTGAAATGTCCTTTCTATTAGGCATCAAAGACAGAAAGAAACGTTTCCGTCCCTTTCTGATGAACTGAGATCTCTGTTTATAGATACGTAGTGCTCTAACAGGACAGAGTAAAGGCCTACGCCCGTCTGAAGACGGAAGAGCCTTAATAACAATAGGTTCCGGATATTTATTAGGAGCCTGATTCTTAGCTAAAAAACCCACATTAGTAGTGAAGGTGATAGTGTTCCCAACACTACGATAATGAGAATCATCCACCGATAGTGCATGAAGCTCACTGACTCTTCTGGCAGAAGAGAAAGCTAAGAGAAAAGCTGTCTTATAAGATAAGAATTTGAAATCTACTGTCCCAAGAGGTTCAAATGGCTTTTCCTTCAATTTAAGGAGAACCCAAGCTAAATTCCACTTAGGAATTAATCTAAGAGTTCTGGGTCTATTTATCGAAAAGTTTCTAACCAATTTCGATAAAGAGACATTAGATCCAATTTGTAAACTATCATGATGTGCATAGGTATCAGATAACATAGATCTATAACCCTTTATAGTAACAGGTTGCAGTTTGATTTCGTCAAACAAGTATACTAGAAAGTTAGCAATGTCTGGTATAGAGGGATCAAATATATCAACAGAATGATCCCTACACCAACGACGGAAAACCTTCCACTTAGCCGCATAGTTTAGCGAAGAGGAGGTCCTCCTACAGTTAGAAATCGCGTCCACTGCTCGTCCTGTAAAGTGCGTTGTGATGTAGTTGGCGCGATTTCCCCTGCCAAAGAAGATCCTCTCGTGGAGGGAGCTTCCGCGGTAGGTCCCACAACAGACACCTGAGTAGATTTATCCACGGTCTCTGTGGCGACAGAGATGCTACCAACAGAATCTTGCATTGAGATTGTTTTATCTTTAGCAATACTTGTTGAATTAACGGCGCTGGAGGATACGCATATCCTATCATTCCGTCCCAAGGGATCGATAGAGCGTCTACTGCAAATGCTCTTGGATCCGGACACGGGGACACATACGTGTGCAACTGATTGTTGAGATGTGTCGCAAATAAGTCTATCATTGGCCGTTCCCATTGGTAGCAAATCTGATTGAATACTTGTTTGTTGAGAGTCCACTCCGACGGCAACAAGCGACCCTTTCGTGAAAGGGAGTCTGCTAGCACATTCAGACGACCCGGTATGTGACGGACCGAAAGAAGAACGTGATGTTCCAACGCAAACAGAAGGATTCTTTCCGTTAGATTGAACAACGGAACTGAATGAGTGCCTCCCTGATTCTGTATATACGCCACTACTGTCGTATTGTCGGATAGGATTTGGACATGAGCATCGTGAATAATGTCCATCCAGTGACGTAACGCAAGCCAAATTGACATCATTTCCTTGATGTTTATGTGCTTGCACAGGAATTGCGGATCCCAAAGACCCTGGCATCTCGAATCCGTTGGGATTAATGATGCACCCCAACCTGTTTGACTGGCATCCGTCATAATGGTAAAACTCGGATCCGGCAACTGCAGCGGAACTCCTTGAGTTAACCACTGAATGTTTGCCCAAGTCTGAATCTCTTGTTTCACTTGATCTGACAAGAGAACGTCTACATCGAGCGAATGAATTTTCACACTCCAATTCTGAGTCAGGAAAATTTGAAGAGGCCGTGTGCGTAGCCGTCCCATCGGAATGAGATCCGCGGCGGCTCCGCACAGACCTATCAGTCTCATAAATTCTCTCGCCGTGACTTTGTCTGTATTCAGACAATAGCGAGCGTAACAACTGACTAATTTCGCTCTGGTTAACGGCAGACGAACGAGATTGTTGTGCGTCTCGAAGCTCATTCCCAGATGAGTGAATGACTTGGACGGCACCAGATCCGACTTCTCCTCATTTACTATGAAACCGAGACGTCGGAGCAATAGAAGAAGATTCTGAACATCGTTCTGAAGCGTTAACTCGTTGCCGTACCTCTGAAGAATGTCGTCCAGGTAGGCCGACGTTACCGCAGACGAATGAGCTCGGAAGTAGATCATTACCGAGTTCATTACCCGAGTGAAAGCCCAGGGTGCTAGATTCAATCCGAAGCACATGGCCCGGAACTGATACACCACTCCTAGGACTGCGAAGCGCAGATACTTTCGGAATGTCGGATGTACCATGACGTGAAAGTACGCATCTTTGAGATCTATGCTCGTTGCATAATCGTTCACCCGAATACTCGCTCTGACCGATCGAATCGTCTCCATATAAAACTTCGGAGCGACGATCAGCTTGTTTATCCAGCTCAAATCTATGACTGGACGGAACGAGCCGTCTGGTTTCGGAACCAGAAACAGATGGCTGTAGAATCCCAGCGATTCCTGGTTTTCTACGACCTCTACCGCGTTCTTCATTAAAAGAGACTGCACCTCTGATAGCAGAGCGTCTCTTTTCTGAGGGTTTGACGGAAGATGAGTCCACTTTGGACTTCGAGTTAATGGAGGCTTTCGTTTGAAGGATATCTTTAGACCTTCCGAAGTCACTCCTCTCACCCACGGGTCGTCCGTAATCGACGCCCACTCTTGAGAAAAACTCGACAACCTTCCGCCAACCGGAACGCGATAGAGGTTTGAGCCATCACCTCCTGGATCTGCGAGGCCTGCGGTAGGAGAAACCACGTCTTCCACGACCCGCACCTCGCCTCGTCGACCTCGGGGCGTCCGACCGATTGTCCCGGCCTGAAGGACGTCCCGAACGAGAGTCGCTATCCTGACGGTCTCTCGAATAAGAGCTAGAGGACGCACCGGAACCTCTATAGGAACCTCTCTTGGGCGGATAAGACCCAGAAGTGCCCGCCTTATTCGTGTCTGCTGTATCCGACCTTTTAGGAGCGGATCTAAACAACAGAGAATCACTAGCTTTCTTTTTAATATTATCATAAATAGCGGAAAGCTTGCCGTCAAAGAGAAGATCTCCTGAGACCGAAGCGACTCTAAGAGAGTTCTTCACCTTAGAATCCACTAGTGTGGATGTAGACAGGGCTGCGTCACGTCTAACCAACTCCAGATTTGCCACTGAAAGGGCGGAGTTACACGTGGAATAAGCTACTGCCCTTGAAAGAAGTCTTAAGGAGGATTGTATATCCTGAAACTCTTCCCCTTGAAGACGCAGTGATAACGCCTTCGTAAGGTGATCTGCGTAAGATAAGGCATCTAAATTGGCTCTGTTAGACGCAATAGCTGTTTCCAACACTGCAGTTGGAATAGAAGCTGACGACGGTAATGATAGCTCTAAGTCTTCCGCCTCGCCGTCCATACGCAGAGGAACTCTCGGTATACCCTGACCTGCCGTGTCGAATTTATTCCTTGCATTAATGAAAGGCAGGTTGAGAGTATTTGCGGACAAGAAGCCTGCTTTCCCCGTCCTGGAAGCAAGTTTAAAAATAGCGTCGTTCAATAATTCAAATGTTCTTGCAACATTATTGGACTGCGACGGAAACTCGGGAGCGATGTCCCTGAACCGCTCGAAAAAATCAGAGTCCAATGACGCTATAATTCTCCTGTCCGGAAGCGCAGCAGTCTGGCCCGACGGAACAACTTGAGGAAGAAAGTGCCGGATGAAGTCCACGGCAGCTTTGTGTTGTTCCGAAAGGGATAGCTCCAATTCATCCGTATCCCTTTCACCATCCGGTCGGACCTCCCGATGTTCCCGGTCGTCCGCCCCCGATGCTTCGGCGGAGCGTACCGACCCAGCGCCGTCGGATAATTCTCGATCCGACACCGTCTCTGTCGGCTGCTGGGATGCTGCGATAAGCTGTGCTATCTGCACTAGAATGTCCGACGTCGAGACCTGCGGAGGAGCGGTCTTTCGCTGCTTTGCCGAGGGCAGCTCCGCATCAGATGGCTCCCGCATACTTTTCCTATGCGAACGTCCGGAGTCCATCGGTCTCGAATCCCTGGCTGCCGGATGGTGTGACCTGGTCGCCGAAGAATCCTTCATCGGCGCAGCTGGCAAAATATCGGAGGTCACGCAGCCAAGGTGCGGTCGTGTGCGCCGGCGAGAAGAGGAAGCCTTAACAGTCTCTGCGGACTGCTTATACAACGGAGCGTCCCGAGCGACGGACGTATGCTCCGCTAAAGACACATTTTGTACCACAACATCTGGTCCCAGATGTTGTTGTACGAGAGAGGGGCCTCTCTCGCTCGCGGCCCGGCTGGACCTGGACGAGCTAGGAACCGGACTAAAAGGCTTCCTCCGTTCTCGTTCACTATCCGCCGTCACTGGATGTGCATCTATTATTTTTATAGTGCTCGCATCACCCAAAATTTCCTCTTGGACCACATCGGATGAACCCGGCTGCCGAACCATTCGGTGAATGGACGCTACACCGGGCGAGCTAGCGGACGACATTTGTCTAATCTCCATGAGCACTTTTGCCGCTAGCTCTGTATTTATTTGTGACGACGGACGCACACTTGAAGAAGATAACATGGAAACATCACCCTGTTCTGGTTCCTCTGAAATAGAAACTGAGAGAGTAGAGTGACCTTGTGGAGAAAGAGCCGGCATCGCTCTTTCTCCAGAAACAACATATCGTGACACACGTTTCCAATGTTTCTCATCCCAATGTTCACATACAGGACAGGGATTAATGCGAGAACACTGACTACAATTAATGCAATAATCATGAAAGTCAGAGGAAGATTTCTTCCTATTACAATTTGAACAAGTTCCCTTCATTGTGAAAGAACAACAATAAGTCCTAGTTACTCGCAAAAACCCCTGACACAAAGATACATAATAACATGATCCATTAATAAATGAAAAAACAATTGCAAAACAAAATAATTTTGAAAAAATATTTTTTCAGAGAAGCCCAAGTTGCTGAAAAGTAACGTTGAGCCCCGATGGATCCGATGGCAAAGTGTGGTCAAAAATTTAAAATTATATAAAATAATTAATGAGACACTTTCGGATAATATAAATGTATCTTATAATGAGATAAACTACCTCAAAGGCAAACAGCCCCCCTCAAAAAAGGCTGTTGCCAATGAAAACAAACAGTGTAAACACAGAAGAAAACATGACTCCAGGCACTGAAAAAACTGGCCCGGAATCAGTCATCAATTACACTCTATCTGATGCAAAACAGAGACTCCCAGGGGAGAATCTGCAGAACATCAGATGGAAGATGCAGAACACAAACGTTATACACCCATGGGTGAAAACGTAACTATGGGGAAAATAACAGAAAACATTCTGTAACCAAGCAACTCTCCCAGGGAATTTTTAGAAATGAAACTTCTCAAAAATATGCCAAAAGCATGGGAGAATTGCAAGGGGGGACTTTAGAAGGTTAGGGGAGAGGAAACACTGAATAAGCAGTGCAACAATTAGCAAGAATGACAACAAGAGGCGTTTGCCTCGAAAATAGGCAACTTAACATAATTTCAACAAAAAATTTTAAGTACAGCCCTGATTATTTTTTGCCACTTCTTTTTTCCTCTCCTCCTTCTATCCTCCTTAGAATCACATTTTCTCCAAGAATTACGTGTCTGGCATCCTTTAAACTGAGATTTACAAGCACAAAGATCAGTGAGATGTTGACTGATGAAGGGCCAAACAGAGAATGATATTTGGCGCCAATTTCGGGACGACTGCGTCACTGCGCATGCGCAGTAGAGTCGTACTATGGAGGTCCTTTAGGACATGATTTCTTTTTGTTTTGGATGCAAATTTTGGGGATTGGGGGGCAAAATTTGTGTTTGGCCCTGGTTTTTGTGGAGTTAGCACCAGCTAAGTCTGGGTCATTGGTACAGTATAAAAATATCATCATTGAGAAGCATGCTTTGAAAATTACAATTTCAGTAAATAATGTAATAAATAATTTTAAACAACGAAACTGCCAACCCGAATTTCCGAAGTGTTTGTTTATAAACAGTCAAAAAAGTTCCGAATTTATTGATGGAAATGCTCAATATATACTTAAGGTCCTATATAAGTAATGGAATTTTGTTTATTTTGAAATTCTCACCTCTCATATTCCTTATATTCAGATTAAATATACACAAATTATACATCAAAATGAAGGTTGGGATGTATAGAACATGAAACACATGTATGTAATCAACTCATAGAGTCGACTGTAGGCACCACTGGTTCCTGGAAGTCTGCTACCGTATTCGCACCAGAACTGATAATAAAATAATATTTCATCAGAACAACTTGTGGCCAAATGTGCTGCATATATCCAAGAACAAAGCTAGGCATTCAAAACACTTTCGAATACAGCGATAGGACTGCATGTTGGAAAAGGACAACACTGTCTGCATTTTTTATTGAAGATGGTTTCCATGCTCGAGAGACATGCGCAAATCACTCGTTACCACGAATTTCCATCGAAAAACAAAATCGTAATTCTAAGAAATTTCAACAGGTATCATGATACCTTGTATTGAATATGGCAACTGTGCAATCTCAATCTAATAACAGTATACTGTATGAAGGCAATCTTTTTCATTATTTGATTTTAGACGGCGTTTTTACATGCTTTTTCTGTTCGATGATGTCGACCGGAAGTTAAAAAATTTATAGTAATTTATATATTTTTTATACTTACCAATGACCCAGACATAGCTGGTGCTAACTCTTAAAATATAGGGCCAAACACAAATTTTGCCCCCCAATCCCCAAAATTTGCATCTAAAACTAAAGAAAACATGTCCTGAAAGGCCCTCCACACTTCGCCCCTACTGCGCATGCGCAGTGTCAAGGACGTTCCGAAATTGGCGCCATTAATCATTCTAATAACCAGTGCCTGGTAAGCGCTATGTACTCAGCGGGGAGGCAAGAGTTCCCAACTCCTGGGAGGGCCATCCCCGTCTGGGTCATTGGTAAGTATAAAAAATATATAAATTACTATAAATTTTTTAACATTTTTATACTGTACCAATGACCCAGACATAGCTGAATAGTAAAAAGGCTGGAGGGCCAAGGACATAGAGCAAAATGGAATACGCTCAATAAAATAAAATAGAGTCATCCCCTGTAGGGAAAAGAAGTAATAGGCCTTACATGTATCTTTCTTATTTTATGTTAAATTAGAAAGATACAACACCTTCCAAAATTGAGCTTCATACATCCATATACTCTATAAATATCCAATATAATCCTTATACTAATAATTTTTAAAGTAAGCCAATAAATAAAGTAAGTCTAGAGAATAGAGACTCTTATACTCCTAAAAGTGTCTGAGGATTGCATAATCATGTCCGTTGACATATGCAATATTCAAAAGCTATACTTTAAAAACTAAGACTTGAATGAATTTTAAAAACCTAAACTTCTCACTAAACAACCATCCCAATAACAGCTCAGAATTACTAACTCCGGAGGAGGTATCCCCTTGTTTTCATAGTAAAAACAGGTGACCCAAGGGAACACCCTCCCCCCCCCCCCCTTTTTCTTGCCCTGGGTCAAATAGCCCAGAGCGAAGAGGGCAGCCGAACGGAGACACTGCCGAAACAGACAGCCTACCTAGCTATAGTAGCAACTGTTAAGTGAATGACATTCTGAGCAGTAGATAATAGACCTAACAATAGAGGCCTCCAGAAATGGACTCGATATTTCTGAGATAAAATTCATGAATGTGGATGGCTGAGCGCAATGAGCGGCCTTCAAAAATCTATAATAGCGACACTATTAATGTAAGCCCAAGAAGTAGAAGAACTCTTACTTCATGAGCCGAAATCTTAAGCACAACTGCTAAGTCAATGATACACTATAAGCAGTACCGATAGTTAATAGAATCCATTAACAATAAAATGGAGCGTAACGTCCTTCTACTAGACATCAAAGACAGAAGAAGCTTACGCCCATAGTAATAAACAGAAATCTGTTTATAAATACATAAACTGTACCCGGAAAGAGTAAAGGCCTATGCCCATACGAAGACGGAAGGACCTTAAAATAATAGGTTCCGGATAATAGGAGCCTAACTCTTATGCAACAATCCAACCTAAATAGTAACGGAAGTATTGATTCCGAAACTATGAAAGTGAAAATCATCCATCGATAGTGCATGAAACTCACTGACTCTACAGTAAAAGAGAAACCAACAGAATTACTGTCTAAAAGGTCAGAATTGAAAACTACTGTTTCCCGAGGCTCAAATGATTACTTAGCTAATTAAGAACCGAAGTTAAAATCCGTATAGGAATTTAATCTAAAGATTCTAAGTCTATTTATCAAAAAGTTACTGACTTAGATAAAGAGACAAAAGACTCAATTGTAAACTATCGTAGAGTGCATAGGTATGAGGTAACATAAACCTATAACCTAAATAATAACAGGCTGCAGTAGATCTTGTGAAACAAGTATACTAAAAAATAGCAATGAGTAGTATGGAGGGATCAACAATATGAACATAATGATCCCTACACCACGACGGAAGAGCCTCCACTTTAGTCGCATAGAATAGCGAAGAAGAGGATCTCCTATAGTAAGAAATCGCGTCCAAAGCTCGTCCAGTACAGTGCTTACAATGCAATACGGACCACACAACGGAATACATGAAGGTTGCGACCTTGCTGGGTGTGATAAAGATGACACGATTTACCCAGTGAAAAAAGATCCTCACATAGAGGAAGATTTCACGTTAAGACCCACAGTAGACAAGAGAGTAAATTACTCATGATCTCTGTGAAGATAGAGATGCTATCAACAGAAATGTATAGTGGTTGTTTATCTTAGCAATACCTGCTAAAACAACAGCGCCGGAGGATACGCGTATCCTATCATTCCGTCCTATAGATCAATAGAGCGTTAACACTATTAGCTCAGAGATCTGGACAAGCCAACACATACGTCTGCAATTGATTAGCAAGCTGTGTCATAAATAAATCATCATTGGGCGCTCCCATAGATAGCAAATCTGATTGAATACTTGTTTGTTGAGAGTCCATTCTGACAGCAACAAGCGACCCGTAAGAGAACGGGAGTCCGATAAAACAATCAGACGACCCGGAATATGACGGACCAAAACTGAACTTGGTGTACTATAACCAACAGACGGATTCTTTCCATTAAATTGAATAACGGAAACGAAAGAGTGCCTCCCTGGTTCCGGAGATACGCCACTACTGTCGAATTAAAGGACAGGAATTTGGGCATGCGTTTCTGAATAATGTTCATGCAATGACATAAAGCAAGCCTAAAAAACATTATTCCGCGGAAGTTAAACTGATAGCTAAAAGACTGCGGAACACAAAGACCCTGGCACTTCGAATCCGTAGGGATCAGTATATATCCCAGTCTGTTTGACTGGCAACCGTCATAACAGCCACACTCGGGTCCGGCAACTGCGGCGGCACTCTCTGAGTCAGCCACCGAATGTTTGCCCCAGTCTGAATCTCTTGTAACACTAGATAGACAAGAGATTGTATAAATCGAGCAATTCATGGATTGCCGGAAAGTTGCCGTCGAAGAGAAGCTCCTCCGAGAACGAAGCGACTCTGAGAGAGTTCTTAACCTTACTATCCACGCGTGTGGATGTAACTAGGGCTGCGTCACGTCTAACCAACTCCAATCAGCCACTGAAGGGCGGAGTTATACGTGAACAAACTACTGCCCTCAAAAGAAATTACATTGAGAATAATATCCCGTAAATCTTTTCTTGAAGACGTAATGATAACGCCTCAGTAAGGCGGATTACGTATAATAAAGCGTCTGAGTTAAGTCTACTATACATAATGTCGTTCCCAACATTGAAATTGGAAAAGACATAAACAGCGAAAAAGAATATATGCAGTCTTTAATCACACCGTCTAGACGCATATGAACTCTCGGTATGCCCTGCTCTGCCAAAATAAACTATTTGTAAAAATGATAAAAATGGCAGAAATGAGCAACGCGGACAAGAAACTAAACTATCATGCTTAGTAGCAGGCTTGTATATATATATATATATAGCGTCGAAAAATAAAACACATGTTGTAATGACAATATTGGACTGCATCGGTAAGTCAGGGACAACGTCCCTGTACCGATCGAAAAATCCGAGTCCAATGACGCTATAAGTCTTTTATCCAAGATCGCAGCAATGAAGTCCGAAAAATAATCACTGGAAGAAATGCCAGAAGATATGAAAGGCATCTTCCGATACTACTAAAGGGAAAACTCGAAATCTTTCAAATCCCTTTCGCCATCCTGTCGGACCCTATAAAGCGTTCGGTCGTCCGTAGCTGATGCAACCGCGGACCGCACCGACCCAGCGCCGTCGGATAATTCCCGATTCGACCGAGAAACTGTCAATTGCTGGGATGCTGCGAAACAACTGTGCTAACTCGGATAGCACGTCCGTCACTGAGGCCTGAGGAGAAGCGGTCTTACGATGCATTGCCGCTGGAAGCACCGTGATCGTTACCCCGTGCATACTTCCAATATGCGAGCGAACGGAGTGTATAGGCCTCGTGTCCCTTGGCTACCGGATGGCGCGACCTATTCGCCGTGGAATCACTGAATGCCGAAACTGATCGGATACTCGAGGTCACGTAGCCAATGTGCGGTCGTGTGCCCTGCTGTGAGGATGAGGAAGCATTAAAGACAGTCTCTCGGACTGTCAATATAACGGAGCGTCCCGAGCAACGGACATATGCTCCGAATGTAAAATATCTGAACCACAACATGCGGTCCCCTATGTTGTTGGCTTCCTCCGATCTGTCCTCAATCTGCCGTCACTGGGTGAGTACTAAAGAAATCACCCAAATCTCCTTCCTAGACCGCAACGGACAAACCCGGCAGCCGAACCATTCGATGAATGTACGCTACACCGGGTGAGCTAGCGAATGTCACTCCGTAAGCGATAGACATATTCCATGAGCACTTATTGCCGCTAACTCTTCATTAACTACGACGACAGAGGCACACTTTTGAAAGACATCTCCATAACTCTTCGAACAAGAAACCAGAAATGCTTGGATAACAAGCATAAAATAATAATATATATAGCGTCGTTCAATAATTCGAAAGTTTGTGTGACATTGTTGGACTATGTCGGAACTGAGGGACGATGTCCCTGAACCGAACCAAAAAAGTCCACCGACGCTATCAATTTCTTATCCGGCATCGCAGCATATGTTGTTCCGAAAGGGAAAGCTTGAAATCCTCCGAATCCCTTTCGGTATCCCGTCGGACCGGATGAAACTTTCGGACGTCCGTACCCGCTTCCGCGGAGCGTCCCGACCCAGCATCGTCGGATAAAATATATGCGACAGATTCAGTTGATGCTGGGATGCTGCGATAAACTGTGCTATTAAGGAAAGCACGTCCGTTCCCGAGGCCTGTGCAGTAGCGGACTTACGATGCATTGCCGCCGGAAGCTCCGTGTACGTTGACTCCCGCACACTTCCTATGCGAACGTCCGGAGTCTGCAGGCCTCGAGTCCCCGGCTACCGACCCAGCGCTGTCGGATAATTCTCGATCCGACACCGTTTCTGTCGGCTGCTGGGATGCTGCGATAAGCTGTGCTATGTGCACAAGAATGTCCGGCGTCGAGACCTGCGGAGGCGCAGTCTATCGCTGCTTAGCCGAGGGCAGCTCCGCATCAGATGGCTCCCGCATACTTTTCCTATGCGAACGTCCGGAGTCCATCGGTCTCGAATCCCTGGCTGCCGGATGGTGTGACCTGGTCGCCGAAGAATCCTTGATCGGCGAAGCTGGTAATATATCGGCGGTCACGCAGCCAAGGTGCGGTCGTGTGCGCTGACGAGAAGAGGAAGCCTTAGCAGTCTCAGCGGACTGCCTATACAACAGAGCGTCCCGAGCGACGGACGTATGCTCCGCTAGCGACACATTTTGTACCACAACATCTGGGGCCAGATGTTGTTGAACGAGAGAGGGGCCTCTCTCGCTTGCCGTCCGGATGGACCGGAACGAGCTATGAACCGGACTAAAAGGCTTCCTCCGTTCCCCCTCCGATCCGCCGTCACTGGGTGTGCATTAAGTTAATTTTATAGTGCTCGCATCACCCCAAAATTCCTTCTAGACCGCAACGGACGAACCCGGCTGCCGAACCATTCGGTGAATGGACGCTACACCGGGCGAGCTAGCGGACGTCAAAGGCCGTCGAACCTACTTGGGTCCTCTTAGGCAATTGGCGTATAACATGAGCACTTTTCCGCTAGCCCTTCATTAATTGTGACGACGGAGGCACACTGTTGGAAGACATCACAGATACATCACCCTAATCTTGATCGTCTGAAATAGAAATTGATAAAGTAGAGTGACCCTGCGGGGAAAGGACCGGAGTGTCCAAATCCCCAACAACATACCGTGACATACGCTTCCCATATTGTCATCGAAATCATACGATACAGAACAGGAGTTAATGCGAGTACACTGACCACATATAGAATGATAATAAAGTCAGAGGAAGACTTCCTCTTAAAACAATTGGTCAATATCCTTTCAATGTGAAAAGAAAACAAGTCCTGGTACTCGCACTAACCCCTGGCAATCAAAATACATAATAATAATATGATCCATTAATATAGAAAAAATAATTGAAATCAAAATATTTTGAAAAAATATTTTTTCAGAACAGCCCAAGTTTCTGAAAAGTAACGTTGAGCCCCAATGGATCCCAAGCCTAAGTGTGGACAAAAATTTTAAAAAATATTTTAAACAATTTATTCAACACTTACGAACAATAATAATGTATCTAGTTATGATTAAAATAACATAAAGATATTATTTTTTAGAAATCCCCCCCTCACACAGAGGGCTGTTGTAAATGTAAACAATGAGTGTAAAAACACTAAAATAAGACTCCAGGCACCCAGGCCCGAAATCAGTTACCAAAAATACACTATCTGATGCAAAACAGAGACTTCCAGGGAAGAAACTGCAGAACATCAGATGGTAGATGCAGAACACAACGCCTAACCACCCGTAGGTGAAGACGTAAACATGGGGAAAGAACAGAATTCATTCTGTTATTCAGCTAAAACTCCCAAGAAATTTTAGTAATAATAATTACAGAAACTATGCCAAAAGCATGGGAGAATAGCAAGGGGGAACTTAAAGGACAGGGAGAGAGGAAAACACTTGTAAAAACAGTGTAACTAAATAATCAGAATGACAACAAAATGGCTGCTGCCTTGAAAATAGGTAACTTAACATAATTTCATTAAAAAATTTTAAGTTACAGCCCTGATAATATTCTGTCACACATTCTTTTCCTCTCCTCCTTCTCTATCCTCCTTAGAATCACCATTTCACTAATATTTATGTGTCTGGCATCATTTAAACTGAGATTTAAAAGCACAAAGATCAGTCAGATGTTAACTGATGAAGGGCCAAACTTAGAATGATTAATGGCGCCAATTTCGGAACGTCCTTGACACTGCGCATGCGCAGTAGGGGCGAAGTGTGGAGGGCCTTTCAGGACATGTTTTCTTTAGTTTTAGATGCAAATTTTGGGGATTGGGGGGCAAAATTTGTGTTTGGCCCTATATTTTAAGAGTTAGCACCAGCTATGTCTGGGTCATTGGTACAGTATAAAAATATCGAAAGTATACTCATACGAAAACAAAAGTAAAGGCTTTGGAATTTTCCCCAATGCAGCTCTGTCGCCGTGTTTTGAAGAAATTTGGATCCCCTGGCTTTGTTCTTGGATATGTAAAGCACATTTGGCCACAAGTTGTTTTCGTGAAATATTATTAAATTATCAGTTCGGGAGCAGGAGAAGTCGGCCCATTGCGAACTCGGCCCCTAGGAGAAGTCGGCCCAGACAATTTCGGAGAAGTCGGCCCATGAGAGAAGTCGGCCCCACAAACTACAGGAGAAATCGGCCCCTAGGAGAAGTCGACCCAGACAATTTCGGAGAAGTCGGCCCCACAAACTACAGGAGAAGTCGGCCCCTAGGAGAAGTCGGCCCAGACAATTTGAGAGAAGTCGGCCCACGAGAGAAGTCGCCCCCATGAAGTACAAGAGAACTCGGCCCCTAGGAAGTCGACCCAGACAATTTGGGAGAAGTCGGCCCCACAAACTAAAGGTTAACATCCGATGGTTTAGGGCAAAAATTGAAGAAATTCGATAGCTCCCATCTAGAGGTCACCCTAAATAAGCATACCAGGTTTCAAAGCAATCAAATCATAAATGTGCCCTGTAGGGTGTGCCAAAGAGAAATATTGAGGTCTGACTAAATTAAGTTCTACGAACGTTGGCCGTGGCAACATTTTTTGCCGGAAATTGAAGAAAATCGATAGCACCCATCTAGAGGTCTCCGTAAACAAGCATACCAGGTTCCAAAGCAATCTGATCATATATGTGCCCTGTAGGGTGTGCCAAAGGGAAATATTGAAGTCTGACTAAATTAAGTTCTACGAATGTTGGCCGTGGCAACATTTTTTGCCGGAAATTGAAGAAATTTGATAGCTCCCATCTAGAGGTCACCCTAAATAAGCATACCAGGTTTCAAAGCAATTAAATCATAAATGTGCCCTGTAGGGTGTGCCAAAGGGAAATATTGTGGTTTGACTAAACTAAGTTCTAAGAACGTTGGCCGCGGCAACATTTTTTGACGGAAATTGAAGAAAATCGATAGCTCCCATCTAGAGCAGTTAAGTTGGCCACCCTTTTTAAAAGTTGACTAGTTGTTAGTTCGTCGTGACGGTAAAGTCGCCAGAGTTGAAAGAGCTTGCCCTGCATAATTTGTTTTTGTTTCCTTGGAATCCGTCTAAGTTTCTCTTCTTGGACAAGTGTGCAATGTTGTACTGTGCAGACACGAATGTTCGTGGAAGATTTATGCTTCAATTTAAAATGTGGAAAAACATAACGTAAAGGTGAGCAGAACCTTGATGAAATTCATTCTATAATATTTAAAACAAGGTTTGTCAGGGCTTGGGGTGGATTTACCATGGTACTTTTTATAAGGGTGGGGCCGACTTCTCTCATGGGCCGACTTTGTTTTGGGCCGAGTTCTCCTATGGGTGACTTTGTTTGGGGCCGACTTCTCTCGTGGGCCGACTTCTCCTATGGGACGACTTTGTTTTGGGCCGAGTTCTCCTATGGCCCGACTTTGTTTGGGGCTGACTTCTCTTATGGGCCGACTTCTCTTGTGGGCCGACTTTGTTTTGGGCCGAGTTCTCCTATGGCCCGACTTTGTTTGGGGCCGACTTCTCTTATGGGCCGACTTCTTTTGTGGGCCGACTTTGTTTTGGGCCGACTTCGTTTGGGGCCGACTTCTCCTGCATTCATCAGTTCTGGTGCGAATATGGCAGCAGACTTCGAGGAACCAGTGGTGCCTACAGTCGACTCGATGAGTTGAGTACACATTTCGTGTTCTATACATCCCAACCTTCATTTTGATGTACATTTTGTGTATATTTAATTTGAATTGAAGGAATATCAGAGGTGAGAATTTTCAAAATAAACAAAATTTCATTACTTATACAGGCCCTTAATAATTGCACATAATAAACAAATTTGACAGTCCTTTGCAAATTCATGTCTGAGGTTAAATTTTGTGAGTGCTTCTTTACTTGATAAATGATGTGTTTTAAAGGGACTTGCTGTAATTAGTACATGAGGGGACTTACAGTACAAGTCAAAATAAGTTGTAGGATAACCACTATAAACTATGTATCTTTCTCTTTCTACACTGATAAGCCCAGAAGCTGACATAATTTTCTGGAAAGCTCTCACTACAGGAGAGCTTCCCAGAAAATTATGTCAGATTCTGATCAGGGCTTGATTTAATCTGAAAATTTTGAATAGCAATTTACTATTCACCCTGGAAAATTGATTAGCAGTTGATCCAAAAGCACTTGAAACTAATAAATCTTGAATAGCAAAATTCAGAAATTGGAGAGCAAAGTGCTATGCTAATCCAGTTAAATCGAGCCCTGATTCTGATCTTATCAGTGCAGGAGCAGCAGTATACTTAGTTTACTGTGGTTATGCTAGAACTTATTGTGACTTGTACTGTAGGGATTTAGCGACTTATTAGGGACTTGTTGTATTTAGTACGACCCCCGCTAAGAAAAGCATCCAAAAACATGGGCAGACCTTGGATATTTTGAGGAGGCGCTAATGGTTCACAGCATCATTCAGTTAACCTCCCAGCTCTAGTATGAGACAATGCTACTGGTGGCACCTGTAAAACTACAATTTCAAATTGTGTGTCTTGGAAATCTGATTCAGTGACTGACAGTCTGTGATCACAATTTAGCACCAGGTAGCACAAATTTCATATGAATGACATTTTTTCCAAACCATTTGACTCGACAACTCAACTAGAATTATTTTAAATCAACTCAGATTCTTTGACGTATGAAATGTCCAACTGAAACATACTGAATTTCCCTTTGTTTACATGTCCTTGATTCTGGTAATCATCAAAGGGAAGTAAATACTGTAATAAACTGCACAGAAAAAAATGTAAACTGACACCGGTCACATTGACGTTTGGGCCAATGACAGCTGATATCACACTGCATGGGAATTCAACACTAGATTTGCAGTGTTCCCAGACAAAATAAATTTACAATCCGAATAACTACTTTTCAATTCATGACTCACTGTAGATGACAAATTACAAACTTCCTGAAATTCGTCGATTCAACTGAAAATTGTGCCAATATGGCGATCCCCGTAATAACTTCCGGACATGTATAGCCAGTTTCATTTTTCTGAGCTTCATAGAAACAAGAACATTTCTATGCAGGCATCGACAGGCAAAGCGAGATTTCTACAGAAAAAGTGTTCAGTGCATCAGAAAAAAATAAAAGTAAAGAAGGTGAATCTGAAAAGTCACAATAAAAACAGGAACATAGATCTCATTCCAACATCTCTGGTCAAAACAGCGGTTATGAGACGTTTCATCCGCAAAAAGTTCATCCCGGGACGATTCGTCCAGGACGTTTCGTGCCAAAATTACAACCCCAAAATTTATTTTTATGGTATCGCGGAAAAAACAGTACATGGAGCCATCATTTGATCACTGATATTCAAAGGCCAACACCCAGCCGTTAGCTCATCTTGTAGACTAAATCAAAGACTTCTGGTTCAGCAGTACAGTCTTCTCTTTTACACCGAGGAGTGTGTTTGAACTTGCCATCCAAACGAATAATTATGTGGAGAGTAATAATCTATTATTATTATCACTTTACAGGGCACTCCCTGGCGAATATTTTCATTTTCGGGGGCTGCACAAAACTCATATGTTTCCGTTCACATCCGGGTTCCCGGGTAATAATGAAAAATTCGTTTCAATATGGCCCGGCGGCCCGCACATCCCCGGATGTAGGGGAGGTAACACTGCTTTGAGTTTGATAATTTGGAGCAGAGAGATGTGATGGCGGAATTTTGTGATCTTTGGCGTGAAAGAATTAAGAGATACATTCGCATTTATGGCATGAGTTAGTTGCTGACAATGATTGTGTGGGAATTTCACACATCTCCTACATTGAAAAATGATAATAATATGTAAATGATGAAAAAAATAGCAATCTTGATTTTTCTTGGTTTAACATGTAACTTGTGACCTCTTTGAAATGTGATAATGATACAAATAACATTATTTTTTACGGGCGTTATGGTTCATTAACAGCCCAACGAAAATGATTAACAGCCCTTGGGCCTATTAGTCGCCCTCGACTTCGTCTCGGGCCAGTAATAGACCCTTGGGCTGTTAATCATTTTCGTAGGGCCGTTAATGAACCATAACGCCCTCAAAAATAATGTTATTGTATAATTATGTTTGTATAGCAACAATAATTTCTTCACACAGGAACAATATTATCATGTTTGTATAGCAACAATAATTTCTTGACAGGAAACCATGTGACAACTAAAATCAGTATCAAAGTATAGTGTATATTGTAATTATAATGTAACCATAATTATATTATTATTATCCGTTAGCGTGTCCATATCCAAACCAACAGGGAGTATTTTCTATTCAGTTGTTAAAAGTTAGCTCAAGTATCTATATTTTTCTTTCAGGTGTTACTGTAGATATATATATATATTGTTTTAGTGCTGTATAGATGTGATTTTTAATAAAAAATAGTTATATTAGTGTTTTGGTTAGTTTCTTTATCGGATATCAGTGGCGTGTTCCCTATCTTCGCGCGGGTCATTTTCGGTGTTTTGTTTTTTGTTTTTTTCTACGATTTCGACCGGTTTTTCAAAGTTTTGACTATGGTTGCTATGGATGGTATGGATGGTAAGTGTTTCGTGACGCGAGATGCTCAGACCAGCAGGGTAGAGACGGTTAGTATAGGTGTACAGGTGGGGGGAGTGGTTGAGGCCAGCACAGGGGTGCTAGTGAGTTATCAACGGGCGGTCAGCGGTCGGATGTGTGTAGGCACTGTGATATGGTGTATGTGGATGGGCGTGAGCTGGGGGAGTTGGGGATGTGTGCCATCTGCGTAGAGTTAATGCAGCTGCTAGAGGCATATGTAAAGTTGGAGGAAGAGGTGCAGGTGGTGAGGGGGGAACTGGGGAAGGCAGGAAAGTCTGGTGTTACCCCAGTTAGGGTGGCATTTGATGGGGGATGGAAGGTGGTGGGTAGTAGGAAGCGGACTTTTGACGTGGATAGTGGGTCTTTTGGGAATAGGAAGGTGCGTCGGGTTGAGGGTAGGGGAGAAGTAGGGGCTAGAGTGGCAATTTCCTAGGCTAGTAGTGTGAGTCGGGGGGCGAAAAGGCATATTCGTATAGAATCGGATAGTGAGGGAGTTATCGATGACCATGTGGAGCCTGTCAGGGTAGGAGTCAGAGGGAAGGTAAGGAAGGTGGTAAACGAGGACAAGGTGGCTTGTAGTGGGAGTAGGCAGAAGGTGGAATGCAGTGTCCAAAATAGATTCAGTGTGTTAGGTAATCTCGAGAATTCTGAGGAGCAGGTTGGGTCTGAAGAGGTGGAGGTGGAGGAGGTAGGCATGGAGGTTAGTGTGGCGGAGTGCAAGATTGCGAGCCAGTCCAATGGGAACAGAAGTGGTAACAGGGGTAGTAGGACAGGAAAGAGGACTGGAAAGAGGCAGTTAGTGGTTGCAGGGAGTAGTATAGTGCGGGGGTTAGATAGGGTGGTGTGTGGGTCCGACAGTGTCAACAGGACCAATTTGTGCTTTCCGGGGGCTAGGGTGGAGGACCTAAGGGACAGAGTGGGTGGATTAGTAAAGGGGTCAGGCCCAGACCCAGTGGTTGTTGTATACGTGGGGACCAACAACATCAGGGAGAGAAAATCAGTTCAGCTTATTGAGATTTACAAGGACTTAATAACTCTACTGGACGCCAAGAATGCACATGTAGTGGTTTCGGGGCTTCTCCCAGTACTAGGTGGTGGGGCGTAATTCGCGGATCATTGGGACCAACGAGGAATTGGGGGAGTATTGTAAGGAACTTGGGATACCCTTTGTAGACAATTGGGGATCGTTTGGGGGCAGAAAGGACCTATATGGAAGGGATGGTCTCCATCTTAGCCCAAGGGGCACAGAGGTTTTAGGGATAAATATGCTGCAGGTGGTGGAGCCTTTTTTGGTATAGGGAGGGGAGGGAGGATCAGTGAAGGGGGGAATGAACACAGGAAATGTGTCACGAACCATAGGTGTAATAAATGGGGCAAGAGGGATAAGGAAAAAAGGACCAAAAATCCAAATCAATAGGAATAGCTTCCCAAGGAAAGCACAGGTACACAAAGTAGGAAATACAAACCTACAGGGATTAAATAATAATGGCACCAGTAGGCGGAAGCCAATGAACCTTGATTCCCTGAAAGTGGGTTATAGCAACATCCAGGGTCTCCACCGGAAAGTAAGTGAAATTGCTACATTGATCGAGGCAGAGGAGTTTGACGTCATGGGCTTAAGCGAAACGTGGGTAAGACACGAGGAACGGGTAGACCAAGTAAGGGGGTACGTATGGATAGGTGTAGGGCGAACGGAAGGCCAGAAAAAAGGGGAGGGGTAGGCATGTACATTAAAGAGGATTTAAAACCATCACTGATCACAGACCTGGAAAACATCAGCACCCCGGCTGAGGTATTGAAAGAAATTGGATGGGTAACGATCAGTCTGAAAAACCAAAGTATTGCCTTTGGGGTTGTGTATTGTGCGGTGGAGGGAAGCAAACCCGAATGGAATGATTCGATATACTCAACACTAAGGTCCAATATCACCGAATTACAAAACAAGGGGCTCGGTATAATTCTGATGGGTGACTTTATTAGCCACATAGGTAATGATGAAGAAGGCATGGAGGTTGGGGACAATAAAGTCAACAGGAATGGAAGGAAGCTGTTGAACTTCACAAACGAGCTCGGTCTGAAGATTCTGAACAGGGACGCGAGGTGTAAGGGGAAATGGACCTGGGAGAGGAACGACAAAAAATCAATAATCGACTACATCCTCACAGATATTAATTTATGGAGGGAGGTGATAGGGGTAGAAGTGGATGATGAGGGTAAAATTGAGGTGGATAGTGATCACAACTTGATTACATAGTTGCGAGCCTGGTGGAGGCAGGAAAGGAAAGTGTAGGAAAGGTCAGGGTGCCAACACGGGAACTTGGGTACAGAGTGAATGAAGAACTGAAAAGGGCCATAAAGGGAAGAAAAGCTAAATGTGCTGCATACAGGAGAAGTAGAAAACTTTAGGGGGCAGAAAGCAACGAGGCCACGGTAGCAACGGAAGAATACCACCAAGCACTAAATAAAGTAAATAAGATTAAAGACGATAATCGGAGAGTTCGAAATAGCAGTCTTATTAGGACGATAAGAACAACAGGGGGGTCAAGTTCGAACGTATTTTGGAAATGGGTGAATAAACGTAACAAAGGGAGTAACCCATAGAGTATTAAAGTAGATGGCAGAGTTACAGACGAGCAAGATCAAGTCGCATCAGAACTAGTCAAGCACTGGGAAAAGGTAAACGATAAGCGATGGGGCATGGGGAGCCCACCTGAGTGTCCGAATCAGGTCGAGGAAAACCTATCGAACTTCGTGTGCAGCGAAATTAAAACGGAGGAGGTGCGAAAGGTGATATCAAAATTAAGGGATGGAAAAGCGGGAGGAGTGGATGAAATTCCTAACGAATTTATCAAAAAAGGGGAAGAGGAACTCGTGGAAAGCCTAACTGCCCTATTCAATCTAGCCATAGAAAATCAAGAGGTCCCAAAGGAGTGGAGAGAAAGCAAAGTGACATTTATTCACAAAAAGGGGGAAAAAGACGATTTGGATAACTATCGAGGGATCTCCGTCAGTAGCAACATTGGAAAGGTTTTCTGTAAAGTCCTTTATGGGAGACTAGAGGAGGTGATTGAAGAGAAGGGTTTTTTGGGGAGAAATCCAGAATGGCTTCAGGAAGGGAAGGAGAGTAACCGACCATCTTTTCACGCTATCCCAAATGATAGAATCCACGAAAGCAAAAAAGAAAAAAAGATGTTTATGGCCTTTTTGGATGTCAAAAAGGCATACGATAGAGTTTGGAGGGAGGGAATGTGGCGCAAGCTGGAGCTTCTGGGCTTAGGAGGCGAGTTTGTTGGAATTATGAAAGCATTATATAAAGATGTACAGAGTGAACTTAGCCTGGGAAACATTACAACAAAACGTGTGCCTATGGAGATAGGCCTAAAACAGGGGTGTATCCTTTCGCCAATCCTGTTTGCATTGTACATCAAAGGTTTAGGAGATGAACTCCTGCGTAGCGACGAGGGGGTAGCAGTTGGGGACTTGAAGATCCCAGGGCTATTTTTTGCAGACGATTTGGTTCTAGTGTCAGAAAGCGAAGAGGGGCTAACGAAAATGCTGGGAATTGTTGGGAAATATGGGAGCAAATGGAGACTCGAACTTAATGAAAGCAAGAGCAAAGTTATACCTGTGGACCGCAAAGTGGACGCCACTCGAAGGTGGAGAGTGGGTGAGTTCTGCATTCCGGAAGGGAGCAGCAAACTTCTCAGTGTAGGAGAGACAGGTGATTACGAGTATTTGGGGGTAAATATAAACATTACAGGAAGAGGCATCTACCGAAACCACACAAATAAATTGATTCTGACGGGGGAGCGAATCCTTAACCAAATGAAACTTACAGGGAGAAACAGTTTCAATAAGGTTTCCGTGGGGAAAACCATTTGGGAAATGGTGGGTCTGCCAAGTATAACATACGGTACGGAAGTGGTACCCCTAAACTAGACGGCCGTAAAGAGCTTGGAAATCTTACAGAACGATGCAGGCCGATGGATAACGGGGTCGTGTAATGCCGCAGTGCTAGAAGCAATCAGGGGTGAGCTTAGATGGATGAGGATCAAGGACAGGATAGACCTGTTGAAACTCGGTTATCTTAATTATTTGGTGAATCTCCCCGACAGCCGATGGTGTAAAGTAATGTTCCTGAGAATTTTCAACTCAAATATCAAAACGGGGTGGATGGTCCAAGTGAGGGGGCTAGTAGAGAACTACTCATTGGAGATCTCGGACCTGGACGTTGGGGCAAACCAGGGTAAAAAAATCGTCAGAGAAAGGGTCATGGAGGATTGTAACAGTAATTGGCGAGAGGGGGTCAAATCAAAGAGGTCTTTGGGTGGCCTGCGTGGTGAAGAGAGCCAGGTTTTGAAGAGTACCTTGATGGCACCTTTGGTGGGGGGGGGGGGGGGTCACTGCTTTTCAAGCTGAGGTCGCGATCCCTGGAGCTGAGGGGAAAAACTGGGAAAGACGGTGAAAGGGAGTGCCAGATGTGTAACTTGGGCATGGTGGAGACCCTGGAACACTTTCTTCTAGAATGCCCAAAGTATCAGTCTAAAAGAATGAGATTCACTGGGAGTATAATGGGGAAGTGGGATGGGAGAATGAAGAACATGTGGTTAGGGGGAGACTCAAAGGAGAGGGTTAATATGCTAATCAGAGAGATTGGGAAGAATGGGGCAAGGGATGTCATCAAGCAGTTCGTCTCCGAATGTTGGGAGGAGAGAAGAAGCGTGGGAACAGGGAGGCAGTTGGGAGTTCAGGGGTAACCAAGGCCTTCTCGTCCGAGAACCGCGACAAATCAGCGGCTGGCCAAAGTGTTATTATTATTATCAATTAATAAGGTGGCATATTCACAAGTTGGTCGAATATTGTAAGTGAGTAACATTAATTCAATCATTTGTATTTAACACCCTCAATTCATTCATTCATTCATTCATTCATTCATTCACTGCCCCTCCAAATTTGTCAATAACTGATTTTAAAAATAATAATAATCCTACCTGTATGTATGATCATTTATACCCCCCTCCCAATTACTTTTTAGGCCGAATTGTCCCGGCTTTGATGTCACTTTCAATTAAGAAAGCATCTCCTGATCCCGACATCTTGAAAAATTATCGCATTGTCTCTAATTTGCCTTTTGTTCCAAAATTCTTCAGAAAAGTTAAACTAATCACAGTACTGAAACAGCCCTTTTGAGAGGTTGTAATGGCATACAATGTTCCTTTGGTAAACGCAAATGTGTCCTTCTGTTCTGGACATTTTAAACACCAAGGGATGCTTAAGGTGCTGGTCAAAATGTCACACGACCAAAACATCACATTTCAAAATGGTCAAAACGTCACATTTTTTTATCAAAACATTACATACTTTTGGTCAAAGCGTCACACACTCAGAAAACGTGATCAGTTTGTTTCATCACTTCATGGATTTCAAACAGTCATGGATCAATTCTTAAATATCTCTTGGGATTCTGCCTACTTAACAATTTTTGAGACCACCCACTCAAGAAAATGTTTTTCCTATTTAAACAATATTCATGTAGTACACTATTAATATAACAGGGAAATTTTACTGGACTTACCCATTTCGACTTAATATTTTATTTTTTATTTTCGATGTATTTTTTTCATTTCAATTTTTGTTATGTTGACCCTAAAAAACATGTTAATATTTACTGAAAAATGTTCATGTATACTTTCATTGCCATTGTTTGTAGATTTTAGTGAAATAAATCATGCAACTTTTGGATCGCTATTATTGAAATAATTAATAAGTGATGTTTTGATCAAAAGTATGCAATATTTTGACCAAAACGTGTGTGACGTTTTGACCAAAAGTATGTTACGTTTTGACACCAAAATGTGACGTTTTGACCATTTTGAAACGTGACCTTTTGGTTGTGTGACGTTTTGACCTGTTCCCATAAGAGGTGAAGGAAAATAGGAGTGGGAATGGGGTAAAAAGGGTGTGGGATGGTGTGTCATGAGTATATAAAAAGATTTAAATAGTATGTGCATGGTTTTAATGCCATATTTGAGAATTATGGGCTCTAGAGTAATAGCGTTTGCTGAAAACTCTTCCCCTCGGTATTTAGTAGGAAGCTTGATAATTAGTATTTGCGGTGGCTGCACCTCAGTAAGCAACAATGTGAACTGTTAATGACATTGTGACTTGTTAATTAAGCTGGGAACATTATACAGAGTAATCAGTCATATAATTAGGATGTCTCATTGGTCGTGTGTTGTTTTCAGATTGAAACCTTAATTTGTCGTTTGGTCATCAATTGTGGACCACTCACTGTCAGTATCTGAATCATCTGACCCAGAGTCACTACATGGTCTATGGTAATAAGGCCTGACCCTATCTATGTAGACCACTTGTTTTCTGTTTGTGCCAGTGTGTTCAGTTTCTACTGTTATGTCTGTCAGTTCTTTGGAAACTTCAAATAGGTCATCCCAATATGTTGCAAATTTTTCAGGGACATCTCTGGTTTTCCTCGGGGTATACAACCATACCAGTCCCCTACATGGTAAGTAGATCCCTTGCCACATTTGTAGTTCTCCCATTGTCACTTCATGGCAGACTTCGAGTGATTTCTGTCAAATTTATGAGCCTCAGAGATTGTTTGGCACAATGCTTGCATCCAAGAGTGAGTCTCTAAATATACCTACTGGCATGGGGGGGGGGGGGGGCAAATTGTAAGTCGAGGGGTGTGTTCAGTTCTCTCCCAAATATCATATAATTTGGTGTGACACTAGTTTTGTACACTCCAAGTAGAGAACATATTTCCTTAAAAACTCTGCTCTCGAATTGACAAGCTTGGTCAGAATGGATCTGTCTCAGTGGTCCAAATATGAGGAGCAGTTCTGAGACGAGAAGGTTGGCCACTGTCTTCTCTTCTATATTGGGCATTGGGTATGCCTCTGCATATTTGGTAATATAGTCTATCACCATGAGGATATATTGGTTTCCACTTGGAGGGGCTTGCTTAATTGGCCCAACTATGTTGATTCAAAGATTTTCCATTGGTGCGCTAGCTGCATATGTTTCCACGAGAGCTCTCTCTTTCAGAATCTTCACTGGCATGCACTGGTCACAGGTTCTTATATAATCTGCTACTTCTCACTTTATTCTCGTCAATAGTTTGTCAACTTTATCCTGTCCATTACCAAGATAACCTGCCATCGCTGAATCATGGAATTGTGCAGTGATCTCTGCAATGGCTCTCTGGTACGATAATTTGCAACGTTGAGTGTCCGTCCTTCCAGTCTTCGAGATACAACACACAATACATTTTCACGGCAAAGTACTGGGCCAATAGCTGTTTCACAGGGGGACTTTCTGAAGTTATCTCACTCGATTGTGACCTTGCATCCCATTCCACCCAACCTATTGCCATTTTTACATCACTATCTTGTTGTAATTATTCCATACCACTAGTGTCAATCCCAATGAGTCGGGCATGGGATACTTCTGTTTCTGCCCATCCGCATTGCACACATCGTTGTCTTGTCAGTCACAGACCATCAGCATTATAATGAACCCAACCCGGACAGTGCTATATCTCGAAATCATACATCCCTAATTTCTCAATCCAATTGCCCCTCTCAACCACTTGAGTGCTCCATGGCCTGTTCTTAACCCTTTACCTAGCATGAAAAGCAGACGACACTTGCAAAAATAATTCTTGAATAACTAATTTTTTTCATTTTTTGTCTCAAAAACATAGGTTATGACCCCTCGTTGGAACGAGCTCGACGAGCTCGTTCCAACGAGGGGTCATAACCTATGTTTTTGAGACAAAAAACGAAAAAAATAATGAAAATTAATTGGCGATTTTTGAGAATAGCGCTGGCCGGTTTTGGCCGTTACGTTGGGTAAAGGGTTAAGAGGAACTTCTTACCAAGTAGATATGGTCTGAAATGACTGACAAAGATAACAAAAGCCAGAAACCCCCATCCCAATGCACAGTAGTTTCATTCAATTTTTCTCAAACTTCGACTTCCACAGGCTATCACATGCTCTTTCCCTTCATGCTCATGTGGCAGTACAGGATCTATCCCCTCCATGCTGTCATTGGTAACTGAGATAAAGGTCTTGTTTGGGTCAGGATAAGAGAGAATTGGTGCCTCAGTTCATTTCTTTTTCAGCATATCAAACGAGTCCTGGCAAGCATCTGTCCATTTGAAACTATGATTTTTCACAGTGCGTTTGTTTAGGGGGGCTGCAATATTTGACAATCCCTCAACAAATCATCTGTAATATCCCTAGAGCCCAATAAAACAGCACACTTGTGTCACCTTACATGACGGTGGGCAATCTTGAATCGCAGATATTTTCCTGGGTCAGTGGAAACACCTTTTGCCATCACTATATGCCCCAAATAAGCCATCCCACATTGAAATAGAGAACACTTACTCATCTTCAGTTTCAGGTTGGCAAGTTTAAGACAGACAAATACTTGGTCCACTCTCTCACACATCTCTTCAGAACTTTTGCCAAAAATCAGCACATCGACCAGGTAAATCAGACAGGCTTCATACTGCAAGCTGGCTAGCACCAGTTCCATCATTCGCTCAAAAGTTCCGGGTGAATTGCAGAGTGTGAAAGGGACCACATTAAACTGGTATGGTTCTCAGTATGTGGTGAAAGCCCTTTTGTGCCGATCTCCATGCTTAATAGGGCATTGTCGATACCTCAACATTAGGTCTACAGATGAAAACCAGGTCACCCCAGCCAACATATCCAATGTCCCGGTTATGTTTGGTGGTGGGTATGTGTCTTTCTTAGTCACTCTGTTCAATTCTCTGTAATCAACATAGAATCTAGGACTGCCATCTTTCTTTCTCACCAGAACCACAGGACTAGCCCAAGTGCTAGCTGAAGGTGATATCACTCCCCGATCCAGAATTTCATTGATTATCCTTTCAGCCTCAGCATTTTTTGAGGGATTGGCACTCTCCGTGGATGTTCTTTGATAGGCCTTGCTTCTCCGGTGTGGATTTCATGCTCAATGACATCTGTGTGGCCCAAATCTTCAACTGATGCTGCAAACAAACCTTTATGTCTTAATAGAATTTCTCGAGCACCTTCTACTTGGGTGGTCCACAACATTTTCTAACACCTCAACGGGGGTGAATTACCCAACATGTGTGTCTTTGTATATCACCCTAGTTTCTGCTGTAGGGCTTAACAGTCTAACAGGAACATGCCCACCAGTGTCTGGCAGAGACACCAGTGTCTTAGCTGGAGCTATCTGGTTTTTGCTAAGAATCTTCTCTGCAAGTTTTATCATGCCCTGAAGTCACAAAGAAACTGTAGTGTTCCTAGAGTTCACAGCTCCCCTGACTAGCATCTCATGGTATGGTGGTATGCTAACGGTTTCCAGAATCTTGATGCTGAAGATTCCAACTTTGCTTCCCAGCTTTTCCCACTATGTCTTTCCAGAAATGCAGAACTCCTCATTAACAATGTCAAGACTGCACTGACTTTCCCACATGAAATCAAAACCAATAATGCACTGGGAGCCATTGTCAGCAACTACCAATTTGAGTTGGTACTTACCTCCTGAAATCTCAAGTCAAACTCAGCAACTCTAAGTGCAGCTAACTTATGGTCATTGGCAGTATGCAGGACCCTCCCAAATGGTGATATGTGGTCATCCCTCTGGAGCAATGAGCTGATATGTCTTGGCTGACAGTACAGACAGGGCAATGCCTTTGTCCAACAGGCACTAGCTCGGCATTCAATTGATTATAGCTACAATGTGGAGTCCAGGTTGATTCGCTCCTGGTACATGAGGGTGCCCTTGCTTAGGCATCTCCTGATCCCAATGGCCACTGGACCGTATACTACTCATGTGTTTTGGGATCCCTTATAGTAAACAGCCTTGTGCCCCTCCTGCTTACAGTTATAGCAAACAAGGGGGAATTTAGTAACATTTCTATCAGGTCCTCTGTCTTTATCATAACGCATATTTGATGAGTGCATATTTTTGCCCATGTCCTTAACCAGCTTCATCAAATGAGCTATTTGGTGTGACAGGTTATCAAGATGAGGTGAAGCCTCCCTGTGGAGTCTTTGCTGCCAAGGTTGGTTGTCTGAAAGCCTCAAATGCAACACCTGTTTTTGTGGCGGCCTGCAAGGTCAAATGACCTCTTTCACAAATCTTCCATATAAGGTCTCGATCATCACTCAAGGCTTCACATCAATTACTAGGCCATTCTGCATCTCTAGGGGTGTGGATGGATAGTCCAAGCTTACAATCCTCTGTATCTGTTGGCCCGGGTCTGGAAGAGAATGCCTAGATCCACGTTTTATCACTCGGAGCTCTGTCCTATATATACTATTCAAAAAAAGTTTGTGATATTTGATAAAAGTGAGATATATGAAGAAATATATTTATATTTTCATCAAAAAGACAGTTGAGGCATTGCACTGTGACATCTGGTGGATGATTTCAGTGATAGTTGGGTGTCTAACACGCACGCATTCCACGCACTAAGTTGGAGCAGACATGGATGGTCAGTTAGAGAATTTACCACATTGAGTCCAAGAGTTCAATACCCTGTAAATCCCCTTCGGTTCGCAAGACAAGCACAGATCTGACGTGGCATACTCCACACCAAACATCCAATATCAGCTTGTCTGATGTTATTACATTCTTCCTGCAGTGCTGCAGCGAATTCCTTTACATTGGGAGGGGGTTGTTGGCGCTGTCGTAGGTGCTTGCCAAGCATATCCCAGACATGCTCGATTCATGAAAATGTCTGGACTTAGTGCAGCCCAAGGCAGTCTAGTAATGTTCTACTCCTGGAGCAACACAGTAGAGACACAGGCCCTGTGTGCTCTTGCATTGTCATCTTCGTTCCACCGCCACCACACTCTGTTTCGCCTGTCATGGAAGTCGAGTGTCAACCTCGATTCATCGGAAAACAGGACATTGCTCCATACACGTTTGTCCCAGCACGGTCATGATCCACACCAATGACGCCTTGCTGCGATGTGATGTTCAGTCAAATGTCGATTTTTTCGAGGTCATCGAGCGAACAAATTCCAGCTGTTTAGGCGATTTCTGATAGTCTGACCACCGACTCCCACATCTGTCATTCGGTGCAGCTGCTGTCTAATTTCTGAGGTACTTTGATGGCGGTTATGTAATGCAACGGATGCAACGATCCTGATTAGCAGTTGTCGCCCTTGGACGACCTGACTGACGTCTGTCATCAACATTGCCTGTCTGACGGTGGCATGACCACAACCTGCTAATCACCGACTGAGTAACTTTGAGAACTTGAGCCACTGCAGTCAGTCTGTTGCCAGCTTCCAACATGCCAGTGGCATGTAAACGTTTGTCACGTGTCAGTTTTTGCTTACCTCAAAGTTACGTTTCGACCAGAAACCACTGATGAACGAGTTTATACCAAGAAAACAGACTTTAACACGTCGCCCATCCGAAAAACCTACATGACGTTTTCATGGGCTGGTGACATTCATGATCCACACTAAACTTGGTAACATATTGATGTGTCCAATCACATGTATCCAATACCATTTTTCGAAAATATTAATATCAGTTTGGATAACCCCTACTTTTTTAATAGTCTACATGGATTGTATATGGTGGCAAGAATCGGTTGCGTAATGTATTCACCACTCAGAGGCAATCTTGCCTTTCATTTCTTGGAAGATTGGCCAAAATGTGCTTTGCAGGTCTACGAAAACAATGAACAAGATGCATGGCTTTCTTCACTTTAGTCCATTCATTCAGAGCTGCACAATTTTCGAAATGAATTTCAAAATCCAATAGTGATGTTGAGCTATCAAATGTCTCTGGGAGAACACGAGGCTGGTCTCTGCTCTGCACTGGAGTGCGAAGAAATGTTAAACAGTATGTGACTTGATCAATTTGTCTCTCTTGAAAATGCTGTCTTAAGAAATTAAGAGGGTCATCCTTGATGAGAAAGTGTCTTCGTGAAGAAGGCAGAGGTTGCCTCATTACTTCTGTACCTCCATCTGGGCTGTTTTGGCCTGTTGCTGTATCCTCTTGGCACCAGTTGTGCCAAGAGGACCAAGGTGTATAGCTGCTCATCTGAGAACCATAATCATCGTCGTTCATTTACTTTGTGAAACGTCTACATTCATGCTGGAAGGCAATCTTTCCCTAACGTTAGTCCATGACACAGCATAATAGTTCACATCATTCATTCCATGTTTAATCTGGAGAAGTTCCCTTAGAGTGCCTAGACCTAATATCCGAAATACTCCTCCGATGACATTGGAGAACGGAATTTGGCAGCATGAGCGACCAGTCTCATATCAGATTTGCAGATCTTCATGTCTTGCTGGTTCTTCAGCTGTAAACTGTCCACTAGATTGGGCAGGTGTTGAGCTGCAGGTTACTCCACGGTGAGGTAACCCTCTGAAGAACAAACTCTCTGTTCCTACAGTGTGACATTGCTCCAGTTCTTATCTCTAATTTTTGTTTAATCTCTCTTTCTTTTTATGGATGAAATGGTTACGTGGACGAGGTATTCTCTCCTTGTTTTCTCCAGGTGAACTCCCTGTCACTAACCTAACCTGTGCTCTCACATTAGGGTATATCTCTGAAGACTGTTCAGAGTTATGACTCACGGGTGTATTTTCAGATGCCGGAAGAACACAGCTATTTGAATCTGTCTCCCTGTGTGCCTTATTGCAGAAAAATTTGATTCTCCGGTTTCAACAAACTGACTGGGGGTTGCTTTTTGTGTGGTACATGTAGGTATATTGCGGTGCTCAAAAGCACACGTATGGCCATTATCATCAGTCATATTGGAACCTCACTGATTTTTTTTTCTGTTCAACGATTCTGTCCCTTCCAGTGCGTTGGTAGTTTAGACGAACCGAGAAGTCTGTGTCACCAACTTCAAAAGCTTGGACAAGCCCTTGGCTCTATATTTTCATGGTACTCGCCATCAACTCAATGGTCTTGTGATTTGCTGCCACTAACCGTAGCTCATTCATTGAGCCATCTCTACTCCCATCTCCGAGCTGGACTCTCTCAGCCTCTAACTCGAGCTCTCTTCTTGCTTGGGCACACCAATCAGGTTTCTTACTTTAGCTCTGCTCCGGTTCTATTGGCTCGGCTGATGGAGCAATTCGGCTCCTTTTTCTGAGCTCAAATACCTTAAATTCCTGCTCATCTGGATAGGAACAGCACCGAAATTTGATAATATCAGGTCTGTACGGCTCACTTCTGTCGAGCTCAAATGTCTCTCTCTTCGAATCACGTTGAAGTGTTGACTTCAACTGTCTACGAGGCTCACACACGACAGCGTTTATTTCTTCACATGGCACTGCTGAGCCAGCATACCTTCTCATTGTCTCGAACATCACTGGCTCACTATTGTGAGCTGGTGGATTCACTTCTCCCATCTCGTGTGAGTCGACAATTTGAATACCATGTTATTGGCTCTCTTTAGAAGGATCGTCAGAGTTTGCCGGGGTATCTGTAATGAGCCAAGATGGCTCAAACGTTTTGTCACCCGAGGACGCCTCGGCGGGCTCGACAAAACGAGCTTGCGAACTCCCAATATCCATATAAGTACTTGTAGTTGATGAATGTCTGTCGGGCTCGCTGGAGCGAGCACTGTGACTCTCTCTCCTTCGAGTTGAGTTCGATCTCCATGATCTGAGCTGACATCGCAAATGAAAAAAAAAAACAATTTCAAAGTCGCCAAACTTCAGAAAAAAATCCCGTTTCTGACACCACTGTGACGTTCCCCACTCCACTGTACACTAATTCTCTATTTCCCGAGGGAACAACTGAGGAAGTCGTTACGATACCTGGGTCCTGTCCCTAAAGGACAACACGAAGTAAGGCAACTGTACGATTATTTGTTTATACAACAAGGCAGTTTAACAATAATTGCATAAAGGCCCCGAACACACCTGTGATGAATATTCAGCCAGTCTCCATACAGTTTTCCATATTCGGGTACAATATGGACAGTTACCTTTTAAGTTTAGCAGTCTCTCTCTCTCTCTCTCTCTCTCTCTCTCTCTCTCTCCTGATGTTAATCGTGGCATTTCGCTTGCTTATCAAAAAATCGCATTAATCTATGTCTTCAGACAGGAGCATGTCCATAGAATTTATACACCGAATGTCAGAATTATAGCCAGAGAATTTCAATCATAATGGGAGAAATACAACAAAATACTGTAAATCTGCCTGGTATTTTGCTTGCCGGTCCAAAGCCCAGGTAAAAGATGATGAAAGTTTTTTTCTTTTAATCCATTAAATTGTAAGTGACAGTCAGGACAAAACCCTAATGAATACTCATCTCAGGTGATGACACAAAGTCGACAATTGTTAATCTTCGCCCAGTGTTAAAGTCTCGCAGCGATTAAATCATTTAACTTGGCAAAGACTGGCGAGCGCGCTATCTAACTAAAAGGACCCCATTTGAAACTCAATTTTGACCAGCTAAAGCAAATTTTACACCAAGCAAACTTACAGACATGGTGTATTATTGTACAAAGAAACACACGGCGCCATTTTCATTCAATTCAATCATTAGCAGTATTTCGCCTTCCATTACACAGATTTGCCGGTGCAATCAATGTTAAATTCACACAGAAACCGGAGCTTAGAGGCGGCGAAGCCAAGGGTTCACAGGGGAAACGTACCCCTCTACTTTTTTCCACAGATATGTTTCGCAGTTACACAATGAGTTATAATGGGCGCTTGCAAACGTGTCAATATACAGGCATCCCTGTAACATTATTTGCAAATCCAAACAATCTTTAGCCAAAGAATACCACTTTCTGTCGCTTAGGTCCGTTTCCTCTTCTTCAACTATCTCCCAACCCGAAGGCTAACCTTCGGGTTGGAAGATGGTTAAAGTAGAAGAAGCGGACAGAACAGTGACCATACAGCGGCATGTTCATCTGAACGAGAGGCAATAGCGAGTCATGGTACATTTGCCGATATACGATTGTAACCTTTCTAACACTGGATCGAAACCATGGTAGCATTGTAAATTTGTGCCCTTTCACTTTTATCGAGGTGCCGGAGCTTTTTGACTGTGCAACTTTTTCTGGTGCCAAACCACACGTGTATGTTTTGTTGTATATTACGGTAGTAAATGTTGTACGATATTTATCCGTGTGACCCAGTGTTATCCCTTAGTACTACAAAACCACCTGATGGTTTGTACTATCCCAATTTATCTATCAAATTTAACTTCAGGAATCTTTGGTGAAATCCCTTCTTCAACCTCATAAATGGTTGCACTCTGAATTGAAACGAAATTATAACGAAATTATATGAAGCAGCAGTGGCTGGATTTGACAAAAGATTCATCTGAATGTAACTTCAGGAATCTTTGGTGAAATTAACCATTCAGTTTACAACACAATAAGCTTTATAATGCTAAGCTCCGCACCGTTGGTATCTTATTGCTAAGATATTCAAAGTTCGGAAAACAAAATCCGTGTTTCGCCGGTAATATAACTGCTACTGTATTTCAGTCATCCCTCGCTCGAAAATTGATGACGCGAAGTTTGATGTTGCTCAGGATTTAATCCATTGGACCACGAGAACCGACAATATTATTGACGATCAATGGTTGAACCACCTAAATTTAAACTAAGTAAAGGCAAAGGTAACAGCAGCCTAACAGATGTGGGATTAGGAACTAATGTTGTTAATCTGTCTGGCACCAATGACCTAACAACCCAAGAGAAATCTCTTTTAGATCGCGGTTTAACTTTTGTACCAGCACCAAAGCCTAAAACTGGTAACTAAACAAATTTACCATCATACAAATGTAATTTTCTTAGGCAAATGAAATTAGCAGACCGCTTTAGAAACTCCAGCGGTCGGAAACTTCCTTTTACAGAATCATCTGGTTGGTCACCTCCAGATAGTGAAGTAGATCCTGAAATTATTGAGGCTAGCAAACGAATCATCCAAAAGGTGTTCAGCATGAACATACTATCCGATAAAGACAACTTAACAGTTTGTGAACGGAGAGCCCTCACGAAACTTCGAAAAAATAAGAAATTAGTTATTAAACCAGCCGACAAAGGTGAGTCGGTAGTTGCTCTATCTCGGGATAATTATATAAAGGAAGCCATGAGACAACTCAGCAATACTAAACATTATAAGAAAATAGATTCACTTATTTGGCCTAGTAATATCGAAAAATTCAATAAGATCTTAAAATTTCTCCTCGACGAAGGTCACATTACCAAAAAACAATTGAAATATTTAACAGCTAAGCTCAGTGCTCAAACAAGACAATTTTATATCCTACCAAAGATCCACAAAGACCGTTCTTCATGGACGGATGACTTAACTCCACCCGGGAGGCCAATTGTATCAGATTGTAATTCGGAATCTTATGCGATCTCGGAATTAATTGATTATCATCTGAAACCTATAGCAAATAGACATCCGAGCTATCTAAAAAATACACAGGATTTCCTGTCAAAAATTTCGAAATTGAAAATATCGAAAAATGCAATTCTGGCTACTTTGGATATCGACAGTATGTATACGAACATTGATATTGATAAAGGTGTTAAATCAGTTAAAAATGCATTTGAAAAATATCCGGATGCGAAACGCCCGGATGAACAAATTTTGGATCTTTTAGAGCTGAGCTTAAAAGGTAATGACTTTCAATTCAATGGAGAATATTTTCTACAAATAATGGGTTGTCCTATGGGCAAAAGATTCAGTCCTAATTTTGCAAGCATTTATGTAGCGGAATGGGAGGAAAATGCCTTAAGCAAATGCGCAAAGCATCCTCTCGTATATCTCAGGTATTTAGATGACATTTTTATTATTTGGGAACATTCAAAAGAAGATTTTGATGAATTTTTAGAAATTTTGAACAATCACGATCCAAATATTAAATTGAAAGCTACTATCAGTGAAAATTCTGTTGATTTTCTCGATGTGACCGTGTATAAAGGCAAGCAATTTCAGGCGTCCGGTCATTTAGATTATAAAGTGTATTTTAAACCAACTGATTCACATCAATTGTTGCACACAAAATCATTTCATCCTCAACATACATTTAAAGGTATCATCAAATCACAACTCATTCGTTTCCACCGCAATTCAAGTGATAAGGTAAATTTCAATGAGGCTTGTTCCACTCTATTTGGCGCCCTCAGATCGAGAGGGTACTCGCTGCGCCTTCTGCGTAGCCTGAAATCCCAAACCCTGAAAAAGCTCGAAAGTCCAGCTGAAACTACCGATTTCGAACCACTGAAGATTGAACACAACAGACCTTTGCAAAATAGTAGTGGCGCGGTATTTAATTGCAAAAAGCCTCGTTGTAGACTGCATACTTTTATGCCTGATCAGAAAGAGGAATTTTCCTCCGAACAAACGAAAAATCATTATCAGATCCGTAACCCCCTCCATTGTGATTCACCAAACATTATTTACCTTATCACTTGTAAGCGATGTCGGAAACAGTATGTTGGTCAAAGTCAAAATCCTTTCCGAGAACGTGCTACTAGACACAAACAGGATATAAAACATAATGCTGATGCCCCAGTAGCACAACATTTTAACCTTCCTGGCCATTCTTTGGACGATTTCGAAATCCATCCTATTGAACAACCACCAATTAAAGACACATTAGAAGAAACGGATGAATTTAGAAAAAAACGTGAAGCTTTTTGGATCAATACGCTTCAAACCCTCTGGCCATTTGGTATGAACATATCAGAGGGCGAATGCGAAAGGAGGTCCATCATTCCTTTCACTTTAACGTACAACAGAATGAATATCGAAATAGCAAAAATGTTAAAAGATGAATTCAATTTTACCAATGCTAAATTAAATGAACCTTTGAATCTTCGACCTGTCATCGCCTATAAGAAAAACAAAAGCTTGCGTAACATCCTTGTAAGGACTAAATTAGAGCCCATCAATGAGTAACATCAATTTTTGCCAGTCAGTTTAACCAGTTCCTAAGCTCATCACTTAGTTTAAATCAATTTTATGTAATTTTTTGTCATGTTTGAAACCCATCAAGGTTCAGTAAATGAAAACAATTTTTCGGCGGCATATTAAAAGAAAAAAACGTTTCAGTAGGAAATGTCTGTGCCAGTGCGATTTTTTAACCTCAAACACACACACACACACACACACACACACACATCGGGCGTGGAGAGTGGTGTAAGAAGGTATTGTGTTTGTCTATGTTTTGCAATACACTTCCGAAATTCTTGTATCGTCGACCTACAATAGCCGCTGAGATACTGCTCAATAACAAGAAAAATTGTTACATTTTTTATGTGTTGATACTTCCAGCCTTAGACATTATAAGTTATCTCCGCCAACATGTGTGGTATATGGAGATTTAATACCTGGATGTCGGATTTTAAACACCGAGTCGCAGGCGAGATGTTTAAATGAGACATCCGGGTATTTAATCTCCATATACCATACATGTTGATGGAGATAACGTTTTTGTCCCGTTTGAAACACAATACAAACATAGTGGAAATAAATTTGTGGACGCATTTCTCAGCTCCACGATCACTTGGACCAAATTCGTGATAATTATTTTGTTTTTTTATAATCGCAGAAGACAACAGATAGAGTTACATCCCTTGGGTCGTTAAGGAAACGTGTAAACAGTATTTTGTTGGCACATAGAACACATTGGTACTCAGGGGACGAATTATTTGCTCTTATTTTATTTTTATGATTGAATTGTCGGAAATCTGATGATATTTGTAACTATTTTCGGGGTTTTTGGTTCGATTTTTATTTCGAGGCGAGCAAAAGCGTTAAGCTTTCGTTTAAACCATATACCCAGATGTTTCGCGTGCGCTTATACTCTGGATGTTGCATGCGCTCATATGCCTTGAATGTTGGGTGCATCTTTTGCCACGGATATTTGTCCAAGGCATTCTGACTAATCAAAAGACCGAATTTATCGGATATAGGGACAATATTTTTTGGTGCGTTCTCGGTAGAGCTCCCAGAGAAAAAATACCAAGGCTTGAAATTATCACAAGACGAAATGGTGAGAAAACTGAGTTCACAAGAAAATTTGTTACAGTTTTGATGATTGATATCTCCAGGCGTTTGCCAAGGGTTGGAATTATCAACAGACGAAATGGGGTGAAAATTTACTTGTGCTTCCACGACTTATTTCAGCTTCCAGGTAATGATCTAGTTTACTGACAGGCGTCCCCTTGTCGGCAATAACGAGAGCCAAGATAATTGGCCAAATGAGGTTTATCATCCAACTTGATTAGATATAGCAAACCAGAAGCACATCATAAACGTAGGCCTGTTACAGGCCTGTACACCATGAAGATGTGGCATTGAACACCAATAATTAATATTTTGTGTTTAATGAATGAATGAATGAAAAGTTTCAGCGCGCCGCAGGCGCGCAAGTACGATGTGGAATTGAAATCCCTTGTGATCCGAATACCTTTATTTGCTTTATAACTTTATTTACTTATGAATCCACGAGGGGCGGAAGTGAGAGCCAATAATCTTATTTGGTTTGAGTGTGCGCATTGGCAGTAGGGTAGTGGGTTCTATGGAAGCGTATTGGTGCCAACAACTGCAAAAAATATTGGACGTCTTAAGTCCTAATGATGAGATATTATCTCATCATTATGAGATATTATCTCATCATTAGGACTTATTATCTCATCATTATGAGATATTATCTCATCATTAAGAGATATTATCTCATCATTAGGAGATAATATCTCATCATTACGAGATATTATCTCATCATTAGGAGATAATATCTCATCATTACGACTTTTTATCTCACCATTGCGACTTTTTATCTCATCATTAGGAGATATTATCTCATCATTAGGACTTATTATCTCATCATTAGGAGATAATATCTCATCAGTACATGCACATTAGACATAAAAATGAGAAAGTAAGGAAAAAAATCGGAGAAAGCTGATTTTTTTATATGTTTCCGGGACACACATTGCGGATAAAGTGTGAAAAGTCCCCGCGAATCCGAGTTGAGCTTTTTTAGTTATAGCGTTTTTTTGATGAAAAAAAAAATTTGACCCAGCTCCATATTTCTCATTCTTATTCGCCTTAGTAGGGTGAAAATCATAAATATCGTGCTGAATTATATTGAGAATACATATCCCCAACAGAAAATGCCAACTTTGTACCAATCCTCACACTCAATGGTGAAATATTCACGAAAATGTACAAAATTACGAAAAAAAATTTATTGTTTTCATACACACAACGGTACACAACGTCCATTAAATCAAATCTACGACTACTTTGGGAGTTGAATTATATATCAAAAATTGCAGAAAAGCAGTGGCTTTATAATGATATATAACAATAGTCATTTATTCCATAATGAACTGGTGAAACGTGTGAAATATTAACCATACCCCCTAAACTCAATTCAAACGGCATCGACTTTTCTCATTCAAATACCGTATTATAGCATCATTGTTTCAATTTCCATGTTCGATTAAATCACATAATGTGGTGTTCGCCTACACTCAAGATGCATTGGCATGTAATGTGTGCACGCCCTTGATGTGTACTCATAAACAAATTTGTATTGTACAGACAACGCTCTTTAATTTGATGCAAAATAGCCTTGAACGACTTTCATCAGGAAACGCTGTTTAATTCTGCGTTCCAGGTCTGTCCATTGCACAATTTGCTCTGTTCAGTATTGGACACTCCGCATTTGATGCCTAGATATTGAAACCAATGATCCCTTGATAGATATATATGTAATTTTGCCTGTTGTTGATTATTAGAGACTTGTGTTATTTGTAGAACTGATCAGTTATGTTGTTGGCATATCACTTAGCGTTACCTGTTGATACCTTACGGTGACAACGAAGCAGGTCCGCACATTGATATCTGTTCTGTGGTATTGTACTTGAGTTTATTGTGTCTATCATCTTTTTTCTGTTGTGACTTTGGCAATGGATAAATGTATCAAATGTAACGATGAGTTGACCGGCTCGTCCGGAATAACTACACTTGGTGAGCGGGGTATAGAAAAGTTGGTTGCTGTAAGCGTCGAGCTTGGCGATAATCTTTTTGCCGGTTCGAAGAAACCCACAGTTGGTGAGAAAATTCACAAATTCTGCTACAAGAATTATACACGGGAAAGTTCTGTAAGAAAAAGTAAGAGAATGTCTCTAGATGCAGCTGAATCTGACGAAGCTGGTCCATCTATGACAAAAAAAATTGCGCTCTGATCAAGATGCTTTCAATTTTAAACTCCATTGTCTGTTCTGTGGAGAATCCGCCGACAAACAAACTCATATACCCGTTCAACGTAGAAGAGAAGTCCACACCGTTGAAACATTGACTTTTGTTGATAGTATCAGAACCCGTTGTTTGAAACGTAGTGATGAATGGGGTGAGTCTGTACTTACTCGGATCGGTCGTGCTATCGATCTAGTGGCCGAGGAAGGTCGGTATCACCATGATTGCTGGACAGGATTTGTCAGAGATAAGCCCGAGCGAACTCTTTCACGGGGTAGGCCTGTTGCAGACAAGAAAGCACTTGCATTCCATGAATTGTGTACCTTTATGGAGAACAGCGATGAGTGTCAGTTTTCCTTGAGCGAATTGGCAGAGACGTTTGAATCGTATCTTGGTGACGAAGTCGGTTACACAATTAAACATCTTAAAACCAAACTGCTTGAGCATTTCGGTAGTAGAATCTCTATTACAACACTGAGGTCCCTAAAAAATGTTGTCACATTCAGAGATTCATCAGACAAAATACTATATGATTCGTGGTACTCAGACAAATGTACCAATGAAACTGATGAACGTATGCGCATCGTGAAGAAAGCATCGGCTACAGTCCGCGATGATATTCGGTCAGCCATTTACGAGTGTGACGTTTATCCCAAACCCGATTCGTTATCTGTATCTAGTGATCTACTACCCTATACACTCCAAACCTTGTTACAAGGGATTGTTGCTCCGTCGCAGCGTGGGCAAAACATCCAAGCCAACCAGAGACGCGTGACAGCCATAGGTCAGTCTCTAATAAGTTCTTGTCGGCCCCGTTCATTCTTGTCACCAGTATTATTGTCGGTAGCAGTTTACATACATAGGAAATTCGCATCTCGGGAATTGATCGACATTCTGAATGGACTAATGTTCTCTTCTAGCTACCGGGAAGTTCAACAATAGGTTCATTCTGTCATGATAAGCAAAGGTTCGTCGCCTTGACTTGCGAACTTCACACAATTCGTTTTCGATAACGCCGATTGTAATGTGCGCACGCTAGATGGCAAGAATACTTTCCATAGTATGGGAGGCATCGCCTGTATAACTCCAAGCAGAGATCACACAGAAGAGTCTCCGATAAAACGACTAACTGGTGATCATTCGAATATTGGCTCTGGTGAATTCGGGTACATCCCTTTGAAAGGTTACAGTAAACCGAGCAAATCGGGTCTTGACGAAATTGTGATGAAGGATTTATCAACTTTGGGTGAATCTGATCCGAAAAATTTGAAACTCGCAAAAACAGTCGACAGTCTTTGGTCTTTGACGCATGTACTGAGAGTACCTTGCCCATCTTGGGCTGGATATATGCACATTGTCACATCATCAGATGATTATGAAACAAGTGATGTCGAGATACTTCCCTTTATTAATTTTGATCCATCCAACCCGAGCACAATTTACACTGCTCTCATGTTTGCACAAACTGAATGTGAGAAACAGGGACTGAACGTTTGTCCATTGACGTTTGACCAACCACTTTATATCAAAGCAGTGGAGATTGTGTCTTCGTCAGATAAGTTGACAAAAGTTTTCGTTAGACTCGGTGGCTTCCATATGATTATGTCATATTTAGGGGCAATTGGTTCGATCATGGCTTGTAGCGGCTTGGATGAACTTTGGGGGACTGTTTGTGCTGGTGGGTCAATCCATCATTTGATCAGTGGTCATGCATATTCAAGAGCAGTTCGTGCCCATTTGCTAACACAAATTGCCATTACAAAACTTGTGTTTGAAGAAAGCCGAACACTAGATAACATAGACTGCACAGAAGTCAATGAAATATTCTGTGGACTTGCCAGAGGTGACTGTACAACAGCTGACGCTGTCAATCAAGAAAGTGTCAACCATCTACTGTCAAAATTACACGAACTGCTCCAGAATGCGTCCGTAGGACGCACAGGAAAGCTTTGGGTACAATACTACGAGCAAATAGGTCTTCTCCAGTTGTTCTTGAGAGCAGAGCGCACAGGCGACTGGGAACTCCACACATATTGTGTTCGCAATATGATTCCAGTATTTCACGCAGGTGGTCATTTTGCATACGCAAAAAGTTCTCATCTCTATTTGCAGCAGATGAATGAGCTAACAGAAATAATGCAACAGGATGATTTGAAGTTGTTCACTGAGAAAGGTTACTTTACCATAAGGCGCTCAGATAAATTCTGGGACGGGATATATTCTGATCATACCATAGAGCAGTGTTTAATGAGAATGTTCAAGCTCCCTGGTGGTCTCACACATGGCAGGGGAATAACCGATAGCACTGTTGCGAAATGGGTACATGGACTACCTCTTTGCCTTCCGATATGTAATGCTCTCGAAAATTTTGTTCATGTTCACACTGGTCATGGCGAACAACATCGGGATCTCCGTCAAAGTTCACAATTGACTGATGCCAATGATATCACCAAATTATTGAACTGGCTCAGAGCGCATTCCCCCTTTCAGAATAGAGATCCACTACAATTAGTCTCTATAGCGACCGGGCTTGTGGCCGACGAAACTGTGAACTGTGACCAAGTTCGCAAAATTGGTGAATGTTGCGTATCGAATGTTGTAAGCAAAACGTTCAACAGCATCAAACTACGACGTGTTGACACTGTGAAGTCTTTCGCATCGATGGCAAATAGCATCAAAGTCCGTGGAAGTAAGGTAGTGATTGACCCCACAATTCTGTTCAACCGCATCACATGTGTTATTCAGTCACAAGCAGAGATGGAAGAGTATCTCAAATATGAACTCGCCCCGAAACCACCAGCATTGTTTGATTCTGCTGGAATGAGGAAGACACAGAAAAGCACGCTCGGTAAGATCCTCAAAACATACGGTTCCGAGCAAACTAAAATCCCAGAACATTCTCTGTTTGTTGTAGATGGTGGATTTTTATTGAGGGCAGTTGTATGGCCTAAACAGTCGTCATATAAGGACATATGTACATCATATTCCAATTATCTAGTGAGACATTTTGGGGCGAACGTCGTGGTTGTTTTTGATGGTTATGCTTGTACAATGTCGACAAAGGGCATGGAACAAGCCCGTAGATCTAAAGACAGGTATTCCATTGATATCAATATCTTACCCGAGTTACCAGCCACCACACCCCAATCCGATTTCCTTGCAAATGCCAAGAACAAAACCCAATTGATCGATCTTCTAATGCAGGAGCTATCTGCTATCAATATTCAGTCCAAGCAGGCCGATGCTGATGCTGATGTACTGATAGCCGAAACTGCACTTGACATCGCTCAAGATGACAACAATGTTGTCGTTGTGGGAACAGACACAGACTTGTTAGTCATTCTTACCTCTCGAGTTCAACCGGGATGTAATATTCACATGATGTATTCCATTACCCCAAACTTACTAGTTTCAGTTAGTGAAATAGCAACCAAAATGGGTGACCATAGAAGCAACCTCCTTGTAGCACATTCTATAAGTGGTTGTGACACTACTTCCGCACTCTTTCGAGTTGGTAAGAAGAAAGTATTCAGTACAATTGTCTCCGATGTTACTAGCGACTCACAACAGTATGTCAACACAATTTTGGCGGATGACAGTACACCAAGTGCAGTAGCCGCTGCCGGGGAACAACTTCTCCTGATCTTATACGGGAGTAAAACTGTTTCCTCTCTCGACCAATATAGATATGTCACTTACAAGCGTTATGTGGCAAAATCTAAACTGAATAAACCCATCGATCTAGCCTCACTCCCACCAAGCAGCGATGCTGCACAACAACATGTCTACAGATGTTATCTCCAGGTCCAACAATGGCTGGGCACTTCGCTTCCTCCGACGGATTGGGGGTGGTCGCTAGACAATGGACTTCTTGTACCGACTGCAGCCACAAAACCATGTGCCCCCGATAACCTACTGAATCTGAACAGTTGTGGTTGCAAGAGTGCTTGTACAAAAAGGTGTGGGTGTAAGAAGGCAGGACTCTCTTGCTCAGGTTTGTGTAATTGCAGTTCGGATTCTTGTAACAACCACAGAAACACTGTCCTGTCGGAAATTTCTGAGTTCGATGAATAATATGTATATAGGTCATGTCATTTCTGTATATAGCGTTGATAATAGTCAATGTAACGTAATCCATGTTGATTGATTTGTACATTCTGTAAATATTATTCATTGATTTTTGTACATTCTGTAAATATTATTTATTGATCTAATGCTGCCAGACACAGAGGTGTCTGTTCGGTCCCAAGCCCGAAAATAGTTGAGTTCTCATGCTGACGAATTTTATGCCAAAAGGGGAACTCGGCCAGAAGCAGAGGGGGTCTTCCATAATGTCTATTTTGTAAGCAATGATAAAAGTCTTCAAATGGTGGTGGATTTTTTATCGTCTGTCCAACTAACATCCCGTTCTGTACTACGACCCTTTGGGCAAATCCGTTAGGAAAATCGTCATTTTTTGCGTAAATCCGATACTTTTTTGTGAATTTTCAATAATTTTTCGCAGAAATTGTCACAGAATGCACATTTTCCTCTAGGTAAATGTATATTAGACATTATGTAGCTCGAAATACGCGTAAACAAAAAATACAGTTGGATCAATTCGAGGTTACAAAGTTCGTGCGATTTTTTTTTATTTTTTTCAAACGCGTTTTCGAAAAAAGGCTGTAGAAAAAAAAGCTCAACTGGGATTTTAGGGGACTTTTGTCTAATCGTTCAGTGACATGTACTCGACATTCCCTGAAAAAATCAGCTTTCTCCGATTTTTTTCCCTAGTGAAACCTAATGTTCTTGGGCTAGTAACTCCTTTCCAGTGATTGGAATTGAACTGAACCAGCACTACAAAATTTAACTGGGCCTCATTTCAAAAAACACCAACTGTTAAATATCTCAATTAGGCCTGTTAGTCGTGATGCGCATGATTGAACGCACGTAGTGGCGAGCTGAGACCGACCACGAGAGGGGGTATCCCATTTTCGTTGGTGGGGCCAGTTTTCCTGGGGAAAATTTCGGAAAATGGAAAGTCAGTGAGGCTCTCCTATGGCTTCCTTGTACAAGAGCTCAATTTTTCCCATCAAAATACTCCTTGTATTTGATCTGTACGGAAGCGTATTAGGGACATGATAAAAAAAAATGTCCACACCCAGAAAGTCGAAATTTCGACTGTTTATCTCGAAATTTCGACTTTTTATCTCGAAATTTCGATTTAAAATCTCGAAATTTTGACTTTTTATCACGAAATTTCGACTTTTTATCTCGAAATTTCAACTTTTGATCTCGAAATTTCGACTTTTTATCTCGAAATTTGGACTTAAATCTCGAAATTTTGACATAAAATCTCGAAATATCGACTTTGTATCTCGAAATTTCGACTTTTTATCTCGAAATTTCGACTTATTATCTCGAAATTTCGACTTTTTGTTGTACACTTGGTAGCCCTATCAGCTGCGACGGTGTTGCGTATTTACTGTTTATGCACACTACGACGCTTCACTTTGCTTTTGTGGGATGTGCTCCATTTTGATCTTCGTCTATTATGGGTGTTGGTGCGCCAGGATCTGAAATGGGGAATATGCTAGGTGGGGTGGAAATTGAATTAGAGGTGGAAGGCTATTATTTCCACGATTTTTTTATTTTCTGCTGTAATTTTGGGGCACTGAACTGGGTGAAAGTCGCATATCTTCGAAAGGTTGAACCAGTCCAGTGATATTTACCGGCAGCACTTTTCGAGTAGTATGTGTGGGGAGATGGGGAGGCAACTTCCACAGCATTGCTCATTGGCGGGTGGGAGAAACATGCGTGCACTGATATTATTTGGGTGTATCGCTCTTTTTGTGGAATATAATGACCGGATGGGGAAGGCATCCGAAGTTGTGGGACGTTTTCTCGGAGCCTCATGTATATATTAGACGCGCTCTGTGGACTTTTATTGCAACGTGACTTAACGGTACTTGTCAATAACGTGTGTTGTTTGGTATTTTATTAGAATGTTTATTGGACGAACATAACTCTGTGCGTGTGTGTGTGTGGGGGGGGGGGGGGGGTGGGGGGCGATTGGTAAATTTCACATGGGACAGCATTTGTTAAGCTGCATCCTTTGTAAATACGGTTTGGAATAGAGCGTCAGTTTATTTGACCATCAACTTTAGGATGCTGGGTGGGGTTGGACTAAATTCTTATTTACAGTTTGGTAACGGATGGCGAAGTCGATGGACAAAATTGGGCATTTGTATGGGTGAGGTCTGTTGTACTCGTCCGGAAAACAATATTCCACTTGGAGTGGTCGTTAATGTTAATGAATGAAAAGGAGGCCTACCCCAAGCTGGCAGAAATGTCAAGGTTCGGGTGTGTGTGTGGGGGGGGGGGGGGGGGTATTCGTGCCCGGTCGGTAGGGCGAGAGTTTGTTAGAAATCAGAAGCCAGTGTATAGTCGTACATCCTAATGCATTGGAAAATTATTTTATTCGTCTTGGAGATAACATTGTGGTGGTGGCGGGGGTGGGGAGGGGGGGGGGGGCTCACCTATATTCAATTCTGGATAAGACAGGTATAGGGTAGGTATAGAAAGATAACTTAGATAACTGCTGGTTGTTTCAGCAGAGTTTCGGTCACTATGACTGACACAGCTGCATGCTGACCATAACTTGTGTTGGTGGCACCATCACTCCTCCATAGTTTATTTAAACTGCCGTCCAAGGTTTTAATGAAACTAACGCTAGAATGGTATGTCCTTCAGCTAAAATGGGGGGGGGGGGGGGGGGTGGGGGGTGCGACCCATGACCCTGTCCGTGTTGGAATTTTTAAGTTGTCTGTCGGAAAACTTATGGCGGCCCTCACGACAACGATACCACATTTTTCATTGTACAAAACTATCTTTAGGTTTCATATATCCTTTGTGTGTAAACGCTTGTTCGTTTATTATTATTATAATAAAGAATTACTTTTGTGAAATGAAAGTAATTCTTGAAAATAATAATAATAATAAACGAACATTGGGAGTTTCGTTAATTATTGTTTTACGAAAAAATATTGAGTTAGGATTCAAGTTCGTATCAACGGTCAGCGATCCGGGAACACTGTCGGAATATTTACCTCTCGACCCACCATGTCGGGAGGGGGGGGGGGGGTGGATTTTGAGATCCTATCTCTGTGCCTGGTTTTGGGGAATAACTGCAAGCTTGAATTTTGTATTGCGGTTTACCGTTATTTACGGTCAGACAGGGTCACCTCGTGTCTGGCAGTTTTACGGGTGGTGGAAGCCGGAGAAAACCACAGAGCAGCGGCGAGCAACTGTCAGACTCCCCAACGTACTAACTCTGCATAGAGTCATCATTGGTTGAAGAAGGCATGTGCTCCATGGACGTAAACACAGTGCGCCTTAGTACACAGCGACACCGTGCCACCATGTGGGCAATCGGGATTAAGTGCCTTACCCAAGGGCACAATTCCGTTAGCGCTAGTCATAATCAATCGGTGAACATCTCGGTTTAAAGTTCAAAGCTCCAACCACTGGCAGTCTTGAATGGACCGCTCGGTTCGTCCATAAGACGACCCTTATCCGGGCCATCGAAATGTTTGAAAAGAACACTTGTTCACTTAACACATTGCCATCAACATTAACCCCATTTCTCCCCCACCCTGCACATTAAACCCAGAAATAAAGTTATTTCCACTCGATACGAGTAAAATTCCATTTGCCGAGATTAAAATAAGTGTATGATATATTTCGAAGAGTAAAAAATCCATTATCTTAATCCCTTACAACATGTAATATAACAGGCCATCCCGACGCCACCCCCTCCCCGATGAGGGGAGCGGTGACGAAGTGTTTAGAGCATTGCACTTTAAACCGAAAGATCGGCAGTTCGATCCTGATCAGAGGTGACTGCTTTGGGTAAAAACTCTTCATCCCATCATGCAGGGCACGAAGACGTTGTGTACAAAGGCGTGCGGCACATCGATGATTCACTTGCTTTCAACCGAAGCTAACTCTGCTTGTGCAAAGTTCGACAGTATGTCAGTTGCTCGCCGCTGCATGATTGTTCTCTCTGGCTTCCGCCCACCGTTAAACTGCCCAACAACACGATGTCACCCTGGCTGTTGAAAATGTGGTTAAATACAAACAAACTTCTCCCAAACACAAACATCGATATCCAACCGGATATGCCAGGGGCACCCAGGGGGAAAGACTCATAATTCTGAAAACTGTAATCTCCTTATCAATATCTATATACATATACCCTTTCAAGTATGTACATTTTTGGCTACATACCTTCCCTATATCTGTCTTGTCCAGAAATGAATACATGTGCGCCCCCTCCCCCGCACACACACACGTCTGCGCGCGCGCAGTCACCACCACAATTTGTTGATTCGCATGGCCCTCCACGAGGTACATTGTTTTTTTCCGGAAGAGTACAACAGCCCACCCCCATAAAATGTCCAGTTTTATCCATCGAATTTGCTAGTCAGTTTGCTAACGGTAAATAAGAATGTAATACACCCGACCACACAGCTTCCTAAAGTTTACGGCAAAATACATTCAAATGATCTCAGCGCGCACATGTTTCTCCCACAGTGCTGCCCAATAAATATCAGTTTTACCCAGTGCGCTGCTCAAAAACTTACAGCATACACTTCTGGCAGTGCATCCCCTATAATTTAACTTGTTGGTGGTGGTTCGGAAGGGGGGGGGGGGGGGGTGGCGTATTTGCTGTTTACCCACACAATGACGCTTCACTTGGGTGACATGTGTCTCGTTTTGATTCTCGTTTTTTTTTTAATTTTTTCTTCTGTAATATTTCGGTAGTGTCCTGGGTAAAAAGTAGCACCTCTTCGTAAGGGAAAATACCCCAGTGATATTTACTGGGCAGCATATCTTCGTAAGGGTAGACTACTACTCCTGTGATTCACCGAGGGTACCCCGAGACGTGAAGTGGTGCTTAGTGCTCGTTTACTGTTGTAAACAAGCTCTGTTTTACTGTTAAAATATAGGAGCCATTCATCAATGCTTGGGTGGAAGTTCTCTAAAATGAGTATAAACGATTGACTAAACTTGACTTTATCTCCATTTTGTGGTCACGATTACCCATTGTGTAAAAATATGTGACCTTAAACACCAATAATTAAATACTCCGGTGATATTTACTTGACAGCACTTTCAGGGACTGGGGTGGCGGGGGGGGGGGGGGAGTAGGGCTGATGCAGAATTACTTATCAGAGGGTGGGAGACGCATGTGTGCATTGATATTATTTGGATGTATCGCTCTTTTTGTGATGTATAATGGCGGGATGGGAAAGACACCCAGGGGCATGTCATGTGGTAGTCTTCAGTGAACCTCTGTGGTCTATAATGGCGCGATAGAGAAGATTTCCAAGGGCATGTGGGAAGTCTTCAATGAACCTCATTTATTGGATTTTATTGAAAAGTGAGTTAACGGTACTCTTAAAGATCGGAGGTGGGGTGGGCAGCATCCCTGTCCTGTCGGTTCGGTGAGAATTTGCTGGAACTCAGAACCTGGTGTATCGGAATCTATCGAACACTGCTAATGAGCAAAAGACCACGTGCATACCAAGCGAGATGAAACCTCGAAATTTCGAGATAAAAAGTTGAAATTTCGAAATTTTAAGTCGAAATTTCGGGATAAAAAGACGAAATTTCGAGATATTAAGTCGAAATTTCGAGATTTTAAGTTGAAATTTCGAGATAAAAAGTCGAAATTTCGAGATAAAAAGTCGAAATTTCGAGATATCAAGTCGAAATTTCGAGATTTTATGTCAAAATTTCGAGATAAAAAGTCGAAATTTCGACTTTCTGGGTCTGAGAATTATTTTTTCTCAAGTCCCTAATACGCTTCCGTAGACATGGAACAAACGTCATAGCCATAAACTAGGAATAGAAGATATCCCCTAATGATGAGATTATAAGTCCTAATGATGACATAATATCTCCTAATGATGAGATAATATCTCGTAATGATGAGATGTTATCTCCTAATGATGAGATAATAAGTCCTAATGATGAGATAATATCTCGTAATGAGATATTATCTCCTAATGATGAGATAATATCTCCTAATGATGAGATAAAAAGTCCTAATGATGAGTTAATATCTCCTAATGATGAGATATTATCTCCTAATGATGAGATAAAAAGTCCTAATGATGAGATAATATCTCCTAATGATGAGATAATATCTCCTAATGATGAGATAAAAAGTCCTAATGATGAGATAATATCTCCTAATGATGAGATAATATCTCGTAATGATGAGATATTATCTCCTAATGATGAGATAAAAAGTCCTAATGATGAGATAATATCTCCTAATGATGAGATAATATCTCCTAATGATGAGATAATATCTCGTAATGATGAGATATTATCTCCTAATGATGAGATAAAAAGTCCTAATGATGAGATAATATCTCCTAATGACGAGATAAAAAGTCCTAATGATGAGATAATAAGTCCTAATGATGAGATAATATCTCCTAATGATGAGATAATATCTCGTAATGATGAGATATTATCTCCTAATGATGAGATAAAAAGTCCTAATGATGAGATAATACCTCCTAATGATGAGATAATATCTCCTAATGATGAGATAAAAGTCCTAATGATGAGATAATATCTCCTAATGATGAGATAAAAAGTCCTAATGATGAGATATTTTCTCCTAATGATGAGATAAAAAGTCCTAATGATGAGATAATATCTCGTAATGATGAGATAATATCTCCTAATGATGAGATAAAAAGTCCTAATGATGAGATAATAAGTCCTAATGATGAGATAATATCTCCTAATGATGAGATAATATCTCCTAATGATGAGATATTATCTCCTAATGATGAGATAATAAGTCCTAATGATGAGATAATATCTCGTAATGATGAGATATTATCTCCTAATGATGAGGTAATATCTCCTAATGCTGAGATAAAAAGTCCTAATGATGAGATAATAAGCCCTAATGATGAGAAAATATCTCCTAATGATGAGATAATATCTCCTAATGATGAGATAATATCTCGTAATGATGAGATATTATCTCCTAATGATGAGATAATATCTCCTAATGATGAGATAAAAAGTCCTAATGATGAGATAATATCTCCTAATGATGAAATAAAAAGTCCTAATGATGAGATAATATCTCCTAATGATGAGATAAAAAGTCCTAATGATGAGATAATATCTCCTAATGATGAGATAATATCTCGTAATGATGAGATAAAAAGTCCTAACGATGAGATAATATCTCATAATGATGAGATAATATCTCCTAATGATGAGAGAATATCTCATAATGATGAGATAAAAAAGTCACATTGATGAGATAAAAAGTCCTAATGATGAGATAATAAGTCCTAATGATGAGAAAATATCTCCTAATGATGAGATAATATCTCATCATTAGGACTTATGACATCCAATTTTTTTGTACTTGTTGGCACCAATGCGCTTCCATAGGTTCAGATCCCCGAGAATCTCGAACTGGAAGATGACTAGGAATTGTGCATAACTCCAAGAATTCTGCTCTGTGCTTGCTTAGAGACAGGGGCATATTTATGGTAACACCGAAACCGCAGTTTGATGGTTGTTTTAGAAAACGAAAAAGAAACCCAAACAGTCGCAGTTTTGGGAGCAGCCCCAGTATATTATCCATACCGGTTACAAAAAGGAACAAATCCACCAATATGTGTTTTTGAAAGCTGGGAGTCATCCATCAGCCTATAAGGAAGAGTGGACGCTGAGCCTTGGCCATCGGGGGGAACAGATGACTGGGTGGTGGGAGAGAGAAAAATAAAACAAAAACAAAAACAAAAACAAAGCACACACGCACGCACGCACGCACGCACGCACGCATCCAAAAGCCCTTACAATGGCTGTTATATCTTTATTCAAATGTTTATTTATTTAAAATGTACACTCGTCCCAGCCAGACAAGCTTGTTTCAATCCTTGCTTGGTGTTGGTGGTTTCCTGTGTATGTTAACAGAAAGGTAGGTTTACCAATTCTTCCTACGTACGCTTTGTCTATTATTTCCATACGTCTTCTTGATGAGAGAGTTGCAAAAAAATTTGAGAGTGTTCAATTAGAAAAGTTATATGTGGAGGGAAAGATAGGTATCCGCTATTGTTTATTGTGACTGTTGTGTGATTGTTGCTATGGATGGTGTGAGGGGTGGGTTTCTTCGGAGCCCCACTCCCCCCCCCCCCCCACACACACACGCAGAGTTGTCCTCACAAACTCAATCCTAAAGTTCTCATTGAGTAGCGAGGCAATCCTCACTGACTCCACGCAATTTAATTCTATTGAGTAATTTTAATTTTCTGTGACTTATTTTGTTTTTCTGTTAAGAGTTCGGTGTTCGTTCGGCTCTACCATCAATTCACTATCCTGGAGTCTGTTGAGGGTTTTGTTATGCAGGTCTTTTAATCGCGTTTCAATCGCGCTTCTGCAGAGTTGCGAGGCAGTCCTTACAGACTCAACCCTAAAGTTCTCAATGGGTAGCGAGGCAATCCTCACTAACTCCACGCACTTTAATTCTATTGTATAATTTTCTGTAACATTTTGTTTTTCTGTTAAGGGTTCAGTGTTCGTTTAGCTCAACCATTAATTCACCATCTTGGAGTCTGTTGACGGTTTTGTTTTGCAGGTCGATTAATCGCGTATTAATAGTTTCTATTTTTGCTAGCTCGTAAGTTCCTTTATTGGTGTCCATTTGGGTTTGCATTGTGCCACGCGCAGGGCATAATTTTGAACCCTCTGTGGCTTCTGAATGTTGGTTTTTGCTCAGGTCACTTGTTATTATGGCATTGTATTCTATTCGAACATATAAATGATTTGGAGACCTTGAGAAGCACATCTTTGTTTGCTCTCCAGTTTTTATCTCTGATCATCTTTAGAAAATGTATACGTTTAGTAGAACTCTTCAACCGTAATTGAGTTTACGTGACTGTTTAAACTGAGGTTGCTATCAAGTAGAAATCCCATAAATTTGGCCTCGTTGCTTGCTTCTAATTTGTGATCGTATATCTGGAGATCAATACGTGGGACTGTTTTTTTTTTCTTTGCTTCTTGAAGAACGTAACTCTTTGAGTTTTGGCGCAAGATCGCAAATGGTATCCTGCAGACGATTTTTAATTACGTTTCTGGACATACTGGCCGTCCACATAGTTTTATCGTCTGAGAACTGCGATAGTTCAACACAGTTTTTCTCTACTTTTTCTATGCAATTCACATATATTATGAAAAGAAGCGGGCTTAGAGCCGATCCCTGTGGAGTGCCCGCCTTGGGTATTACCTCCTCTGACACATCGCGGTTAACACTTACTTTGATTTTTCGGTCAGTTAGAAATGATGATATGATCCTCAGAATTTAAGTGGGTAATCCCATTTTCGCTAGTTTACATCTCAGGCCATTGTGCCATACCGAGTCGAACGCTTTTTCTACATCCAAGAAAAGCGCAGTTCCTATTTCGTTTTGACTCGACACTGTTTTCGTATAATCGATCAGTCTATATAGGTGTTCGATTCCCACTGTTCGACTCTTATACCCTCTTTGCCATTTGTTGAAAAGGTCGATTGATTCGAGATAGCTGCGAACTCTCATGGTGAGAATCCGTTCAAATATTTTTCCAACACAGCCAAACAAGCTTATTGGGTGGTAGTTAGAAGGGTTGGTAAGGTCTTTGTCGCGTTTAGGTATCATGACTTCAGTGGCCACTTTCCAGCATTTTGGGAAGTTCCCACAGGAGAGACAGCAGTTTAGGAATTGGGTAAGTCTACAGTGGAGGCTGTTGGGACACTGTTTCAGTATTTTGTAAGAGACTTCGTTTTCTCCGGGGGACGAAGATGACTTGCATTTTTTTATTATACCCATGACCTCTTCTACGCTCATTGGTTCGGTTAATTCATGGTCGTCCCCGTCTTCATGCCTTTGGTCGAAGTTCGGTTCACTGAAAATTGAGTTGTTATCTTGTACAAATTTATTAACTTTTACCTTAAAATCGTTGTCATATCTGTCCCCTTCTTGTGGACGATGAGCTTTCTTCAGAAGATCAGCAAAAGCGCTGCCTTTTGCCTTATCATCCAGAGCCATAGTTCCATCGCTAGTCTTCAGCGCATTATTATTGGCACTTTTGCTCTCTTGGCCAGTAAGAGTTTTAAATATATTCCAGAACTTCTTAGGTTCTCTCAGCCCATTCAAGTTTTCTGTTGCTTGTTCCCATCTCACGCGATTGTCGTTAGCTATGGCCTTTTTTTTTACTTCTCCGTGTAGACAATTATACGCAGTTTTAAGTTCTGCTTTTTGGATTTGATCATTCTCTGATTTGTAAGCTCGGAGAGCTTTTCTTTTTTGTTTAATTATTTGAAGTGTTGTTTGAGTTATTCTGTTTATCCGCGGCTTTACTGTTTGCTTGGGGTGGATTTCATCTTGTGTACTGTTGATTTACTTCTTTATTGGTGTTTTAAGGTCACATATTTCTGCACAATGGCTAATCATGACCGCGACAGTTTTATGGGTGGAGGAAGCCGGAGTATCTGAAGAGAACCACCGAGCAACGGCGAGCAACTGTCAGCTCCCCAACATACTGTCTCCACACAAGCAGGGTTAGCATTGGTTGAAGACAGGTGCACCATCGACGTGCAGTACGCCTTAGTACACAACGCCACCGTGCCCCCATGTGGGCAATTGGGGTGAAGTGTCTTGCCCAAGGACACAACGCGGTTGCCGCAGGTGGGATTCGAACCGAGGGCCTCTCGGCTTGCAGCCTGCACCTCTACCAACTGAGCCTCCACGCCCCTTGTGTACTGTTGATAACATCAATAAGGTGGGTGCAGGCTTGTTCTAGTCCATGGGCATTAAAGGGGTCATTTGCATGTATTTTTACATCGATAATGTTTCTGAAGAGGTTCCAGTCAATTTTGATAGGTTCCTCCTGTTCATGGGATGATACCTTGAGGGACCAGTTTCACATTTCAAAGTGGCATGATCTGGCAGGTGATCACTGCTAAGATCATCGTCTCCTACAAATATGTCTTGCATTTGCTTGGTTACACACTAAAAACTAAAGTGTTAAAACTGACACTTTCAAGGTGTTAAACCCATTTTAACTCTTAGGGTTTAATTTTAACAGTCAAAGTGCAATTGTCGTGTTTGGGTTGCCGTAGGCAACTCCCGCTTTTTATTGTTTGTTTTCTCTGAAACGATGTCATGAAATGTGCTCCACATTTTATCGTCTTCTAATTCATAATGTTATGTCTTTTGTTCTCTCGCATATCACAGTGTGAGTTATGAGTACTTGCTAAGATATAATCGTTCATTACTGGGTGTCGTATAAGCCCGTTCGCTTGAAAAAGTGAAATTTATTGGGAGTACCGGGGTCTCGCACAGCAAATGTCAAACTACGGAAACCCGTACGCGCCATATTTATCGGCCACTACGTGTTCTCATTATCATCTATATTCTCGTTTCAACGTGTTCCACGTTCGGAAAGGTGTTACTGTATTACCCATACAATACTTAAATACTTATCATCTTTTTCAATTTGTTTCAGCTTTTTACCGTCAAATAAAGCACATTTACTCAAACAGTCAATGGTGTTTTGGTTAGCTAGCTGCTCCAGGCAGTATAATAAAAAGACTGTGTACACATGCAACCACAGAATTACAAAGAATATTAGTGCATTTATTCTCTTGAAATGGAATTGAAAACGGACGACACTACTAACAGAAGAGTTAGAACACTTACCGAGAAGGGTGAAGAGGAATATAATCTACGTAAAACCGAAAATAAGTTTCGTTTAGAAAAAGCGTGGGACAATGTAGAAGCAATAATTGCAAGATCAACTGATTGTGCTCCGGATTTAAATTCTCTAAGACAGCTAGAGAAGGAATTGTCGATTGCAAAATCAGAGTACTTTGAGGAGGCAGAAAAGTTTAAAACCTTTTTAATTCAGACAAACACATTAGACAGTAATCAAGAACTGGACAGCTATGTCCATCGGTTCGACAAGTGTAAATTTGCTGTCGATCGAGTGATTCAGCAAATTAAAACTTTGAAAAGTGAAGCTCTCGGTGGTGTTTCTGTCACATCAAAACACCCCTCTAGTCGCAGCTCCATCGCAAATACTGCGCTCACACAGAAACGAGCAAATGTGGAAGTACAGCGTACGAAGTTACGATTTGTCGAACAACATTCAGCCTTGGTGAAACAGAAAGCTGAACTCGAAGCCAATATGACTGTTCTAAATCAACAAAAAGAAACAGCTATTGCTGAAGCTGAGGTTAAAGCTCTTGAGCATTCTGAACGCGAGTGGAAAAGTTCGTGCCCCTCATTGTCTATTTCGAAAGAGCCGATTGATCGAATTGAGTTCACCCAACAGTACGTGAACCAACAACGTGAATTTAACAATACTGTTGGACCTAGATGTTCAGATGCAAATCCTACAGTCGTAACTGTAAATAACCCCGAAAATATTTTAAGTGCCTCCCGTAATAAATTTAATTAAAAAAATGTCAGAGATTATTTTGGTGACCGTCCTATCAACAGTGTATTGAACCCAAATGCTGATGAGTTTCGGTCCGCAGAGGTTAATCAGTTTCCGGGTTTTAGTGAAACACCCATGGTCAAAAACGACCCAATGTTTAATTTCACAACATTTCTGTTGAAGAAAGACCTACTTCTTTCTCGTTTTACCAATTTCAACGATCGACCCGAATCGTTCGCCACGTGGAAGGCAAGTTTTCTAGCAATAGTCCGAGAACTTAAAGTGACTCCCTTTGAAGAACTAGACTTACTAGTGAAATGGCTAGGCCCCGAGTCGTCTAAGTCTGCTTTATTTCGCAGTTCTAATGTGAGTGACCCCATCAGAGGTTGTCAAAGAATTTGGGAACGCCTCGATGAGCGTTACGGCAGACCAGAGATGGTTGAGCCTGCGCTGAAGGCTAAGCTCCAAAACTTTCCAAAAATCACTAATCAAGATCCAAAAAAGTTATACGATCTCCTTGACATTCTGACAGAAATCGAGTCATCAAAAGAAAACAGACAATATTCTACTGTTTTATCATACTATGATTCTTCATCCGGAATGATTCCGATAGTGACCAAACTTCCTTATGGGATTCAGGAGAAGTGGGCGTCGCAAGCGTCGAAATACAAGATACGTGAAAAAGTTTCGTTTCCCCCTTTTTCATTCTTTGTGAAATTTATAAAAGAGATAAGTACAATGAAAAACGACCCTGCATTCACCTTTGGCAACTCAGCGGCGGTAAACCCAGTTTACAAAAAAGATACTCATATCAGTAGGTACAACCCCAAATCACCACCTAGTAACCCATCTGTTCTAAATAGAAAAACTGACGTAAATCAGAAAAGTGGTCTTTTGACTGAGAAATGTCCAATTCACAAGGCAAGTCACGCATTAAGTACTTGTCGTGGTTTCAGAGCAAAACCCTTTGAGGAACGTAAGCAATTTCTTAAAGATAAAAACATTTGTTTTAAGTGTTGTACCTCAACAAAGCACATGTCGAGAGATTGCCATACTAATGTAAAGTGTGAAGACTGTAGCAGTACATTTCACTGCACCGCAATGCATCGCGATAAATTCACGTCCCCAGATGGCGGGGAGAGTTCACCTGATAAATCGTTAATAGTTGATTCAAAGTGTACACAATTGTGTGGCGATAATTTCAGTGGGAGATCATGTGGTAAAATTATACCCGTGAACGTATTTTCGAAGGAAAATCCAGAAAAAATATTAAGAGTCTACGCCATACTCGATGATCAGAGAAATCGAACACTCGCGAGATCGGAGCTTTTTAATACTCTAAGTGTTGAAGGGGAGATAACGCATTATACTCTCTCATCGTGCGCTGGCAGTGTTTCGAGATCTGGGAGACGCGCTAGCAATCTGTGTATCAGTGCTCTCGACGGAGTTTCGGTGTTCGAATTACCAGAGGTTTTAGAATGTTGTGACATACCCAACGATCGGTCGGAAATTCCCACACCAGGCGTTGTTCAACACTACCCCCATTTGAGTGAAATTGAAAGTCGTATACCGCCATTGGATCAAATTTCAGATATCCAACTCTTAATTGGGAGAGACCTTCCTGATGTCCATCATGTTCATGAGCAAATGATGGGGCCAGTAGGAACACCCTTTGCCCAACGACTTTCTTTGGGTTGGGTTATCATTGGGGATGTGTGTTTAGGCAAAGTCCACAGACCTAACCTTGTCAATGTGAATAAAACTCAGATTATGAAGGGTGGTAGAGGGACAATTTTTGAGCCCTGCAAAAACAATTTACTTCTGAAAGAAAACGTTCTCACAAAGCCCCCTCCTGTGTGTTCGATCGAGTCACGTGACTTTTCAGGTGATTCAGTTTTTAAGAAAAGTGGTGATGACGATAAGTTAGGTCTGTCCGTAGAAGATAGGAAATTTCTTAAGCTCATGGACAGTGAATTTTATAAAAACGAAAATGGTAACTGGACAGCTCCGCTGCCGTTTAGAAATCCGAATCAGGTGATGCCTGATAATAGACTGCATGTGTTACGTCGCGCGAAAGCTTTGGACGTGAACCTTCGGAAAAATCCAGTAAAAAGGTCTCATTTTGTAACCTTCATGCAAAAAGTTTTGAGTAGTGGTGCGGCCGAGGTCGCTCCAGCTTCTTGTAACTCTGTATGCTGGTATCTTCCCATTTTTGGCGTATACCATCCCAAAAAACCGTCACAAATTAGAGGTGTGTTCGACTCATCCGATGTTTTCGAAGGTGTTTCATTAAATAGTGTGCTAATGTCTGGCCCAGACTTAGTAAATAGTCTCCTAGAAGTTTTGATAAGATTTCGGAAGGAATTAGTGGCTGTTACCGCAGACATAGAACAAATGTTCTACCAATTTTATGTGAAGGACGAGCATCGAGATTTCTTGCGTTTTTTCTGGTACAAAGACAATAATCCCGATTTACCGATAATTGAATATCGCATGTGTGTCCACGTGTTCGGGAATAGCCCCTCGCCGGCAGTAGCTTCCTACGGCTTGCGAAAGACAGTAGAAAACTGTGCACAAATTTACGGTGCAGACGTTCATGATTTTGTTAACAATAACTTCTATGTAGATGATGGATTAACTTCCTTACCCACAATTGAGCAAGCAATAGACTTAATGAGTAGAACTCAAAAAGCGCTAAATACAGAAGGCAATATTAGGCTTCATAAAATCACTTCAAGCTCTCGGAAGGTTATGGATGCCTTTGAGGCAGAAGATCTTCCTAAAAGCCTGAAGTGTGTACAAATAGGTAGAGAATCCTTACTTGTTCAACACAGCTTAGGGCTATCATGGGACATTAACACAGCCAGCTTCATCTTTGACATCTTACAAGATGACAAGCCGTACACCCGCCGAGGTTTGCTTTCTTCGGTGAACAGCATTTATGACCCTTCAGGTTTTCTCGCGCCGGTAACTATAAGCGGGAAAATATTACTTAGAGACGCTTCACCTACAGGCACTGATTGGGATGCGCCTCTTTCCCAGCTGGACCAGTCACAGTGGGAAGAGTGACGAGAATCAGTGCGATCATTAACAACACTTAGGATATCACGTATGTATGTGCCGCTTTCTTTGAGCCTCGCTGACAACGTGCAGTTACACATATTTTCGGACGCGTCTGAGAAAGCCATTGCCGACGCGGCATACATTAAAGTTGTTACTAGCGACAGAAACTTTCATGTTGGATTTGTACTTGGCAAATCTAAATTGGCTCCCCAGAGTGGGCATACAATACCCCGACTTGAACTTTGTGCAGCTGTTTTGGCCACAGAAATAAGTGAACTAGTTTTAGAACACTTGAATTTCACCCCGAGTGCCGTAAAATATTACACTGACAGTAGGGTTGTGTTAGGTTATATTAATAACCAGATCAGACGATTTTATAATTACGTTAGCAACCGGGTAGATCGAATTCTTAAAGTGTCCAAAGCATCCCTGTGGAATTTTGTGCCCTCAGAGCGCAACCCCGCTGACTCCGCCACAAGATGTTGTTCCACGGTATTTAATTCAAAGGTTAATTCTTGGCTTCATGGTGCTGATTGGTTATGCAATTCAAGTGACAATGATCTACCACCGAGTGACCGTTTTCCTTTAGTGAGCCCTGATAGTGACAGTGAGTTAAGACCCCAAGTTGAAGTTTTAAAAACTGTGACTACCACAATAAAACCTTTGGGTACCGAACGATTTGAAAGATTTTCATCTTGGAAATGCCTGGCGAGAGCTATTTCACTACTTCAACACATAGCTAAAAGCTTTACAAACAGTGCTATCTCTTGTAATAAATGGCATGTGTGTTCAACCTACAAAACTTTAGAATTATACAAAAATGCAGAACATTTTATACTTAAAGAGGTCCAAGGCGAATGCTTTCCTAGTGAAATTGAATGTTTATCGAAAGACATGCCACTTCCTAAAGGCAGTGCCTTATTAGCCCTTTCACCATTTTTAGACGAAAACGGGTTGCTCAGAGTTGGCGGAAGATTGAACAAAATCAAAGACATATTTCCGGGTGGGGAGATAAACCCTATTATCCTTCCAAAAACACATCACATTTCGAAATTGTTAATAAGCTACTATCATGACTCAGTTAAACACCAAGGCAGACATTTTACGGAAGGTGCCCTCCCCTCCGTAACAGTGGTTATTGGATGATTTGAGCGAAACGAGCAGTTTCTTCATTTATCAGCAAGTGTGTTACGTGTAGAAAGCTTCGTGGAAAGTTAGAGCAGCAAAAAATGGCTGATCTCCCCAAAGATAGACTTACACCAGGTCCACCGTTTACGTCTGTCGGGGTGGATACTTTTGGACCGTGGCAAGTACTTACACGCAGAACAAGAGGAGGTGTAGCTAAGAATAAACGTTGGGCAATTCTCTTCACCTGCTTAACAACTCGAGCCGTGCATAATATTGAAGTGGTAGAAGAGCTCTCTAGTTCGTGTTTCATTAACGCTCTTCGTAGATTTTTATCTATTAGGGGCCCGGTTAAAATTTTCAGGTCCGACAGGGGTACAAACTTTACTGGTGCAGTAGACGACATCATGGTTAACTCAGTGAACGTAGAAAATGGGCCTGTAAAAAACCTTTTGCTCGATTCTGGTTGTTCATGGGTTTTCAACGCTCCGCACTCGTCTCACACGGGCGGAGCTTGGGAACGAATGATAGGAATCACGCGCAGAATACTAGACTCAATGATGCTAAACTCAACAGGGAAAACCCTGACTCATGAATGTTTAACGACCTTTATGGCAGAGGTGTGCACCATCATAAATTCTAGACCCATCGCTCGAATTTCTTCTGATCCAGAATCGCCAATGATTCTCAGTCCGTCAATGCTACTCACCGGTAAGGTGGAATGTTTGCCAGTGATTTCTAATAGTCTCGATTTGAGAGATATGTATCGCGCTCAATGGAAACATGTTCAGGTTCTTTCGGATATTTGTTGGAAACAATGGCGATTCGATTACCTGCACTCTCTTCAAACTCGACAAAAGTGGTGTTCAGATCGCGAAAATATAAAAACTGGAGATGTTATACTTCTGTGTGACAAAGACGCACCTAGAATTGATTGGCCACTTGGAATTATTGATGACGTTATAACGAGTGACGATGGCAAAGTTCGCAAAGCTCGTGTGCGCGTACATAGGGACGGAAAAAACATTACGTACACCCGCCCAATATCAGAAGTGGTTTTGCTTATAGATTAAGAATTGTTGAGTTGGAACATGGACCTTCACCTACAATTCATATCATTGTTAGTTGAATTTGCTTGATCATTCACAAACACTAGTGATGAGCCTATTCACCTCATTCCTATGGTGCGTGAGCAATCAAGCTCTAATTCTTGTTTTCTACAGATTGTTGAATTTTGGGAATCTTTCAAGATGGTTCTTTGCCTACACTTGCAGCCGAGCCTCTTCACCTCGGAGCAATGGTATTCAAGAAACCATCTTCTCTTCGTGAAAAGTTTATTTTTATTGGTAGTGATAGCAAGTAGATATCAGATGGGGAGTGTCGTGTTTGGGTTGCCGTAGGCAACTTCCTCTTTTTATTGTTTGTTTTCTCTGAAACGATGTCATGAAATGTGCTCCACATTTTATCGTCTTCTAATTCATAATGTTATGTCTTTTGTTCTCTCGCATATCACAGTGTGAGTTATGAGTACTTGCTAAGATATAATCGTTCATTACTGGGTGTCGTATAAGCCCGTTCGCTTGAAAAAGTTAAATTTATTGGGAGTACCGGGGTTTCGCACAGCAAATGTCAAACTACGGAAACCCGTACGCGCCATATTTATCGGCCACTACGTGTTCTCATTATCATCGATATTCTCGTTTCAACGTGTTCCACGTTCGGAAAGGTGTTACTGTATTACCCATACAATACTTATCATCTTTTTCAATTTGTTTCAGCTTTTTACCGTCAAATAAAGCACATTTACTCAAACAGTCAATGGTGTTTTGGTTAGCTAGCTGCTCCAGGCAGTATAGCAATGCTTTAAGCACTTAGACATTACAATCGTCAGACATATGAAACTTGAATAGATGGCACTTCCCATGTGTCTAGCATTGGTGGTTCTTCCAGAATCGTCCATAATTTGATTTGCGCTTGGTGGGTACATAATTAAAAGGACACAACGCAGATGACGCGGATCAGGCTCGAGAGTTCGAGCCTGATCCGCGTCATCTGCGTTGTTTCCTTTTAAGTGTCGCGACATTACATTTGTCAAGTGGTATTATTGTAACACCTGTCAAGTTCTGGGATATCTACACTTGAACAAAGTGCTAGTTAATCACTTAGTAAGTGTTAAATGCAGCACTTCAAGTGGAGTTTTTAACACTTTAGTTTTTAGCGTGTATGTCTTGTATTTGGTTGGTTAGTGATTTGCTGTGTTTAATGCAGCGTGCGTTGTAGGTTATTTGTATAATCGCCTCCTTCTAGGCAGACTGGGTCGCGAGGCTGGAATTGTCAGGGGTTGCAGAGGACATCTCGGTGTATTGCTTGCGCAGTATATATTTTTTCATTAAAATAAGGAATGTTGGTAATTGCATTTTCATCATCAGTTCGTTTCGATTAAGCACGGCTGAAATATGCATTGTCATCATGAGCAGTGGCGGCGCTACTGGGGGGGGGGGATTTGCCCCCCCCCCCCCACCCCTAACGAAGGCTTTGCCCCCCCCCCCCCCAATCCCCCCCCCCCCAACCATCTCGCATGCATTTCCATCCACCCTCACACACAAACACATTCAGTCACTCTCTCTCACACACACACACACCCCTCCCTTTTTTTATTCCCAATAATTTCCCATACACACTTAGCCCAAAGCCTCAGGCTAGCTGATGAACACATCCAGGCAGTAGAGATTTAAAGACTCGGATGCAGATACTTATAAGTTATAATTAAGTTATGAGCCAACAAAGGCATGTCTCTCTCTCTCTCTCTCTCTCTCTCTCTCTCTCTCTCTCTCTCTCTCTCTCTCTCTCACGCACAGACCCACCAGACGCGGATCCAGGATTTTTTGAAAGGAGGACCGCTAATTACCATTACAATTAGTCGAAACTTGGACCCAAAGTCCGTAATATAATTTTTTGGTTTGGTACGTCCACAGAACGTACCAAACCAAAAAAGTATTTTACGGACTTTGGGTCCAAGGTTGGACTACCTCATAACAAAGTAATGATATGATCCTTTACGTATTTGCCCCCTTTCCTGGGAGTCTGCCCCCCTAGTTGCCCCCTCCCCCCCCCCCCCCCCCCACGAAAACATTTCTGGCGCCGCCACTGATCATGAGAATGCGTTTTTCCGCCGTGCCCAATCGACATCGTCGGGCTTTTCGATTAAGCATGGCGGAAATACGGTGCGTAGCCTATACATAATAGCATCGATGGAATATTGTTTTCTCTGACAACTGTTTAGAATAACGTCCTCTATGGTCTTTTGTACACTGACGCAGGCCTCTGAACAAACTGAATAAACCTTCCATGTTCCACCTCTGTCCTGGTAGTGAGTTACCAAATAAGAATGTTAGTAAAAATGAACAGGCATATGCTGTTTACTAAACACACCAAGTTCGTAGGGATTTGACCGTAACGTGCGCAACATATGCAGTGTGTAAGAGCCTTTATTCCGATATGCATTGTCACTCCATAAATATACAATAAGTTTACAGTGTGTAATTTTTTTTAATTTTTCCACCAAATGGAATAATTATTTAACTCGCGATCTTTAGCGAGAGGTTTAATTCCTCCTACGACTTGACTGAAAACAAGATTTTCACACACGATATATACGTATTGTTATTATTCGACATACCGAGATGCAAGTAGCCTAATTAGCTGTTCTTCAACTTATCGGATAATATTTTTTCAATCCGGCACACAAAATGAAAACACCAGGGCTTTAGCCGTCGTGTTCCTCATCGTTACTATTCATTTTTGCCCAATACTTTGAGAACAAATCATTTTCTGGGCATCGGACCTGCGAAGAGTAGGCAGGCATGACCGAATGCATCTTCTGGCCAAAACCAACCTCTGCAATTTGGCTCAAACCTGATGCCAATAGACCCAACCCATCCCTGTCGCTAATAGACCCAACCCATCCCCCAGTGGATATATAAAGAGATGGACATTTTCTTTAATATAGGTTTTTCTGAGTTATTTATGTTTAAAAAATATCTTTATATTTAATTAATCTAATGAATTTTGATATGAAATACTAAAGTATACCTTTGTGAAAAGTATTTTTCCTAATCTGTGTTATATTTCTGTGAATACATTTTGATTGACTTGCCGAGTAGCAGGGATGATAAATCCACAGATAAATCCATTTTAGAGAACGAGAGGAATAACGAGAATGATAAATCTATCTGTAATTGTACTCCTAATTACACAGGAATACTTCATAACCATGTGCTGTCACTATCAAAATCGTTAACTATGAATTCATTCACATTCATGAGTTTCCACGAATTTAGGTGACAAAATACCACGTTTTTAAATTCAAATGGGAATGCGTGAAAAATGTGAACTCAGCGTAAGTATAACCCTTTACCTAACATGAAAAGCAGACGACACTTGTAAAGAAAATTCTTCAATAACTAATTCTTTTCATTTTTTGTCTAAAAAAACATAGGTTATGACCCCTCATTGGAACGATCTCGATGAGCTCGTTCCAATGAGGTGTCATAACCTGAGACAAAAATTGAAAAAAGTAATGAAAATTAATTCGCGATTTTTGAAAATAGCGCTGGCCGGTTTTGGTCGTTACGTTGGGTAAACGGATAGATGATTAGTAATGATTATTAATCAGAGTTGTCTCATATTGAAATGCAAGTTGCTGCCCGAGATTTGGCAACAGAGCCGAGGAAGAAATGCGCAGCTACAGGCAAAGATGTTGACGGATTTGGCGACAATACAGAAATGATGAAATCAAGACTACAGAATTCCTGCTTGCGGTAAATGCAACATATAAAAAGAAACAGAGAATAAAACTGTTATTTGAAATTGTTATATTACAATTATTGTCTTACATAATAAATATTTCTTATGTCATTATAATTATTTATCTTACAATCAACGTGTATTTTTGTCTGTATTAACTCCACAACTGTCGTGTACCCGATCCCCTGATACAGATGTTTGTATCAGGGGGTCGGATACAAGCACATTCCTTTCGCGTGAGTTCCATTTTTTTTCTTTTTGTTCCCTGTTCGAATAAATAGTTCGTTATATATTCGTCTACATTCTTGACTTATCCCCAATATATTGTAAGATAAAATGATTATTAACGTTATGTGGATGTACAAAATATGTATCCGAGTCTCGCTCCGGGTTCTAAGGGTAGATCACGACTCGTCTTCGACTCGTCGTGATCTACCCTTAGAACCCGGAGCTCACAACTCGTCTTCGACTCGTCGTGATCTGCCCTTAGAACCCGGAGCTCGACTCGGATAGGCCTACATATTTTGTACATCCACATAATAGTAATAATCTCTATATATTTTTGTTGTAACAAATGTTGTATTTCCATATTAATCATGATCAATAAAGTGTAGTAATTCATGTGATTGAAGTGTTTTTTTTGTTGTAAATATATGTTGTTTTTTCATGTTAATCATTATCAATAGAGTGTCGTTAAAATGTGATTAATATGTTGTAACAAATGTTGTGTTTCCATATTAATCCTGATCAATAAATAGAGGATATTCACGAAAATTTGATGAATACCGAAAATATCTCGTGAGTGGCTACAAAGAAATATGAGGATCTTCACGAGCGACGTGAATTTTCTTTTTATTTAATGCTCTACGACTACAAACTCTCCAATTTGTGGCCTTTATTTGCCATTAAGGCGCAAAATTTATGTGCCGAACCGGCGTCCATACAAAAATTACAACAACCAAACTCCAACCATTGGAATGTGTGAATATCCGCACAAAAAGTAGTCCCGTCTTATTTCTCCCCTAACTTTACGATTTACCAAGGCTGGCGAATTGAAATAATCGCAATGTGTTTCGAAGAAATAGAACAATAACAAAAAACACCACTTTCTTATTTTCAATAACAAGACACGTCATTTTATTTTTTTTGAACTCAATGCACTGAAGACGTGTGAAGTTGAACTGAAGAAATTTGAAAGTGATTTCGGCTTTTCGCTGGAAGGTGAATGAGAAAGTCAAACTTTGAAACCGCTGATTTAATGAATTGATTTAGTCACTGTCACTATCAATTATTCGAATTCGTTTGTATTTGGGACTCTGGAATTCATTACTGATGTGCTGACTCTGTGATGATTGCATGTAAATGTTTATCGGCCCATTAAACGTGCTGCCACTGAACATCGAAGACAGTGGAAATGAACCTACGATGAAATATCGATTTCTAAATATCATTTTGATATTTCGTTTTGCCGACCGACAGGGGAATATGACTTAATTTTTCAGCGTGAATTGATGCCTGAGCATTAAATAAATGTTGTTTTTTCATGTTAATCATGATCAATAAAGTGTCGTAATTCATGTGATTGAAGTGTTTTTTTTGTTGTAAATATATGTTGTTTTTTCATGTTAATCATTATCAATAGAGTGTCGTTAAAATGTGATTAATATGTTGTAAAAAATGTTGTGTTTCCATATTAATCATGATCAATAAAGTGTCGTAATTCATGTGATTAAAATGTTTTTGTTGTAAATAAATGTTGTATTTCTTTGTTCATCCTTATCAATAAAGTGCGGAGTGATTCATGTAATTGAAATGTTTTTGTTGTAAATAAATGATATCTCCATGTTCCATTTATCAATAAAGTGCCGTGTGATTCCTGATTACACTGTTTTTGTTGTTTATCCTCCCTTAATCCCCCTGCTTCCCGTCCTAATGAACATCTCACCTCATAAGCAGGGGGCGAAAAGTCCCGTCGAAACGTCCCAGTGACGAAACGTCTCAGATCCGAAACGACCCGACATCTTTCTTGATTGATGTCTGTGTAAACATTAATTGAGAACACTTAAACAGATGACAATCATTGTTCGCCATTGATTGCAAATTAGGCGTTCCCGTTCATAAATATGTGCCATTTAATTATCAGCCTATGTCTCTGCTATAGTGGGCGATTGTTCATATATTTCATTTTTTATTAAAATAATATTTGTGAACGGCACCGCGCCCTTTGGAAGTAGGCACATATCGTAGTTAACTAATAGCAAATCGCGTGATTATTCACAAGTATTATTTTGTTATCGGGCATTTAAAATTGTGGGAGGCAATTTCTTTATACATGATAACAAAAATAACATATGTACACGTCGCCACAGTCTTCAGTAGACTAGAAAATTGCCTCCGGTATGATTCACAAGCCGATAATGAAAAGATATTTGTAAAACGGCACCTTCATAACATGAAATTACCACAAATTTGGGGAAGTACTAATACTAATATGAGACCGCAAGTAGAAAATGAGACCGCAAGAGATTTACCAGATAGCGCTTATTTGGTGTTTTTAAGATTAGTAGTTTACTTGTGTAGAGTTTGCTTAACGGGTATCGTCACAATGTGTGAAGGAAGGAGAATACTGGCGTATTGATCACAGATTTATTTGTTCTAATGCATACAGAAAATAACCAAATAACTTCACCTAGGTTCGAGTGTCTCGCATGAGTCCGCCAACGGAAGAGAGAGCAATTGGCGCCCTACTCCACTATTTATACCTCAGAATCCAATGGCGCGAAAATAATGTCCAGTCATAGAGAATCATCATAAATTAAGGAAAGTCACCCCTACAATGCCCACCCCTTGGATTGACACGTCCCGGTCAATTGTCTAATGCTTCAGTGTATAGGTCTTTTCTCGGGTCAATGTCTCAACACATTTGTCCCTCACATAAAACTTCTGAATGATCTTCTCTTCAACGAATGTACAACATGCACGATTATCCAAGTCAATGCTGACAGGTTTTGGAACCACACTATTATCTTCGTCAAGAAGACACGAGAGACGACGTGCACCAGCCACCCAACAGTCCGGAGCTCTAGAAACTGCTGCCGAGGCCATCAGTGGTGTTACGGAACGACTCCTAGCAACTGAACACCCCCTTTCTGCATGCTTTAAACTTTGATGTCTGTCTCTATCAAACTTCCTAGAAAAACGTCTGTTTGGACTTTCCGGGCAACGATAGTCCTCATGCGTAGTATGGCTGTCATAAACATGTCTTCTCAACGATGAAGCACTGTTATAAGTCTGTCCAAATGTTTTACAACGGTGATCAACAGAGTGTCTATCCGAATCATCCTGCGTTACTGGAAACGTCGCAACGGGTGGTCTCTTTGCTGGAGATTTACGAGCAGTCATCTTTGTTCGGGCAAATTTTACTGCAAGAAAAGAAAGTATGTTCTTGTTTAATCAAAATTGTATTTTAATCCCATCCAAATCGTGAAGGAGGTTTGCGACGAGGCCGCAAGCCATATGGTACCCCAAGTGACCAAGGCGACGGTGAAGTTGTTTCGCCAGTTTCTATCATACCATCATTCGAAACATCATCCTCCCTCTCAATGTCCTCACACTTGGTATCATTCCTAACCGTATTTACATAACTGTCATTTCCACAATCTGTCTCTTCCACATCTATCACCACAGGTCTTGCACGGTCGGCCAATGTAGAATCACTGCTGTTGCCAATAGTTCCCTGAGAATCCGTCGATGACACGGCGGATCACCTCCGTGCTGATGACATCCATGACTTATCACACGCCCCCAAATATGGTTTTAGCCTATCAAAATGGATTACCTGTGGTCGGCTTCCTGGGGCTTTCTTAATACGGTACACAAAATCATTTAGCTTATGGGTAACCAGAAATGGTCCCTCTCATGGACAATGTAGCTTTGGGGAAGACCCCTTTTTTGCGAGCCGGGTTATACGGCCACACTGCGCTCCCTATGGCAAATGGATCGCCGAAGGCTCTCTTGCCGTGTCCTCGTTTCTGCCTCTTCATGCTACCCTCTAAGGTTCGTCTGGCATTCTCATGTGCAGCTCGCCGCCTATGCTTGAGCACTTCTGCATATTCAGTCACAGACTGTGGCTCATCCGGTGTGGGAGGACTCAATACATCCAAGGGAAGATCGATTTCTCGCCCGAACGTCATGGCATTAGGTGTCTCGCCTGTAGATTGATGAAGGGAGATCCTATATGCCATCATGGCAAATGGAAGTACCTCATCCCAGTTTTTCTGATTTGAATTAACCATAAGAGACAGCATATCTTTAAGTGTTCGATTAAACCGCTCAATCATCCCGTCTGTCTGAGGGTGGTATGGTGTGGTCCTTGTCTTGTGTATTCCGAGTATACCACATACTTCTCGAATGATGGACGATTCAAAGTTGCTGCCTCGGTCTGAATGCAGTTCTCTCGGAACCCCAAATTTGCAGATATACTCCTTCACAACAGCATCTGCAACGGTTGTAGCTTTCATATCACTAATCGCTACTGCCTCTTTCCATTTGGTGAAATAATCACCGATGACTAGGATATATTTGATTCCGCTTTCAGTGGTGGGCAATGGTCCCTTTATGTCCATAGCTATACGTTCACCTGGAAATCCTACTCGACATTGCCGCAAGCTTGCGCACCTCTTTCTGCCCCCAGTTTTCCTACTTGGGCATTTTGGACATTTCCTACAAAAATCCTTAACATCGCTGGAAACCGTGTGCCAGTAAAATCGCTGTCGCACCTTATCCAACGTCCTTTTGAACCCCAGGTGACAGGCAGTCTTTGCAACATGCAGTTCAAGCAAGACATCATTTCTTAGTTTCTCTGGCAACAGTAGCTGCCATTTTATTTTCTTCCCGTTACACCTTTCAAACTTTCTGTATATAAGACCTTCCTTTAACTCCAAGCTGTCCCATTGATTCCAATATGACTTGGCAGCCCTTGACCGCCGAGACATATCTTTGTATGGGGGTCGTTCACTTCCTTGCTCCTTGAGCTTCTTGATACTTCCTATATCTGGGTCTTCTGACTGTGATTTACTTAAGGTTTGGTTGTCCCACTGCTGAGAGACTGATATGGTTTTATTTTCACAAGTCACCCTACCTGATGGTAAACTTGGCTCATATCCACATTGTTGACATGGACGCCTGGAAAGTGCATCTGCGTTATTAGTTATATTTTTTTTCTGATATACATTCATTGTTATTGTCTACATCTGCCTCACCTCCTGGTTGTCTGGGACCAAGTGTTCCGATCGACTCTCGCCCCTTGGAATCGACCGTCTTCCGTTTCCCGATTTCCCGTCTTGTAAGAATGGGCACTCCCGTTTAAAATGAGTCTCGTCACCACAATTAAAACATCCACCCCTGTAGCGCGACCTACGCGCCGATTCCGGTGTCACAGTCTGTCTTGTCTCCATTTTAGTGACCTTACTATCAGATAGCATCAGCATGCTTTGCTTTAGTTCAGCCATTTGTTCCTTAATATTTATCAATCCCTTTTCAATGTCGTGTGTATTTTGTTCTATCCGTTCCTGCATGTCTAACATCTTGCTTTCAATTCTATCTAACTCACTCTTTGTCTCATTCTCTTCATCGTTTTGTATGCCGATAGTTTTGATAAATTTTTCTGTTCTTAGACTGCTCTGCTTTACTAAAAGCTTCTAATTCAGTTGCGACCATGATGGCTTGATCAAGTGTTTTTGGCTTGGCCTGAAAAATTCTCATTCGTAAATCTGTATCCGTCACAGCATCAATAAAATGTCCTTTTGCTAACCTGTCTTTTACAGTACCTAACAATTCAGGATACGCCAGTGAAGTCAGGCGTCGCACTGAACTGCCTAGTTCCTGTAGAGTTTCATTGTGACGTCGACTTCTATTTCTCAGCTCTGTAAGATATAATTCTGCCTGACCCCCCAGGTCCATATCGATGGTCGAGCCGTTCAGTCAGTTCTTGATAGGTGACGTCGTCATCACTGCCAAATTCGCTCAAGACCTGCTGAGCGTCACCAGATAACATTGGAGCTAGACAGTAAGATTTTTCCGACGGCGTCCACCCGTTAATCTTCGCACAATACTCAAAATGTGCCTTGTACTCCATCCAGGCTGTTTTTCCATTAAAACGATCCGGCCGTATTTTGGGTTTTTGACTGTACTTTGTTTGGTTTGACGCCTGTTCCCTATTGGTAATCTCGTCCTGGGATGTCGACACATCTCCTCCGACGCGCCCCATTGCTTTTTCTGCTCTCGATGTGACGTATGTCATGTCGTCACTCCAACTATCAGGATTTCTTGGCGTCTCAAATCTGCCAACAGATCTCGTAAGTCTTTTTCCTAGGTTTACAATTACCGTCTCGTCTTTCTCTCCTGCATTCATAGCTGTTGTACGGCTACCCTGCCCTTTGTTTTCGCATCCTAACTGTGATATTTCTGTCGTGACGCTTCTGTTGTCACGCCCGAGAACAGTATCCATTTCACCAGCGACGTCATTACTTCCATGACGGCGTCTTCTGTGAAATCCAGCCGGCGTCATCAATGACGACGTTACCTCCACCGCAGGGGCTGCATCCCGGCTCCCAGCCACGTCACTCAGTTCTCGACTGTATTCTTCTTCCATATCACACCTCGGCCACCAATTGTAGAGTTTGCTTAACGGGTATCGTCACAATGTGTGAAGGAAGGAGAATACTGGCGTATTGATCACAGATTTATTTGTTCTAATGCATACAGAAAACAACCAAATAACTTCACCTGGGTTCGAGTGTCTCGCATGAGTCCGCCAACGGAAGAGAGAGCAATTGGCGCCCTACTCCACTATTGATACCTCAGAATCCAATGGCGCGAAAATAATGTCCAATCATAGAGGATCATCATAAATTAAGGAAACTCACCCCTACACTTGCAGTCTCTTCGTCCCTGATTGTGAAAATTGAGACCGCAAATCGGAAGTCGCGCTACACATTTAAAGTGAAATTTTAGGGGTTAAGATTAAAATTTCGATATAAAATTTCGGATATGTATTAAATATACCCACATTCACCGGATAGCGTCTATTCGGTGTTTTTAGGACCAGTTAAGTTATTCTCTCCTATGGGGCAACCTGGAGGATGGCGACGTCATCAGTGAGGCGGAAACGGAACATGGCTCTCCGACGTCTCCTACTCCAACCGCTCCCCTTCATCTGGATCAGGAACGATACCTCGACCTCATGAAATACTTGGAAAGCTTGAGGGATGATGTCAAGGACGTAACCAGAACGTCAAAGGAAGACACGGAAGAACCGAAGGCACTAATGGCAGAACTCGATATACAGCGCACTCCGACGTCAGCCAGGACTAGACCGTACCACCCAAAGTAGACCTCCATCATCGACAGCCCAACAACACCAATAACCACTACAGTATCACCATCTCAACCTCCTCCATCAAAAAAAAAGAAGAGCAAAAAACATAGGCGTCGCTAAACAGTCAAATAGGGTCGAAAGGGGCTTGCCTTATGCCATCCCTGCGCGCCTTCGGCGTGCGAAACCATTTCATTTCCCAATATACCCACATTCACTGGATAGCGTTTATTTGTTGTTTTTAGGACCAGTAGCTCACTTGCGGTCTCTTTGTCCCCAGTTGCGGAAAAGTCAGATCGCGCCTATACATTAAAAGTTGAATTTTATGGGTTGACGTTAAGATGTCGGTACCAAACTTCGATTATATATTGTGTACCTCGTATAGGATCAGATAGCGTTTATTTTGAGGCTCTACCCCTATACTTTGCCAGCGGTCTCTTGCGGTCTCATTTTCTACCTGCCATCTCATTTTAGTACAACTGCAAATTAGTATGTCATTTTTTAATCTCCGAACCATAGAAATCGGAATAAGATTTTTATATCCGATTTCTATGCTCCGAACGTATTTATTTGGAATTACACCCAAACCGACCTCCAACCAAACCGGCCTCCGCAATTTCGCCCAAACCGACCTCCGCAATTTCGCCCAAACCGGCCTCCACAATTTCGCCCAAACCGGCCTCCACAATTTTACTCAAACCGGCCTCCGCGCATTTTTAACCACACTCGCCTATTAGTAGCTTTTCATGACATTGTTGCAAAATTTAAATAATAAAAATTGTGAAAGCAAATGTTGGTCTACCTTTTTTCCGAAAATTGTATCCACATACCGGTACAGACAATTCAATAATTATCCATTTGAAAATATCCAAAACGAAATAAACACAAATTGTCGTTTCCAAATCTCTAAAATTCCTGAAAAGGTTCCTGGCACTTTTGACAAGATGATACCATCAAAACTGTGTGCTGTTTGGGTACGCCCTTTCAAACAAGCTTTCCCAAAGGTGTCTTCCCACTAGACCAATTCCCCTTAGACCAACTGCATAGTGTTTCTGATTAAGGGTTGATTAAGGATAATTAGGAAAACAATTATTTATAAAAATCTGCCCAACATCTATAAAATATCGACAAGCCAGAAAATGAGCAGACTATCATCTGAAAAATCAGGTCCCCAGTGGGTGAATTTGGTGATGCTACCCTGCACAGCAGAGAAGCATCACTAAATTTACCCTCTGTGAACGTCAACCTGAATCAAGGCCTCAAACATAATCAGAAAGAGGTACCCAGAGGATAAACTGTCCCACTGTATGGGATAGCATTAGCAAATTCCCCCTCTGGGGACCTCATTCTGCAAATGACAGACTGCTTATTTTCAGGCTTGAATATCAATAACATTAAATACATTTATAAATATTTATAAATATATCAAATTATTGATATAGAATTATTTTTAAAGTAGAATACACCAGTTGGTCTAAGGGGAATTGATCTTTTGTGAATTGGCCTCGTGGGAGTTGGTCTACAGGGAATTGGTCTAGTGGGAATGAACCTTCCCAAAACAAACTGGTATTATTCGGATTAGGTGCTGATTGGTTACTCTTTTTCAAAAACCGCATTCCCAAAATCTTGAGGTGATCTGACGTGGTTGATTATCAAAACAACATGTCAAGCAAAAATCAAACGAAAATGGAACAAACATTTGTTCTTACATGCAAGATTTAGCGTTTTTTTTAAAAGACTTATCTGTAATTAACCTTAATAGGGCTTCAAAAGGTGCTGTGTCGAAAACCACTCAAATCATATCGTCTGCTACAAACGATAGATCAAAATATTTTTTGTTTGTTCTTATTGCTTTTTGCGATACTATAATGAAAATACTCCAAGACAAACTCTGTCATCTGACGCAGTTTTAATCAGCAAAATTAGATTGACCATTAAATTATTGTTTTAATAAGTGGTTTTCCGCCCGAGAGGGGGGGGGGGGGGGGGGGGGGGGGGGGGAGGCACCAAATATTTGCAAGACGTGACGTGGGGGTGGGTGGGTCTCTTGAGTGCGCCAAAAATGTGCATTTCCAACTTGTGCAATTTTTTAAATTTTTTAAAAATATATCAATATATCCTGATATATCAGCTAATATATACCATCATTTGTGTTCGAACCTTAAAGATGATGTTGTACATCACACTCTTAACATAAATACAACATCAGGAGGCTTTATATGTGAGAATATTGGGCTTAATTTGGGAAAATGACACACGTTGGTAGGGGGTGGGTGTCTTGTTCGAAATGTGGAAAATGTGCAGACAATATTTTGGGAACAATTCAAATGAAAATTTGTTCCCGTATATGTGCACCTGCTCTGGCTAAGCCTGATAATGAACAGCTTATCATTCGTAGATTGGGGCCCACAGCAGCCCACAGAAGTAGTATGTCAGGTTGAGATCTGTCCTCTTTACCAGGACCTCGAGGTCAGACCTCGACCTCGGGGTCATTGACCCCGACGCCCAAATCCGTTAGGCCTCCCCGTCCCCGATCCCCTTCCCTCTCCACACTAGGCCTAGGCTATTTTTAGGCGCCCCCTAACCCTACCCGCCCTGTATGTACCCTATTGTTTAGGCTATCCCTCCCAAAGCCCATTTTAGGGCCGTCTAAAGGGACCCAGACTATGTATAGCCCATTTAGGCTTTCCCCACATTGTTTAGGTTTTCCCTGTATGTGGGGTCCCCCTTCCAAAAGCCCAGTCCCTCCCCACCAAAGCCCTGGACTGTTCCTCCCTCCTTCCAAAGGCTAGGCCAAAGCTGGGGGACTTTCGCACTGAGGTGTCCTTGTGAGTACTAACAAAAGAGTGCCACCATCCCCTATCCCCAGCCCTGCCCCACGTAAATTTCGAGCTCTGTTGTTGTATCTAAGTTAAATGTTGTCAAGGACATGTACATGTAACGGCATACAAAATGCTTTGGACATAAAGACTACCTGGTTTTGTTTAGACATGTCATAAAGGAATTATGATAGAGAAAATCTTTGTTTATAAGAAGATATGATAGTGTCACGTTGTATAGTTGTGCAAGTGGATAAGGGACAACTGGTATGTTTGATTATGTCATAGATAAAGGTATTATGATAAAGGGCTCCTTTGTTTATAAGAAATATGATAAAGACCATGTGCACTGTTTGATTATGTCATAGATAAGATGGTGTCACGTCGCAGGTGTTTGATTACCCAGTAAGATCGCGGCGATGTCTCCACAGGGTATAAACCGTATAAACCTTTAGCCGGAAGTGGAGATAAGCGAGGCGAGAGATTTCTATTTTTATCTCAAAGTTTCAGTCGCAGCGTATCCAAGATCACCGAAAACAAGATTTTTTTAATAAAAGGAATGACCGAAGAAAGCAAAATCAGTAAGTATGTTATGTAAAACAATATTTAACAATGAAACGACACAACTTAATGGAAAAATCGACTCTTGTAGTATGAAAAAACATCTGCTGATCATCTCGGAAAATGAATTTCTCGGGCAAATTTCACCTTCAAATATCGTTTTTCACATGTTCGCACAAATGTAACATGTTAAAATCATAGATCGACAGATTCGGCGTTCAATTCCACACCAGAAACTATCAACCATATCAACGAAGGAGGTTCGTTGCTACTAAAACTGTTCAAAATATAATGTCACCTTATCGATTTTTTTATACGCCCAGTTGTATACGCTCGTATCTTCAGTTGATGAGTCGTATACATTTTTATGCTTGTCAGGTGACCCTTTCGATGTGAGAATCTGGTAAATTTGGAGCCTGTAAGTTCCGAAAGCAAGATAGGCCTATACGCGCACAAGCCGGGTTGAATGCAACATTGCATTGCGTTGAAAAAGCGAACCACAGGCTACCTTTTTCAGCGCAGAGAAATAGCTCATTTTACTGCATTACAGAATCTAACGATAGGCGGTGAACTATATGAAAATAAGACTGGTTTTATGGCATAGCGTGACAATGTCAGATCAAGTTGGACCGCATTATTTATTTAAGTTGACTCTTTCAGACACAATTTATTCCAAAACACGTTTTGGGGGTGAAATAATTTTTTGGGGGGCAGTCAGGATTTTTTCGGGCACTCAGGATTCTTTCGGATGAAGTGGACCTCAGCTCCACATCCTCCCCCACCCCACCCAGAAAATAAAAATTCCCGTACGCATGTGGCAGTATAGATAGCACGTAATTATAATTTTATGAATTTTTAGGCTCAAGCACCAATTTGTTAAGTTCTTAAATCATCGGGTCTGTATATTTCAGTGAACTAGAAAAAGGTATAACATAAACTCACGTCTATATTTAAATATCCTCTTGTGATTTGCTTCTTTACATGATAACAATTTGTTGAGTTCTTAACTTTTGTCGGTCCCTAAATTTCAATGGACTGTGCAACAGGCAGACCAAATATCCAGCAGAATTTCGACCACGTTTGAAAAAAAACTGCAATCAATGAAAACAAGCAAATCAGATGTCATCGAGTTCATCAGAACTCAACCGAGCGTTATGTCGTGAACGCAAACCTTATACGAAAATCGTTGGAATGGGTTCAAAACGATCTCGACAACCAGCGGATCGGTCGCATCTGACGCATCGCGGTAGTGTGAATGCTCCTGTACAAACATTACCATTTAAAAGCCCGACGGTCGGACGCGTCGGACGCATCGCAGCAGTGTGAATGGACCTCCAGATGTCATATTCAATATAAATGAAGGCGCATCAGAATATTGTCACGTAAAATGCCCCCCCCCCCCCCACCCCCCCAAAAAAAAACAAAAAACAAAAACAAAAAAAAACAAAACTGGCAAGAAATTGTCGCCGAAGGGCTACAGCTTTCTATGCCCCTGAAGGACATAGAACATTCTAGTACCCAGGGAACGAAATATTGAGACAAGCAACATGCGTTTTGTATAGCAGAAAACTTCAAGGCGTTATTCAAAACTTTAGGCGAAGTGCCCGTCCACCTGCAGACGGGATGGTATAAAAAAATAAATACAGAAAAAAACAAAACATTGGGACGGCGCATTTTTCGACCCAGCCCACCTAGAAGGCGGGACACTCCGGTCATTCGATCCTCATTTATTACTTTAGAAAAACAAAAACAACAAAAAAAAAAAAAAAAAACGAAAAAAATGAAAAAAACATTAAGAACGGCGCATTTCCGAGCCCACTAATAACTTTCCCAGTGATCCAAGGAGCACTGATGACGAATTTCATCTGAATTCATGCAGCGGTTGCTTTCATATTATTATTTATTTATTTATTGGTGTTTAAGGTCACATATTTATGCACAATGGCTAATCATGACCGTGACAGTTTTACGGGTGGAGGAAGCCGGAGTACCCGGAGAGAACCTCTGAGCAACGACGAGCAGCTGCCAGCTCCCCAACATCGTAACTCCGCACTGCAGCACAGGCAGGGTTAGATTGGTTGAAGACATGCGTACCATCGACGTGCAGTACGCCTTAGTACACGACGTCATCGTGCCCCCACGCGGGCAATGCAGATGAAGTGTCTTGCCCAAGGACACAACGCGGTTCCCGCAAGTGGGATTCGAACCGAGGACCTCTCGGCTTGCAGCCTGCACCTCTACCTACTGAGCCACCGCGCGCCAGGTTGCTTGCATTACCCCCCCCCCCCCCCCCCCTTTAGCTCGTGTTTGTCTCGCATGTAGGGCGTAGCCAGGATTTTCATTTGGGTACAATACATGAATTGAAGTAAAAACATACAACGACATTTATTTCCTCCATCACCATTCGCTATGGAAAACAAATATACCGTTGAAATTATGCAAAATATATCTACTGGTCGCCTTCATTTATGAGGTGTTACATGCACCCTAGCCTCAGGTACCCCATGGCTATGCCAATTATGGATCAGGATCTTAATTGGCATAGTCATGGGGTACCTAAGCCTAGAGGGCTGACTAACGAAAACTTTCAAACGCTGGCAGATCGCAATGTTCTCCTGAGGTGAAGTCGGTTATGACTGTAAACAATGTGTCCAAAATACAATATTATGGTAAACGGATCTGAAGAGCATATTTCAAATTTCCACCTCCGAAGCCACCAGAATGCCCCATTTGGTCGCTCATTTCCAAAACATTTCTGGGGGAGAACCACCCCAGAACCCCCTTCGGCACTCGCGGCAGATGCCTTCGCCCCCCCCCCCCCTTTGAGAATTCCTGTATCCGCCACTGATCAAAATATGACCAGGACACATGGCGTACAAAATTATTTTTCCAAAAGGGTTAAGAAGGAAACTGGAGAGTTTGGGTGAAATTCTCAGAAACCGGCAAGATCGGTTCTTGTCACTCTGAAGCCGATTTGGCTAGTGACGCGTGCCAGGTGTGCGTTCGGTTAGGCTGTGCTATTAAATTGCGGGATGACCTCTTCGCCTAGTCTCCTGTGCATCCCACTACCTTTCACCTAGATGAAAGCAAATGGGATGCGCAAGAGACTACTCTTCGCCAGCAAAGACGAAGAGCACTTAGGGACGTTCCGACGGCGGAGGGGGGGGGGGGGTACCCCCCCCCCCCCCCCAATGAGGACCCTGATTTTTGAAAGTTGGACATTTTATGGTTCAAATTTCAAAAGTTGGAAACATTTAGTTCTAAGCAAATATAGAACTAGTGATTCTTGGTTGAAATACATTTATTCTTTATAGTATGATCCACCAGTTCTTTTTCGCGCAGAACTAAAATGTTGATAATGCTCCATGTTTGTAACTGCGTAAGCTAACAATACATCGAGATTGCGCTTTCGTAAATGCACACAAATAGTGTCAATTTGGAACACCGGGGCCCGCCGATTTTATCTAAAATTGCCTTAAGGCAGGATTCTCTTACGTGAGAGTCCTTCACTGCCCGTCTAAATGTGACGTGCAGTGAAGGGGCCGCACGCACGAGTATCCCGCCTTCAGGAAATTACGGGAATCGGCGGGCCCCCAATAACGCCGGGATTACTACCCCCCCCCCCCCCCCTCTCGACGGCCCCGCACAATATAGCAGTATCATGTACCACAAGAAGTCTTTTATTAGGCCAATTACAAAGTCTACTCATAATTATGAAGAAAAGGCCAAATATCAAGCGAATATAATGTAATTTGTACATAAATCTATAAAGAAAATTCCTTCTCAAAACCGATCATCAAATGTCGGAAACTTTCTTATGGTATCAATTTGAAAAGAAAGTTTGGAAATTTGAGGATCTCACTGTGACACACACCGAGTCTGAACTACCCAGAAACGTCCCTGGGAGCATTTGGATCTGAGAGGTGTTTTGTTCTGCAGCAGGAGTGAAATGGAAATGAGAATGTGAATAGTATTGAAGGCTATCGTCGGACAATAAATGTGATCGATTAATTTGAAAGAAATGATCGCTTTGTATTTTTTGACAACTTGACCCTGCTCTGAACTGCTATTGACAACAACTAATTTAATTTCAGCTACTGTTGACCTAACTGTGCTTATCCTACATCATGTAGAATGTTGTTTGGCATTCAAGTTTCAAAAAGAAAACTGGTAACCGAAGTCTTGTTTCGAAACTGTTTCCGTGAAGTCGTATGTAAATTAAGTGAAAATAAGATGAAAATTTATAAAATACTTATGTAAGGCGCGAATTATTCTATTTATTTCATCTTTTTGCCTTTGTCACATGGTACGGTTCGCTTGGTGAGTATAAAGCTTGTTTTCGACCCTGGATCTGTTTGGTTTCAACACGACATTGGCGAGATATCGAGGGAATCCCATGTGACGTCACGCCTTATCTAAAAATACTTTAGTTCAGTTTAAACAGTATTTATTTCAGATAAAATAAGTTCTCAAAGAACAACATTGAATATTTACAAAAGTATAGGTATGGTATACTTCATGTAGGATTCCATAGTGTTTCGCTAATTTCTCAAAAAAATGGAATCGTTAAAAGCCAGATACTTATTGATGCAGTTGCTTCGAAGAGAATACTAAAAAATAGCCCATTTGATGTTTGTTCGACAGTTAATGTTGCCAAAATGAGAGTGAAAATGAGAGAGCGCGAGAGGGTGAGGTGGGGGTCGGGTTAGGGATTATTGTCGAATAAACTGCTAGCTCAGCATGCTGTCAGGCAAACTGGTTTCAATTAACAGAGGATTGGCGTATTGTTATAACACGCCGTTATCTGAAGTGAAAACATTTTCTTCCCATTCGACTGCCCCCCCCCCCCTCCCACAAACACACACTTCAACAGCATAAAATAAAACACACACTTCAACACACACTTCAACAGCATAAAATAAAATAAATAGAAAAAAATAATTTAAAAAAGCCAGGCAAACATAGACACTAAATGATCATCATGAAGTAAAAACGACCACGGTCAAAAACGGTAAACATTTTTTTTTTAAAAAGGTCATTAATAAAAAGAATGAAACAAACCCCAAATACCCCCAATTGGAAAAATAATTCCCCGACAAAGCTGTGTGAATGTATGTGTGATGAATAAACAGCTCACCTTCATAGACAAGTGATTATGGATATGTTAATTACAGGTGTGAAGGAATTAGAGTCAAGGCAAAATGAAGTGTTACAGTTGTAACTGAACTAATTTACCCTAATGCATATAGGTAAATTAAAAAAAATGAAATCCGATTGAAAAACATGGTCTGAAATCTTTTGGGTGGGGGGCGAAAGTTCTTCGGCGGGAGGAGCGGTCCTCTCGCCCCCTCCCCCGTGGTTGCAGGTTCGGTGGTTCAGTCAGTAGTGTTTCAGTTGAAAGGTGTGACGTCAACGTTGTGCATTCGAGTCTGTTCATATGGTTTGTTAACTGATTAGACCTTCGTACATGCACAAATATGGGCATTGGAACGATCATATGGGAAATCGAATAATCTCAACTGGACGTATAATTATCACCAACTCCCGATCAACGACTTTACCAACTGGGCGTATAAAAAAATCGATAAGGTGACATTATATTTTGAACAGTTTCAGTAGCACCGAACCTCCTTCTTTGTTACGGTTGATAGTTTCTGGTGTGGAATTGAACGCCGAATCTGTCGATCTATGATTTTAACATGTTACATTTGTGAACATGTGAAAAACGATATTTGAAGGAGAAATTTGCCCGAGAAATTCATTTTCTGAGATGATCAGCAGGTGTTTTTTCATACTACAAGAGTCGATTTTTTCATTAAGTTGTGTCGTTTCATTGTTAAATATTGTTTTATATAACATACTTACTGATTTTGCATTCTTTGGTCATTCCTTTTATTAAAAAAATCTTGTTTTCGGTGATCTTTGGTACGCTGCGACTGAAACTTTGAGATAAAAATAGAAATCTCTCGCCTCGCTTATCTCCACTTCCGGCTAAAGGTTTATACGGTTTATACTCTGTGGTCTCATTGGTCAAACAGTTGTCCAATCAGACCGCCCCACACGGCGGTATGTTCCAGAGGACCAATAGATAATCGTGTTGTAAAATTATCCCACGCAGGCACTCTCTGATTGGTCAAACAACTGCCCAATCAGATCGTGCCATGCAGTATTTTCTGCGTGGCGAATAGATGAGTGATCCGGAATGTTGTAGTAAACTACTTTCGCATGCTCAACTCATAGGTAAGCTGAAAAGGAATGAACAACTCTAAATTTTCTCTCTATTAAATTTTATTTTCACATAAAATCAGTTTTACAAGTAATTAATTGGTTTTACAATAGTCAAAATGGATTTCCATCAGACTTACAAATTTACAAGTAATGTTTTCAAAGCGAAAATGGTTTTACAATCAATTAAAATGGATTTACAATCAGTCAAATTGGATTTTCAATAAGTTTTTACAAGTAATTTTACAATTTCACCATAAGTAATTTCTACAATAAGTAGTTTTTTCAATACTTTTACAGGTAAGCATACAATAAACATAAATACATGTTCAGTAACCGTATTTTGTCACTGTAAAGGGATAGTTTTTGTTGTTGTCTTTCTTATGGAATTTCTCTATTTATGATCCCAAGCTGTCTGAACTTCCAGAAAACGTGTATTTTCTTAATAATGGATCAAACAAGTATTTTCGTTTCTCAATTGCGAATGTTTCAGCTTCGTTCATTCCGTAACCCTCCTCATCTCGATGTCGCTGAGCAGTTTTTCTAATTTTTCCATAGACTGGATGTTGTCTGAAGTGCCGTACTCGACTCATTGCCTTAAATAATCTTCTACAGAGGGAACTCTCACGCTGTCTCTAAGAGCTTCCCTGGCCGCTTTGGTGGCCTCGGCTGTGGGCAAGCCATTTTCTATGTAAGTCTGATTGCAAATCCATTTTGACTGATTGTAAATCCATTTTAATTGATTGTAAAACCATTTTCGCTTTGAAAACATTACTTGTAAATTTGTAAGTCTGATTGCAAATCCATTTTGACTATTGTAAAACCAATTAATTACTTGTAAAACTGATTTTATGTGAAAATAAAATTTAATAGAGAGAAAATTTAGAGTTGTTCATTCCTTTTCAGCTTACCTATGAGTTGAGCATGCGAAAGTAGTTTACTACAACATTCCGGATCACTCATCTATTCGCCACGCAGAAAATACTGCATGGCACGATCTGATTGGACAGTTGTTTGACCAATCAGAGAGTGCCTGCGTGGGATAATTTTACAACACGATTATCTATTGGTCCCCTGAAACATACCGCCGTGTGGGGCGGTCTGATTGGCCAACTGTTTGACCAATCAGGCATCGCCGCGATCTTACTGGGTTATCAAACACCTGCGACGTGACACCATCTTATCTATGACATAATCAAACAGTGTGCATGGTCTTTATCATATTTCTTATAAACAAAGGAGCCCTTTATCATAATACCTTTATCTATGACATAATCAAACATACCAGTTGTCCCTTATCCACTTGCATAACTATACAACGTGACACTATCATATCTTCTTATAAACAAAGATTCTCTCTATCATAATTCCTTTATGACATGTCTAAACAAAACCAGGTAGTCTTTATGTCTAAAGCATTTTGTATGCCGTTACATGTACATGTCCTTGACAACATTTAACTTAGATACGCCAACAGAGCTCTAAATTTACGTGGGGCAGGGCTGGGGATAGGGGATGGTGGCACTCTTTTGTTAGTACTCACAAGGACACCGCAGTGCGAAAGTCCCCCAGCTTTGGCCTAGCCTTTGGAAGGAGGGAGGAACAGTCCAGGGCTTTGGTGGGGAGAAACTGGGCTTTTGGAAGGGGGACCCTACATACAGGGAAAACCTAAACAATGTGGGGAAAGCCTAAATGGGCTATACATAGTCTGGGTCCCTTTATAGACGGCCCTAAAATGGGCTTTGGGGAGGGATAGCCTAAACAATAGGGTACATACAGGGAGGGTAGGGTGAGGGAGCGCCTAAAAATAGCCTAGGCCTAGTGTGGAGAGGGAAGGGGATCGGGGACGGGGAGGCCTAACGGATTTGGGCGTCGGGGTCAATGACCCCCGAGGTCGAGGTCTGACCTCGAGGTCCTGGTAAAGAGGACAGATCTCAACCTGACATACTACTCACAGGGGTTTAAATTGGTGATACCAGTTTAAGAACATCATGAAAACCCTCTAAAGACATCTGAGCCTACTGAGTTTATAAGTTTATTTTGGATTTTAATGGGAGAGTGGGGGTGGGGGCTGAGAACGGTAGTAGAAAATTTGCACGTAGTGTGCGGGTGGGTGTAAAAAGGAGCCGAATAAAAAAATAGGACGTCACGTCTTGCAAATTTTTAGTGCCCCCCCCCCCCCCCCCCCTGTTCCGCCCGTAAAATTCTTGGAAGCCGGTTTGGGTAAAACTGTGGCGGACGTTTAGGCTAAAATTTCGGAGGCCGGTTTTGGTTAAATGTAGAAGCCGGTTTAGGTAAAAACGTTGGAGGCCAGTTTGGTTGGAGGCCGGTTTGGTTGAATGCCGGTTTGGGTGTATTCGTTTATTTGAGTGTATAAAATTTGACATTTTCCAACATTTTTGTTGGGGGTGGGGGGGGGGGTGGGGGGTGGGAATCTAAATATGTTGTTTTAAAATAAATATAAGCTGAACATAAAAAATGAATAAACAATTTGTGTTCTGTTATTTTTGTTCGGTTGTCTTTAACCCTTTACCCAACGCAGACGGTAGCAAAATTTATTATTTTAAATAACATTTTTTCAAATTTTTCAAAATATTTCAATCAAACCATATCGTGTGACCCCTCGTTGGAACGAGCTCGACTAGCTCGCTCCAACGAAGGGTCACACGATATGGTTGTGTTGAAAGTTTTTGAAAAATAATATTTTTTCAACTGCTGAATTTGCATATTACGCGGGCGGATGCGGGCGATTCGTTGGGTAAAGGGTTAAGAATCACACCTTTTCTGGGAGCGGTAAGAGTTAAATTGCTAGAGGACGGTTGTGTGTAATTCAACATGACTCACATCCGATGTATTTTGCCATTTCGCGATTTAGATCGGTAGCTTTCGAACAACAACGTACTTTACAAGAAAATTTATATTTCGATGGGATTTCCCAATGTAGTTTCGAGGAAACTTGTGAGGAAGAAGAACTTGACAGGGAAATTACGAACTTTGGTATGTTTGGGTTTTTAAATGTTGAATGTTGGTGTAGGCGCAACATCCAGAACAGATAAGGGGGGATACAGTTTAGTTTAAACAATATTACCGTACCTCTAGACCAATTCCTGGAAGCAAAGAAACAAGGCAGATGCATAACTGCAAGGAACCTACCATGCTATTATAGTGATAATACAATAGAACGCTCAGTAGTAAACAACAACAGGGGGCTTCACTCTACAAACAGCAAAAACTGAACAATATAAAAATTCGCTTTTTTATAAAAACAGTGGTGGAATGGAACCATCTGGATAACACGGTTGTCTGCGCAAAAACACCAGAAGAGTCCAAGGAGAAACTCGGCCACAGCTCGACAACAGAACAACAGAATCCAAGAATAAAGGTAAGGGATTCAACAGTGAGCTATAAGCTTTTGGATAAAGTTTGAATAAATGGGTTCATTTCTTCCATAAATTTATGGAACTGTTCAAGTGTATTTGCATGATGAATTTCAGCCATGCAGCATTGCACATTGTGCATTTGTAGGCATGGGCGTACAGAGCTTTTGTGATATGGGGGGCAAACCTTTTGATTTGCCCGGACCTCTCTCCCTCTCTGTCGTTTCTTGTCCGGATTTTTAAAGCTGGTTTGCCCGAATCCAGGGGAGCAACTGCCCCCCCTCCTGGCTTGTACGCCCATGTTTTTTAGGAAACTAGTTGTCCAAATATGGTGTGGAAGATCCTATTTTATTTTTTCTCTTTATACAGAGTTGTTTATAAATATTTCTTTATTATTACTTTCTTTTCAGGAAGGCCTATTTATATATTTAGTTTGTATTGTGTTAGGGGTATGGGGGGGGGGGGGATTATAGGATGAAATAAGTAAGTGTAGGCCATAGATTTTCCCGATTTTGAACTTATTTCCGTTACGTTGCCTTTTTTCGTGTGTTTTGCGGATTTCGGTCATTATATATTGCTATTATTATATTTGTAAACATTTGTACACATGAATAGTAAGGGCTTGACGGGTGTCCAGACCGAGGTAAGTACGGTTAGTAAAGGGGGTCGGGGAGATGAGTCGAGCGGTGCAGGTGGGGGAGACAGGTTACGGAGGCGTGCAGACAGTGTGATGTGAGGTATGGTGGTGGCCGGCAAATTCACAATAGTGGGGTATGTGCGAATTGCGGAGAAATTTTACAGTTATTAGAGAAATGTTTTGGTTTCGAGCGGGAAATTGCGGAGCTGAAGGGGGGGGGGGGGGGGTTGGGGAGGGCTGGTGTATCTGGAGTCACCCCGTTGAAAGTTACCTATGATGGTGAGATGGAAGGTGGGTGGAAGGTCGCTGTTGACTCAAGAAGGAAGCCGGGAAGCAGGAAACATGGGAGGAAGGACGCTCGATGTGGGGGTGCAGCTGAGGAGGGGGTGCAGTTGGAAAATTCGGAAGGTGGAGTCAGGGCAGGGCTCAGTAGAGTCAGGAGGCCAGAGCCAGCGTAAGGCTGCCAAGGTTGCTAAGCGGTGTTTAGAGAACACGTTCAGTGTTTTAGATTCTGATACCCCAGGGGACGAGAGTATGGGGAGAGGTGGTTGATGAAGTTGATAGGACAGATGGGTTAAGAAGAACGATGAAAAGAAAGATGGGGTCTGAGGCACGCCAAACGAGGCGAGTTGCAGTTGATATTAGGTCTGGGTGGAGAAGAAGAAAGTTAGTTGTATGGGGAGTAGTATTGTACGTGGGATTGACAAAGTGGTCTGTGGTCCTGAGAGTTCTAATCGAACAGTCTTGTACTTCCCCGTGGCGAAGGTGGAGGACTTGAGGGACCGGGTAGACGGTATTGTGGCAGGGTCGGGATTGGATCCGGTAGTGGTGGTCCACGTGGGGACAACAATATCAGGGAGAGAAGGTCAGTAAGTTTGGTGGAGTCATAGAGGTTTAGTCAGCAAACTGCTCAGTAGGAATGCAAGAGTAGTGATGTCCGGGGTCCTCCCTGTTCTAGGTAATGGGAACGAACTGAACCCAGGGATTATGGCGCTGAATGGGGAGTTGGGGGACTATTGTGCTCTTCATCGACCATTGGGGCACGTTTTGGGGCAACGTGAGCATGTACGTGCGTGACGGGCTCCATCTAGCAGGATGGGGACACGGGTATTGGGGGAAAGAATTGTACAGGTAGCAGACCCTTTTCTGGAGAGGAACGGCTTGGGAGGCCAGAGGCAAGTATAGAAAGAGTGGACACAAGTGGGGTGAACAAGAGCAATGGGGAGAGAACGAGTTTACCAAGGCTAGCGTCAGAAAACGGCATCAGTAGGCGGAGGACATTGAATCTCGGTACCCTGAAAGTGGACTATAGCAACATCCAGGGTCTCCAGAGGAAAGTAAGTGAAATTACTACATTGGTTGAGACAGAGGACTGATGTCATGGGCTTAACCGAGACGTGGATAAGACACGAGTGGCGGGTAGACCAAGTAAGGATGGGGGGGGGGGGGGGGGGGGTGCACGTGGATAGGTGTAGGGCGAATGGAAGGCCATAAAAAACGGTGGAGGGGAAGGCTTGTACATTAAAGAGGATTTAAAACCGTCGCCGATCACAAATCTGGAAGATGTCAGCACCTCGGCTGAGGTATCGAAAGAAATTGGATGGGTAAAGGTCAGTCTGAAAAACAAAAATATTGCACATGGGGTTGTGTACTTTGGGGAGGAGGGAAGCAAACCTGTGTGGGATGACTCGATGTTCTCAAAGGTAATGTCCAATATCATAGAACTAGAAAACAGGGTCTCAGTAAAATTTTAATGGGTGACTTTAACCCTTTACCTAACATGAAAAACAGACGATACTTGCAAAAAAAATTCTTGAATAGCTAATTTTTTTCATTTTTTGTCTCAAAAACAGGTTATGACCTCTAGTTGGAACGAGCTCAACGAGCTCGTTCCAACGAGGGGCCATAACCTATGTTTTTGAGACAAAAAATGAAAAAAGAATTAAAATTAATTGGCGATTTTGAGAATAGCGCTGGTCGGTTTTGGCCGTTACGTTGGATAAAGGGTTAATGGACACATGGGTGATAAAGAAGAAGGCATAGAGGGCGGGGATAAGTAAGTCAACAAGAATGGAAGGAAGCTGTTGGACTTCACAAATGAGCTAGGTCTGAAGATTCTGAGCAGGGGTGTGGGGGAAAGGACCCTGGAGAGGAACCTCAAAGGACCAATAATTGACTATATTCTCAAAGATATTAATTTATGGAGGGAGGTGATAGGAGTAGAAGTGGACGATGGGGATGAAATGGAGTTGGATAGTGATCACAAATTGAATGCAGTGACGATTTAGGCCAAAAACACAGTAAGAAGAAAAAGGAATCTTTAAGGAGATTTGGTGACTCAAAAAGGATGTTGACTGGGCGAAGCTTGAAGAAAAATTGAAACCAAAGCTCGCAACTGTACACGGGGAGGGGGTGGGGTGGACAAAGTAATGTTCCAGAGTATTTACAACTCAAATACCAAGACAGGGTGTATAGTCCAAGGGAGTGAGTTAATAGAGGACTACTCATTGGAGATCACGGACCAAGACGTAGGGGCAACCGAGGGTAAAGAAAATCGTCAGATAAAGAGTCATGGAGGATGGTAACCTTAATTGGCGAGAGGGGGTCAAATCAAAGAGGTCATTGGGTGGCCTGCGTGATAAAGAGAAGCCTGGTTTTGAAGAGTACCTTGATGGCACGTTTGGGAGGGGGGGGGGGTCACTGTTGTTCAAGCTGAGGTCGCGGTCCTTGGAGCTGATGGGGAAATTAGGGGAGAACAGTGAAAAGGAGTGCCAGATGTGTAATTTAGGTGTGGTGGAGACCCTGGAACACTTTCTACTAGAATGCCCAAATGCCAGTCTAAAAGGTACACTGGCAGCGTAATGGGGAAGTGGGATGAAGAATGGGGACATGCGATTAGTGAGTGATTCAAAGGGAGGGTTAATATGCTATTCGGAGAGATTGGGAAGAATGGGGCAAGGAATGTCATCAAGCAGTTCCTCTCCGAGTGTTGAGAGGAGAGAAGAAGCGTGGGAATAGGGAGGCAGTTGGGAGAACAGGGGTAACCAAGTAGGGCTGTCACGATTTTTTAATTTAGGAATCGATTAATCGTCGCAAATAATCGATCATAATCGATTAATCGTACCTAGATAACCCCCTCTCCCTCTCTCTGACGTCGATAAAAAATAAAGCTCAAGTCAGTTGACCTACCTCCGGTAAACAACGAAGACGATTCTCTTTTAGGAACATTCAAAGCTTTGATGTTCTGAACTTTGAACCGCCAGTGCAATAATCAAGACCGGTCGGCAGTTGCGAACTTCGCAACTGCCGACCGGTCTTGATTATTACACTGACGGTTCAAAAGTTCAGAACATCAGAGCTTTGATGAATGTACCTGACAGACAAATGCTTCCAACGGCTTCTTGGGGTTTAACATCGATGTTCTTAACTCTTTACCTTTAGAAACAATAGTTTTTTCATGAAATTTTCTTTTAATTATTAAACGTCTAAAGCGGGATATGATTTACCGATTATTCGACAACGAAAAATACTAATCGATTTCGATGTGACCGATCAACAATCGACTAATCGATTAATCGTGACAGTCCTATAACCAAGGCTTTCTCACCCGGGGGGTCGCGACAAATCAGCGTTATTATTCAGATTGAGTGCCGATTGGTTACTCTTTTTCAAAACGCATTCCCAAAATCTCGAGGTGATCTGGCACCGTTGATTATCAAAACAACGTAGCAAGTGTAGAACCTGATATGTAGTGAAATATATAAGAATCACACAAGAAAAACATGATATGGTTACTTCAAGACCACTTCCAGTGACAGCAGCACTAGAGGAGCCTGGGAATGTCTTCAAACTCTTACGCCCATTGTCAAGGTTAAAATCTGAGCTCGACATCTGCATTGAGAAAATAGATGAAAAATGGTACATAATCATACGGGCAGTTATCAAGACATACATACATACATATCCATCCATCCATCCATCCACCCATCCATCCATCCATATCCATGCATGCATGCATGCATGCCTGCCTGCCTGCCTGCAGAAAATACTCCTTTTTCTTGTGGAGTATAGTATTCAGTATTGATGTTAAAATCTAATAAAATGCTTTTACAGTTTTCTCAAGCAATAAGTTTTTTTTTCTAGGAGTCTTATAAAGTTCAGACTTTGATGCAATATTCAAGGTAGATAACTCTAAACCAAACATTTAGTTCCGCGATACCTATAATACTCCTCAGGCATGCCCTAATTTTATTTTTCTTATTTTATATGATAAAACAATAATTTCTACATTAAAATACAAGATTTGGCTCCTGTTCATCCAATAAGATTAAAAATATAGCTTTTTAAAAAAAAGTTGTCAAATTATTAAAAAGCGCCCAAAATTTGGAAATTTCGGAATACCGCTTTCATTACTTATCTTTATTCTGCAACCAATCTATTTGACAGAGCAGTTCACCAAGTGATGTTTTTTTACTGAAATCAAAACCAGGTTACCTGAAAAGCCCCAAATATGCATAGAAGAACTCAACTCGAGAAAACATTGGTGATTTATGTGTCAAATAGCTGAAATTTGTGTCCGAGAGAGAATATTCACACAGGTATCATTCATAGAAAAGCTGTTCAAAAGTACAATTCTCATCTAAAAGCCTTCCAAATATCATCATTCATGCATATTCAGGCTTAGCAATTTCAGGAGAGCGATTTTTTAGCTCTCCTTACTGCCCTCCTGAAAGAATTAAGGAGAGCGAAAAATTGCCCTCCTAAATATTTTGGTCTGGGATGATTGAGATTACATGTATTATGCTCACATTAAACTTTTGTTGTAAAGCAAAAATGCAATTTAACTTCGAAGTCACATAACATCACATAATTTCACTTTGAAAGTGGTTTAGTTGTAAAAGGTAATGGCTGCAATCATACCCAAACACAGTTGCAATCATTTGAAGCAAAATGGGTCACAACAATATTTTTTTTCTGTCAGTTTCAAGTTCAACAACTGACATCACAGTTTGAGGGGTAATTATTCAAGGAATATTGACACTATAATATACTACCATTACTACTATCCTGTCACTTGAAGCACTTGCACCAGGATGTGACTGTAGATTCAAGCAGACCTGTTGTCCAAGAAAGTCATACGTCTACCACTACCACCTTCAACCCCCCTTGGGGGGTTGAAGGTGGTAGTGGTAGGGGTATGACGTTCTTGGACAACAGGTCTGGGTACACACACAGGTCTTGTCAAGTGTGTATTCGGTTGTTGAGTGAGACATCTAGATGTCTAAGAGATTTCGCTTTACCTTAGTAAAGTTAATAAAATCACTGATGTAGTCTGTTGGTTTCAGTTTCAATGAGTTCGTTCAACTGGATACTTAAAATGCTGTGTAAAGCTAATTGCTCTCCTAAGCTGATTGAGGAGAATGATTTTTTGCCCTCCTGCATTTTTCAGAATGCCAGTCCTGCATATTTTATCTATTTACTAAAATAGAAAGTTATACCACCCGATGGGTTGGTGATTAATGACCCAGCAGGTGTGAGGATGTTTCACAGAAAATCACATGCTGACTTCAAGCTACCAAATCACACTTGAAACACAACTATATGTGTAACAGTTCTTGAGCGATATAATTCCTGAGAAGTCTACCTGTCAGTTCAATTCTTTTTTTCTCCAACCACCCCGTCATCTGTTTCCCGTTCAGGCAGACCAGATCACCACGAATCAGACTCCACTCTCCAGCAAAGGCTGAAGATGACACCAAGCCAAATCCAAATCAAATGGTTTCGCGCGACCAAGGCGCACAGGGACGGTTTGGGGAGCAAGCCCCTTTCGACCCTCTTTAGCTGTAGAATTTTGAAGTGTCAGTGTCAGACCGTGGTAAAGGAGGAGAAGTTGTGGGTTGTTAGCGGCGCTTATGTCTTTTCTGCTTCTTTTTCAGAGGTGGAGGTTTGGAAGGAGAGACAGAAGGAGTTGGTGTTGTTGGTGTGCTGCCTAATGGTGGTTGCTGAGTTTTGTAGGGTCTGGTCCTGGCCGAGTCTGGAGTGGTTGTGGGTGATTGCTGAGGTTTTTGTTGTAGTTGTAGGTTTCTGGCGTCTATTAGTTTTTTTGGTTTCTTAAACTTGTTGGAGGAATAGTTGGTAATTCCTGTCCATCTTTTGCTGATGAAGGTCCCCTAGAAGCTTATTTTTCCGTAAGATGTTCTCCACCCTGTCGTCCGCGTCCTGGTATTTTGGTTTAGAAGGAAGAGGCGAGTGGGGATCAGGAAGAGGCGAGAGGGCAGCTTCCATTTCCACCTCAGTCTCCACAGACTCTTCCACATCCGACAACACCGGCTGGGAAGCCGGCATTTGGATGAGGCTGTCTGTGGGAGTGGGAGGGGAAGTGGTGGCCGCCTCTGGCTCTTTCTTTTCCTCACCGTTCTCTTTCTTCATCTCCAAGAATGCCTCCAGGCGTCGGGAATCCCTCCGCTTGGTGGACGGCCTCTTCTTTCTTTTGTTTCTCTTTTCAGGGCCTCCTGACCTTCTCGGGTGAGGACCAGTGTGAGAGGGGATACTCCCACCAAAGGTACTACCTCTCCCCGAGGAGGGTGGTGTTTTGGTGCTTTCTACTGCTTCTACTTTAAATTCCAGATTCAGATGGACGTCCAGGAGATGGGACAAGAGACGCCCAGAGCTGAGATGGCTTTCTTGAGACGAGCTGGTAATTCCAGGTTTTCCATAGCTTCAATCAGGGTGTTCACACTCTGAGGTC